>JANAVB010018199.1:19134055-19734055 GCA_029216955.1 Iris pallida | reverse complement strand
AGGACAATTTGACCGGTGTATTGGCCAATTGCGCCAAGATGTCGAAGTTGTAGGGCCTCTCCAGCCCCTGAGGTGTCTCCTTCCGGAGGGACTTGTCGAAGCGAGTCTCCTTCGGCCTAGGCTTGTCGGTCGTCGAAGGCTGAGCCGGTCCCGGAGCATCATTGGTAGTGGGCGGATGATCATCAGTCGCGCTTTCGGTCACCGGTTGGGCTTGTGTTCCGGATCGAGTAGTGACGGCCGAGACTTCCTCTTCTTCCGCCGAGGCAGTACGACAGGATCTGACTTTTTCACTTTTCCTTTTAGAAGGTAGAGAGGGCTGAGTTACCTCGTGGACTAGGTCCGGATGGACCCACATGATTTCCCCTCGTGATGTGGTGAGGGGTATTAGACCGGCGGCTTGATCGCGAGCAGGCGGCAGATTAGCAATTTCTATTGTTGCCAGAGGGATAGGTATAACCCCGTCCTGAGTCTCCGTTGGAGGGAAGCTGTCGAATTGTACGGACACCATGTTGGCTGCCACGGTTACCTCTTCGAAATCGATGGCCAGGGCGTTCGAATCGATGAGGTTTTGGATATACCGTTTCAGTTGGTAGCAGTCGCGTGTCTCATGGTGGACGTAGCGATGGTAATGGCAGAACTTTGGGTTCTCCAGATCAGCCGGCCGAGGCTCCCGTCTTGGTGGAGGAAGCTGAATCCTATCTCCTTGTATAAGCATGTCCAAGATAGGCTTGACGTGGCCATCTTTAAAGGAATAAGTGATTTGAGGCCATTGTTTGTCTGCTGGCTGTGGCTCGGGCTTCTGGGCTGTATCGGTCACCATAGCCTGCTTGCCTTTGTTGTCCCGGTTGTTGGAGGGGCTACCCCCATTGTCGTTGCTGGTGTTGGGACGCTTGCTCTTGTTCTCTCCCTCCGAGATATGCAACCCCAGTTGGCGAGCCTTCTTCAATCGTTCTTCAGCACTTGTATCACTGATGATAAAAGCCTTCCAATCCTTGAACTGACTTTCGCCCATCCAGAGACTAATTGTTGGAAGTAGTCTCTTTTGGCAAATTTCAATCAAAGAAGAGTCCGGGTTGCCAGATGGTAACTTCATTGCGGTTTGACGAAACCGCTCAATGTAATTTCTCGTCAGTTCTTTCTCTCCTTGAACGACGTCCATGAGGGTAGACATCGTAACGTCCTGCCCTACCTCATAGAACCTTTCCAAGAACAAGCGCTTGAAGCCAGCGAAGGAGTGGATGCAATTGTCTGGCAGGTTGCGGTACCAATCGAAGACGACTCCTTCCAATGCCCCAATGAATAACCGTGTGAGGATAGCGTCATCATGGGGCAGATGGTCAGTAGTGACCTCAAAGTAAGTGATGTATCGACTTGCTGAAGTCTTGCCATCATATAGGTTGATATTGAACGGCTTATATCTTGGCGGAAAGGGAACATCCCTCCATTCAGCAGGATATGGTTGCCGTATTCTGAGGTCTTAAGAGTTTTCTCGGATATGGAACATTGCTCGGAGCTCCTGAACCTCTCTTCTTACTTCTCGGGCCTCATCTGTCGCGGTAGGGGCCGTTATCTCGGGAGGATTATTGCCCTGGTTTGGTGCCGCTGAATTTGAATCTACGTTGATTGTGGGACCCGCGCTTGTCTGGCCAGGTGTCACTCCCTGCAGAGTAGGAAGTGCCGCTTTGATCTCGTCTACAGACTTGACCATGGCATGCAATATGGCCTCCAACGTGTCGATGCGCTGGCGATCGCTGGAACCATCTTGATTGCTATCTGTCATGAATATCGTCCTCACATGAGGAGTGACGGAGGGAGTGGTGGAGGATGTACCCTCCGAGTCGTACCCATGCGTCGAGAAATCATCTGGATATGTGGGGATGTTCTCTTCAGGTTCGGACTCAGAAGGAACACTACCTCCAGCTTCGGAGCTTGCTTCGCCTAGAGAATCATGGATGTCCTCGGGGACGTCAGCATCTGTTGTACCCGATGGGAGGATTGTTTCTCGGGGTTCGTCTCCTTGAAACATTAGATTATTGTGGTCGTTCGGGAGAGTACCACCCCCAGCTCCTACGACCCCCAGGGTCGGGGACGATGAGCCTCCTGTTGCAGCCGATTTTGTCTTCGAACGGGTGTGTTGGTATACTCCGGTGGAGGGTAACCGTTTAGCCGACAACTTCTTCGCTGTAGTGGCTGATATCTTTGGATTGGAGATGCTTGTCTTCTTCTCTTTCCCCTCGGCAGAGACTTTCTGAGCAGAATTGCAGGAGACAACAGGAGGTGCCTCATCTTCTGAGTTCGGGTGCTGTAGTCTGTGGAAGACGGACGGACGATCTTCCTTCACTGTCGCGTTGTTGCAGCAGCAGTTGACGATGACCTGGGTGCAGTGACGTCCATATGGGGATTCTTTGCACGCCGAGGCCCCTTCTCTTTCCTTGCGTTTGTGGAAGATCGCCTCACGCAGGTCAGAGGTACCACTCTGTCCGTTTGCCGCCGGGGATTGGACTCGAGCGGTTCTGTACAACTTCCCATCAGAGGCCCGTGTGATAATCAGCGGGACGCCCTGATAGTCAGAGGTTGGGGCAGCTGTCTGAGCTTGATGAGCCCGCGCTGCCCTAGACTTCTTCTTTCTAGCACTCGCGGGTGCATAATAGGAAGAGTCCACGTTGAACATCACAGAGTCTGGCTTATCATCCAGAGAGTCATCAGGGTTCGGTCCGTACGAGAGACGGTCGAAAACTGATCGAGAGGAGCATGGAGCAGATGCTATGCGGCTGGGAGCGGAAACCGTGCAGGTTGTCTGCATGCGGTTGTCTCCCGTCGTCGGACGAGTTCTTATGCGGCTAGGGGTCACGATCGTGCAGGCTGGCCGCATGCGGTTGGCATCTGTGGCCGCATGGGTTTTCTGCAAACGATTGACTTTACTGGCCGCATGAGTCTCATCCATGCTGTCGGGAACTGTAGTCGCATGAGTAATGCGGCTGACAGAAGTAGCCGCATGAGTTTTCTTCATGCGGTTGGCGGATGTAGCCGCATGGACTTTTTCCTTGCGGCTAGTATCTTTCTGCGGTTCCGTCCGCGTAGAGTCCCTCTTTGTCCCTGCAAGTCCAGCATCATAATGTTTTCTTCTGCCGAACTTGGGGACAGCAGAGTTGTCTACGACCTGAAGTGGGACCGCAGGAGAATCCTTCTCGCCGTCTTGAGCAGCAGAGGGCATCCCATCGGGGGCTTGAGGAGGAGCAAATGACTTCGGTCTCCATTCTTTGCGAGCCTTCGTGGTGCGGGTGCGCTTCTGGGCCGGGCCAGCGCTGCCTTCAGAGAGCATCTCTTCGAACGCCTGTTGGTCGAAGCGGACGATCATCTTCTTTTGTGTGGAGCCAAGTTTGGCTGTATCTGATTGCGTCACCAACTCCTCAGCCGTGGAGAAGTTTGTCCCCAGCAGAGTCGCCATCGTGTTTGCCATTGATTGTAAAAGAACAGAATAATTATTGGAGGACTGAACTTAGACTCACAATACAAACTCGCTCGTACAAAGAAAGCCTAGGGATGAAAACCTAGGTACAGCAGACTAAGTACGATTGTTTATTTTTGATTCTGGGGGGTGACGATAGAGGCTCGGGAAAGCGACGGCCGCTCTGCCTTACACCTTGGACGATCAGTATGCAGTCTTGGCTCGGGGAAGATCTGCTCGACGTTGATGAAGAAACGCTCTTCTTGCTCTCCTCGGATTGCTCTCCTGGCTTCTCTCTCTCTCTGTGATTATCAAGAAGGAAGGGAGAGCTCTCTCTGTGTAGATTTCTCTCTTCTTATTTCTTTTGGTGCCGACCTCTCTCTCTCTCTTCTTCTTTTTTTCTCTTTTTTTTTCTTTTTTTCACAAGGAAATGATGCTGGCTATTTATAGGAGTGGGGGGTGATCATTAGGGTTTGCTAATGATTATCTGTTCGGAATGTCGGCGCTCCTTCATTCTATCTGAACCCTTGATCCTGATTACAGTGAATCTCGGCCATTAACGCGGATAGCATCGTATCTTATGAGCAATTAATGCTAGCTGCTTTAAATCCTCGTGATTGATTATGCCAATGTCTGATTGCTCGCCATGTGTCCCATTAGCTTGATGATAAATGATATGCCCTGATCTCAGTAATTATGACGATGATGTCAAATATATTTGTTGAGATTCGGTTAAATCTCTTATTGATCCCATGCCACGTGTCTTAATTGTGAGTCCTGTCAGAGCCGCATAGGATAGGCAACACTTGAACCGCAGGGAGATAATCTTCGTGAGCCGCATAGGACAATGCTTTATTGAGCCACAGGGGATGAACTCTCAATGAGCCGCATATGCATAGTCTCTGCGAGCCGCATAAGACAGCGTTGTGTTGAGCCACAGGGACTGGGCTCTCGGTGGGCCGCATATGGCTGATTTCTGCTGGTCATCATTGCGTCTTTATGTCAGAGCTGTCATTTGTCAAAGCAGCCGTCGGGGCATTAAATGCGGCCGAATGTAGAGAGGAACTGTTGAAGGCCACGTGGCTTCTTTCTGGGCCGCATGGAACTATCCGAGCCGCATAAGACTCTTCGAGCTTTTGAGCCGCATGTTGTATCTGGGCCGCATAAAGCTTCCAGGAATTTTGAGCCGCATGAAGCTTCCTGGGTTCTGTGCCGCATGAAGAATGTTTCATGACCGAGCCGTATAAAGGACGTCTCATGACCGAGCTGCATAAGGAATGTCCCATGACCGAGCCGCATGAGAGACGTCTCATAGCCGAGCCACATGAAGGACGTCTCATGACCGAGCCGCATGAGGAATGTCTCATGACCGAGCCGCATGAAGGACGTCTCATGACTCGCATGAGGAATGTCTCGATCAACCGGTGCACTCGCTTTGTGGGCCCGGGTATCCCGAGTATACGAGTGCGTAGGTATCATATTTGCTTCCCAATGTGGGCCTAGTGAAAACACTTGCCCTCGATCTTTGTTGGAGGACTCTTGAGAACCACTCTGTCCGTTTGCTGCCGGGGGCTGGACACGGACAGTTCTGTACAACTTTCCATCAGAGGCCCGCTTAGCGGGACGCTCTTGATGGTCAGAGGTTGGGACAGCTGACTGAGCTCGATGAGCCCGTCCTGCCCTGGACTTCTTTGACTTAGCACCCGAAGGTGCGTAATAGGAAGAGTCCAAGTTTGGAGGGAGGGAAGAGAAGTCGTTGCCCTTTTCAAAGGAGGTAAGGGGGCTCTATTTATAGAATGGAGTAAGCCCTTTCTTCTTCTCCTTTCCGATGTGGGACTAAAAGCAATATTTTTCATGCTTCTACAATTACCACTCACTCTATCGGCACAAGGGACCCAGATAAACAAAAGTGTACTCCTAGGACTACGTCTAAGTCCTACATTGTAACAATGTTCTGTTTGTAATTGAAATTTGCAATCAAAAGATTTTAATGGCAAACAAGTTGGCGACTCTGCTGGGGACCTCTTTCTCCTCCACCGAGAAAGCTGTGTCACAATCCGACGACGTGAAGGTGGGCTCCTCCCACAAGACGCTGGTCGTGTGACTCAATCAACAGGTGTATGAGGAGTTCATCTATGAAGGCAGTGCGAGTCCTTTGAAGCGACTGCTGAAGCCGAAGAAGACTCGCCAAGTCTGGGTGCGCAAGGTCGACACCTCTGGCACCACCACCGAAGGGGATACGCCAATGTCGCTTTCCCTTCCTGCTGACGTCCTCAGCAACCAAGATGCGCCTACCGGTGCAGCGCATCTTTCGGGAAAATGTGCGGCTAACCACATTTCCATGTCATCTTCCTCTCAGGTGAGGAAGATGCGTCGACAGAGCAGGGGTGCAGCTAATGCCCCGCGCTTCACCTCTGATGCGCCACAGAAGGTCTCTGTCTTTGAGAGACTCACTCGCTGTAGTGGCGAGGAGAATTTGGACTCTGAGTACTATGCGCCCCAGCGGGCTGGTACGAAGAAGTCCAAGGCAGCACGGGCCATGCGTCTCAAACGTGCTATGTCGGCAGCAAATCAGAAGCATGCGCTCACAATCATGCGCGCTGCTGATGGTAAGCTGTATAAGGTCGACTCGGGTGCTTCTGTGCCAAAAATGGGTCGACCTTCAAAGTCCTTGTCTCACTTGGGCGTATCTGTTGCGTTCGCAACCAAGTCGAGCAAGGCAAACTCTGTGGTCTTGAACTCCCGCATCTCCACTGGTTGTGCGTCTGAGGTTCGTTCAAGTCACTGTAAATGTTGTTCTCCCACTACTGATCTGAGCGCCTGTTTGGTGTTGGATCAGGGGATGCAGCATTCACTTGACCACCCCGGCGCTTGGCCTTGCCATGCGTCTGATGGGGGTACGAAGGTGGCACTCTCCTCCAATGATCTGCATAATGTGATGACTCACAAATGTCGATCAGGAGAGTCGACTGACAAGCACAATGCACCCCTCACAGGGCACACTTGTGCTGTAGTCACCATCAACTGTTGTTGCAAGATAGCAGTTCCACCAAGACAGTCGGTATTCCAGCGGCTGCAATCATCAACACCCCTCCGACGTCGCCTCGGAAAAAAGGTGCCAATAAAAGAGGAGCCAGCCGAGGAAAACCAAGACAACTGTCCCGTCCTTCGGAGTATTTGATGGCACTCGGGGGAGAAAAAAGATCTTGGAGGAAGCTGGGGGTAGTCAAGCCCTTGTTGATCCTCCTTCTGAAGACGAAGATGTCCTCTACAGCACAGATAGGGTGGATCTTCATCCTGGAGACGATGTCAGCTTCCCGGACGTAGCTGGGGGTAGTCTGGCCCCTGTGGACCTGCGTCTCGAAGACGAAAAAGTCCTCCAAGATAGAACTGGGGGTAGTCAGGCCCTGGCGGATGCTCATGAAGACGAGGATGTCCTCCAGAATGTAGCTGGGGGTAGCCAAGACGAGGCTCCGGGGGAAGTTTCTCTTCTACAAGATAGCGAGGCCGAAAGTGAAGCCTCAACTAGTCCATCCGACTCTAGCCGTGTCATGACAGTATACATAATTGGGGGTGATACCGAGCCTGATGCGCCGCCAGCAGACCTCGTCCAGCGCATGGATACCTTGGAGGAAGGACTCAAAATCCTCTCTGCCTCCATGCAAACACTGACTCAAGCAGTGTTTAAGATACGGTCAGCTTTGGCCAGGGCACCATCTGTTGGTCCTGACCCCGGGGCTAATGGAGAATCAAGCGTACCCCTTCAACGGGTATCCTTGGATACAGATCGTCGCGAGGCACCACGGACGTCGGAGCCCTCAAATGCTCAACTCCAGGCGGTACCACCTTCCCCGACTCCCAGCTCCACGGAAGACGTGGTCGAGATGATCAGGGACTTGCACGAGCGCTTTGAGTCCAAGAATAGACAAGAGGAGCGCCAAAAGATGGGGATCCCCCAACCTTATCCCCTCGAATGGAACAAAGTGGTTTATCCTCCTAAGTATAAACCACAAACATTGACGCCATACGACGGGAAGTACTCTCCGCATCGCTATCTGACGTACTTCCAGTCTCAAACGGGACATCTCCCGAAGGAGGATGCACTATTCACCAACATATTTATCGGGACACTGAAAGGAGTGACGTACGACTGGTACTGCAGTCTCCCCAATAACTCTATATCTTTCTTCAACGATCTGACGCGTCTCTTCCTCGACCGTTTCTACGACGGCGGGAAGGACATGACAATGGCATCCCTCATGGAGATACACCAGAAGGAGAAGGAAACAGTTCGAGTATTCATCAAACGCTTCCGACAGGCCTGCTTCAGACAGCCCTCGGGCATACCAGAACATACACTCCTCTCCTCCTGCAGCATGAACATGCTGCCTGCAGTCAAACTCTGGCCCAACTCTACTCCTCCTCCCGACTGGAGTTCCTTGATTATCGAAGCCGAAGCAGCAGAAAAGAAGGCGTCCAATGCTCGTCTTCTGGGAGTTAGTTTTCCTGCCTTTGAGGACAAGGGGAAAAGGCCTGCAGCCAACAACCCCGAACGAGAGATGAAGGGGAAACAGGCGTTGACTGTCAATGCCTCCAACGGTACGTCAGCACCTACTCAGAAGCCTCCACTTGTACCAAGGCCAAAAAAGGTTTATTCTTTCAACGATGAAGACACCCTGCAACTCTTTGAGATACTGAAGCAGTATGATAAGATCAACTTGCCGGACCCGGAGCGTCCCGACGAGGTTGGAAAAGTGGACAATTCGAGGTACTGTCACTACTATCGGTTTGTCGGACATCCAATTAAGTATTGCTACGTCCTCAAAAACTACATCTAGCGCATAATCAATACGGATGTTATCTCCGTCGACTACAGGAGAAAATAGACTCGGCCAACCTGGTGTCACTCCAATTTGGCACCTTGCCGCCAACCACAACACAAGATGGAATCACCCCCATCCCTAAGGCGACAATGGAGGTGGTCAATCTACCACCTACTCGTGACAACGTGAGTAGACTCATCCCACTCACCACATCTCGGGGAGAGGTCTTATGGGTTCACCCTGATCTCGTATCCGAGGTTACTCAACCGGAGGTACGCTCTGCCTCCAAAACTAAGGACAGAAAGATCAAGTCTTGCCGTATGGTCTCTTCCTCTGCCGAAGAGGCACTTCCTGTACAGACGCGTTCACATCAGAATGCCTAACCTGATGAAGCTGTCGTCGAGGTGGTGCCTCCTTGTACCGTCCCTGCTGCCCAGGAAGAGGGCCCATCCAAGCCTCCAGCAGCAAATAAGCAGAAGCATGTAGAGGCCCGTTTCGACAAGCCTCTACGAAGGAGAATGCTTCGAGGCTAGCCAAGCCCCACAACTTTGACATACTGGCACAACTTGCCAGTACTCCTGCCCGTCTATCTCTGTTTGAGCTCCTTCGTCTTTCCAAGGACACTCGTGAAGCTCTCTGTGAAGCCCTGAAGGATGCTGAGTCCTTCATCAGTTAGGTCAAGCAGCCTGAGGATACTTCGACTACGTGTGTGCACTGTCATTGTACGGATGAAGTTATCTCCAACATAACCTTCATCCAACAAGACATGCTGCTCAAACACAACCGACACAACAGGCCACTGTATTATACAGGGTATGTCGGTTCCGTCAAGGTGAAGCGGATTCAGATCGATCTGGGATCTTCCCTCAGTATCGCTGCTCTCAACACTGGGGATCCTAATTTACCGACAGGCGCCTTCCAACACAACAATCATTGGCTTCAATGCTAGCAAAAGTGAGCCGCTAGGCAAGATACGGCTAAACTGTCATATCGGTAACCTCAGAACCGATGTGACTTGCTATGTCATGGACGCCAACGTCAACTACAACCCCCTACTGGGTCATCCGTGGCTGCACGAGTACATGGTGGTACCATCCACACTCCACCAATGTATGAAATACGTGTCCACCAACGACATCATCCGGACGGAGTTCGCAGACATTGACCCTTTCAAGGGGGTCAAAGCCTACTTCACTGATTCTATCTTGTACAAATCACCCGACGAGGAGGAAGCCAATGATGCTGACGATAAAGCAGAAACGGTAGCAGAGCCCGACATGGGGCTAGAGATGATTCCCGACGCCCCTTTAAAAATTTGACTCAAAGGAAAGCCGCCTCAGACGTTGCCTCCCATGAACATCAAGCTACCTGGAAAAGCACCAACTGCTTCAGGTAGAACACCTACTGAAGCTCCCTTGAAGATACGGCTCAAGGGAAAGCCACCTCAAACATCGGCTCCCCTTGTGGTAAAACTACAGAGGAAGGCACCAATCACCGAAGGCGCAGTTGAGGCACCTCTGAAGGTGCGTCTTAAGGGCACGCCGTCGCAATTATCTGTCTTATCCAAGCTGCCGGAGAAGGCCCATATAGCCCTCTCGGACCCTAAGATCAAAGCTGTGGTGGACTCTTCCGATCCAACCCCAGTACTTACAGATGAAGAGTTAGGAGAATATATCTCTGCTGATGTAGATGCACCTTCTCTGGACAATATAATCCCGTAGGACAAAATCTCGTGTTTCATCAATAATAGAGTGTCTTTTAATTATTCCAGTCTTCCACATTGGAATGCCATGTATACATTATATAACGCTCTACGGTCGTTGAAAACACAAATAACGACCGTCCATCATGTAAATCGAGTTGTCCCGTCCGAAGGGGTCTATTTTGTAGTCCCACCGCAGAATCGAGACGAAGAATCTATCATCTTCGGCAAAGTCGAGCATCATCAAGACCTCCCGCCACTCGAGCAAGAACCAGATACCGGCAGAATACAAGTCTATCGGTACACGGACAAGGCAAAGTACCTCATCCAAAAGATGGGTAACGACCTAAAAAGCAACAAAGGCCTGAACTAGGCAAGGGTCGACGTCTTCCTCTCAGGCTTCCAATGCCCAAAGGAAAGTCGTAGGACTACTATCATCGAACTCGACGGGGGGTGGGCTATGTCACGCCGCCGTCAACTCCAGAGAGTTTGGAGGCAAAAGAGGTAGAACATTCTCATTCATCCGAAGCATCAACTTGGGATTTCGATACCAGTGTCGGCTCAGTCTTCAAGAAAGTGCTATCAGCCAACATGGCATCTGCACAATCTCAAGAAGATGAAGGCGAAGACCAAACGCCAGAATTCTTCGAAGAAGAACCCTGGGCTCAACGCCTAGGAGAACAGTGGGAGTCTCGTTTTGAATTACGCGAACCCCGTACCGAAGACGAAGTCGAACAGATCGACCTTGGGGATGGATCTTCTTCCAAACCCATCTTCATCAGCAAAAGCTTAAAAGGAGAAGACCAGAAATCTTTAATCCAGCTGGCTAAAGAATATATCGATGTCTTCGCCTGGAGCTACGAAGATATATCGGGACTTGACCCCCAGATCGTGATGCATAGGCTTAACATCTTACCTGATGCCAAGCCTATAAAACAACAACAGCGACATTTTCGTCCTGGCATCATGAACGCTATCGATCAGGATGTAGACAAACTCCTGACCAGCGAATTTATTCGTGAAGAACAACACCCGGATTGGGTGGCCAACGTCATCCCTTTCACCAAGAAGAATAGGAAGATACGAGTCTGTATCGAATTCAGGGATCTCAATACTGCTTGCCCGAAGGACGAATTCCTGCTTCCAATCACCGACGTGATGATCGACAATACATGTGGCTTAGAATGCATGTCTTTTATGGACGGGTATTCGGGCTACAACCAGATCAAGATGTTCCCCGATGACGCAAAACACACGTCATTCAGGACTCCGAAGGGAGTTTTCTGCTACACAGTGACGCCCTTCGACTTGAAGAACGCCGGTACGACATACCAACGAGCTATGAGCACCATCTTCCGTCAGCATCTTCGCAAGACAGTCAAATGCTATGTTGATGACATTACAGTCAAGAGCCGTCTCCAAGGAGATCACCTACAAGACCTTAAGACAGTCTTCGATCTCATGCGAGCACATCAACTCAAGATGGACCCCGCTAAATCCTTCCTTGGGGTTTCTAGCGAAAAGTTCTTGGGCATCATTATCACGGCAAAAGGCATTCATGTTGACCCCGAGAAGACCAAAGCCATCCTTGACATGGACCCTCCGAAGAACCTCCGAGAACTTCGAGGTCTGCAAGGGCATCTGGCATACATCCGGAGGTTTATAGCAAACCTTTTCGAAAAATGTCAACCCTTCACCCAGATCATGAAGAAGGGGGTCTCTTACGTCTGGACAGAGGAATGCCAAAAATCATTCGACGACATCAAGGCTTACTTGACGAGCCTGCCAGTCCTAGTGGTACCCGTCGTCGGCAAACCATTTCTCCTCTACCTCCGTGCCATGGATCATTCCCTCGACGCTCTGCTGGCTCAGAACAGCGATACAAGCTATGAGCAAGCTATCTACTACCTTAGTAGAACACTGATCGGGGCTGAACACTGGTACAACCCCGTTGAAAAAGAGTGTTTGGCTTTGGTATTTGCCATCCAGAAGACTCGCCATTATGTCTCGGGCCAGACAATTCATGTCATCTCCCGAGTCAATCCACTCAGAGTTCTCATGACGAAGCCAGGGTCATTAAACTCTCGGTTAGCTACGTGGGCAATCCTGTTAATGCCATACAACATGGTGTTCGTTCCACAAAACGCCGTCAAGGGTCAGGCTCTGGCCGACTTTTTAGCTGGACACCCCATCCCAGAGTCCTCAAGACTCTATGAAGACATCCTGGATGAGGTCTAAGAATCAAATATCACCGAAGAAAGCTCCGTCTAGCGGATGTTTTTTGATAGCACTTCAAGAACAGGCCCCAAAGGCCAAATCATCACAGGAGTGGGGGTAGTCCTAGTCTCCCCCGATCAGCTGGTCATCCAGCGTGCCTACTCTCTTTCGAAGACGTGCTCCAACAATGTTGTCGAGTACAACGCTCTCATCATGGGACTCCAGCTGGCGCAACAGCTGGGGATGGATCTTCTGGAAGCCTACGACGACTCAAAACTCATCATTAACCAGATCAGAGGACAATACGAAGTTCGCCATGAAGATCTGATTCTTTACAATAAAGTTGTATTGAACATCATTTTAACCTTCACCAAGTTCTTTATCGAACATGTACCTCGTTTATAAAATTTGGACGCTGACGCTCTGGTTGGCCTCGCAGCCTCATTGGCAGCACCCCTCGGACTCAACACTACGTCACGGTAGTTGTTCGAGACTTGGTCTGTCCTAAAAACAACCTTTGCTCACAAATGGCCCATGCCATGTCAACAAGTGCTGGTGTTAATATTCGAGACTGGAGGTTCCCGTTCATCGACTTCGCTGTCTACGAAATTCTTCCAGAGGATCCGAAAGAAGTCGTCTCAGTCACAAGGCGCTCCCTTCGATTCTATTACGATACAGCTACTAAAATGCTGTACCGACGCTCCTACGATGGACTTCTTCTTCGATGTTTATCCAACGAAGAAGCAGCCAAAGCCTTTCGAGAAGCTCAAGATAGAACCTGCGGGGCCCATCAACCTGGCCCTAAGTTGCAGGATCGACTACGATGCATGGGCTACTACTGGCCATCCATGGCAGCCGACGCTGTCGACAATGCTAAAAAGTGCCATGCGTGCAGCTTCACGCTGACTTCATCCATACACGTCAGAACCACTATATCCTACGGTCGCCTCCTAGCCCTTTGAAGCCTGGGGCATGGACATTATAGGACCAATCACCCCTCCTTCATCAAGGGGACACCGCTTCATCCTAAGCCATCACCGACTACTTCTCCAAATGGGCAGAAGCAGTTCCACTGGCGGAAGTGAAGAGCTCTAGGGTGGTCAGCTTCATCAAACACCATGTCATCTACCATTTCGGGGTACCTCGGAGGATTATCCACGATAACGGTCCTCAGTTCATCAGCCATGTTTTCAACAGATTCTGTGACAAGAATCGCATTCAAAATGTGGCATCAACCGCCTATAAACCGGCAGCAAACGAATTGGCCGAGGCATTCAACAAGACTATCGTCAGGCTACTCAAAAGGGTCGTGTCATCTAACAAATATGACAGGGATGAAAAGCTCGACGAATGCCTTTGGGCCTACCGCACAACGGTACGGACCCCGACAGGCAACACACCATTCTCTCTGGTCTACGAAAGCGAAGCGGTACTGCCTCTCGAGATTCAGATACCCTCACTTCGTGTAGCAATCACAAATCAACTAACAGAGGAAGACAATCAACGTCGCCATCTGCGAGAATTGGAGGTACTTGACGAAAAACGTCTCCTAGCTCAACAGCGCATCGAACTCTATCAGGCCCGTATATCACAGGCTTTCAACAAGAAGTTCAAGCAGAGGACTTTTCAAGTATGTGACCTGGTTCTGGCAGTCAAGAGACCGATGGTGTTGACTCACAAGACACCTGGAAAGTTCGAGCCCAAGTGGGAGGGACCTTTCATCATAGAGACGGTATACTCAAATGGTGCTTACCGCCTCGCCAAACCCAATGGGGACTTGTTCATGATGCCTATCAACGACAAGTTTCTAAAGAAGTACTACTCTTGACATCCTTCAGACATGTACTTCTATCTCCACCCAACAAGGGAGTCTGCGGACCCAATCGTCGGGCTCACATACAATTTTCTTCCATAAAATCTTACACTTCCGGAACCCAGCTGTTCCGTGGCATTCTATTCTCCAGTAGAAGGACAACCACGTCCACATTACCTCTGAGTTTTTCCCCTACACCCTATAAAGCAGAATCTTACACTCCGTAAGACTATGCAACCCATCATGTTTACCACATCCACATTACCTCTGAGTAAATATCCCGTACAGACAACCCCTACGTTGCCGTACATTGATCGCAGAACTTCTACGTCCACATTACCTCTGAGTAGTTCCGCGTTTCCCCCAGAGTCATTCCTACCACGTCCATAACACCTCTAAGTAGGAAGATTCTATCATTTGAATCCCATATTTGCCACGTCCACATCACCTCTGAGCAAACATGTCGGTTCTCTCGAACTTATTATCTGTACCTAAAAACCAAGGTGCACAAAGGATAATAGGCCCACACAAATCATCAAGTTCATGACAGCAAAAATGAATACACCACAAAAACTCTTTATTCTTTATTCAAAAGTAAAGGATTACATCCCCAGTAAGAGTTACAAATTACACAAAAAAAGAAGAGATTACAATCCCTAAACATCCCCGGGGTTGGCCGAAAGCTCTTCAAGTCTGCCGCCCAAGTCACTACGGTCGCCAGGACCCGACGTTCGGCTTCTTGACGCATCGTTTCTATGGCCTCAGGAGAAGTGTCATCCTCATGCTTCTCGTCCAACTGTTGCCGTTGCTGGGCCAGGGTAAGAGCCCGGCGGGTGAAAGCTGCTTCCTCTTCCTTAGATGCTACATGTTCAACCTGGACTCGCTCAGCATCTAATAAAAGTTGGGCCCACTGGTCTTCAAGGAGGCGAATCTTAGCATCAACCTCCGCTATACTAGCGCCCAACGCAGCTCGCAACTCCACCTTCTCCTGCGCGAACTGAGATAACCTCTCCACCGTAGCCTCAGTTTCAGCCACCTCGCGTTCCCAGACACCAACGATGGACTGATAAGAGGACTCAGTCTCAGCGATCAACTTCTCCTTTTTTGCATTTATCAGGGCGGCGAGATCATTTTGCTGGATACACTGAAACTCGAAAAGCAGCTGGTCCAGCTCGGCCACCGAGGCCTCCAAAATCTCGGCCATATAATCATAGCCCTGGTGGGAACGTATCAGACCTATGAGAGGGAGTGCCAGGGTTTTTGCCATCGTGAAACTCTCATTGGCATCTATCACTGCCGATACGCCCCTCTGCAGCATCTTATACACCGCCTCAATAATAAACTTCACATACTCATCTGTATCTGCCAGCACCTGCGACGTCATAGCAGGAGTTGGAGGAGCTACTCTAGACAGCGGACCGGAAGAAGGCCCGTCGGCTTCAGTCTGCGAGGCTGAAACCTCGGCATCAACGGACTCTTCCTCGACAGGGGCTTGATTACTGGCCCGAGGAGCCAAAAGAACAGAAGGAGCCGAGAGAGGCATCGATATCGTACCCCAAGTAGAAGGAGCAACAAAGGGTTCCAGCAAACCCTTGTCCTTTTCAAGCTCGGAGGGACCACCGACGTTAGGGGCTACCGCATCCGTCCCTAGCACTCTATCAGCAGGCCGTACGGGACATTCCCCCTCCGGTAGAGCAGCAAGATTAGCACTTGTTTTCTGACTCGGCTCCCTTGGAGTCAGGATCGGCGGACGAGTCCCATTTTCACCATCAAATCCCTCCGCAGGGATAGAATCAGTTGCTACCTCCCGGTCGGCAGCCACCTCAGCCTCCGTTGCTGAGTTTAGGGTAGGGCCCGGTAATGCTGCAGCCGACCTCCCCTTATCATGATAAGGAGGGGAATCAACCCTTTCCTCTGTTTCAATCACGTCTGTTGCCCCGCAACAGGCTCACGCATCTCTGGAGGAACGTCATCTGAAGAAGACGAACTCCACTCCACTTCCTCATTTAGAAGCCCTATGTCTGCTGGACCCTCAACTTCCAAGGCCCCCACGACTGCTTGCACCATCTCGGGAACTGCTGCATCCTCAGCTTCCCTCCCAACATAGTCTGAAGCTACTGGAATCTCCATAACAATGATATCATCCGGGTTCTCCTCCACGGGAGACATCACAATCGGTAGAATGCACTCTTCAGATGATCCTGCCACCTCCTTTGGTCTGCTGGCACCAGATCTTAGAGTACGGGGTCTCCTTTTTAGTGGCTCCTACAAAAAAAGAAAGCGTAGGTCACAAGATGTTGAACCTGACCAGACTATATGGGACAGCCTTACCTCCGCAGGTACTAAGTCTGATGACATTGTCGGTGATAATGCCTTCTTCTGCCTCTTTGGCGCAGAAGAGCCAGACTCGGTATCAGTACGTCTTTTCGGGATCGACCGAGGGCTCTGCTTGACCCTCCGTGGATACGGTAGGGGTACATCCGAGCCACGTTCTCATCAAAAGTACGTACCCTGAACCAAGGCTCAGACGCATCTAAAAAGAAGCCTTGGTGCATCATCAGGGTCTAAACCCATGCGCGTCAGCAAAAGAGCTTCGGCGCATCATCAGGGTCTAAACCTATGCGCGTCAGCGATGGAGCTTCGGCGCATCGTCAGGGTTTAAACCCATGTGCGTCAGCAGTGGAGCTTCGGCACATCATCAGGGTTTAAACCCATGCGCGTCAGCAGTGGAGCTTCGACGCATCATCAGGGTTTAAACCCATGCACGTCAGCAGTGGAGCTTCGGCACATCATCAGGGTTTAAACCCATGCGCGTCGGCAGAAAAAACCTCAGCACATCATCAGGACTCAAGGTCCATGTGCGTCGGCGTATGTGAGTTCTAAAAAATGGCACAGAAAGATATGGTAAAGAATGATGAAACCCACCAATCACCGCCGGTCGAACGTCGACAGGCGGCCGGGGGACATCATCTGCGACAGCCTCTACAGGCTCTTTCCCTTTGCCTCGTCCTCGGCCAGCACCGCCGCGAGGAGTCTTGGGAGCCATTTCTTGAAAGAAAAAAGTTAGGATTTTGCAAAAGAAGAACTCTAAAAAAAGAAAATAAAGAGATGAAGAACTCTCTCTCTCTCCATCTCACGCCTAATTATAGGCTCAGTCGCACGCGTGAACCGATAAAGTGTGACCTCAGCCGCCGCCTCGGGTTCTGTGAAGTGATAACTGCAAATAAATCCAAAAAAGATCATCATTAATCTTCTTGGTTATCGAAGCGTTATCATTTGCATTTACTGAGAGGAGCATGCGCTCCATCACTGATGCACGGAGCAATCATGCGCCCAAACAGTCATGCGCCCCGTTGAAAATACCACCATGCTTCTTATTCAAAGTATTCCAAAACTTGGAAAAAAGTTCTAAAAACTTTGAAGGGGGTCTTGTAGAAGCATGGAATTTTAGGACCAGAAATCCTATGCGCCAAACATTACATGCGCCAGGGAGCTCAGAGGAAGTACTTGGCACAGCAAAGCAAAAGTATAGACATTAAAAGAGAATTTTTTTATTTCATATAAAAGTCTATTACATGTCTAAAAAAGGAGCTGTACAAAGGAGAATTTCTACAAAAAAAGACCCTAAGTCTACAGCTAGGCGCAACAACCATCATGCGCTCTCAAACAGGCGCATCTCGCTATGCGCTCTCAGCCAGGTGCATCCCTTCAGCAGCTCAGTTATGTGCATCCTCAATTATGTGCATCCCTTCAGCGGCTCAGTTATGTACATCCCTTCAGCAGCTCAGTTATGTACCGCCCTTCAGCGTCTCAGTCAGGCGCATCTTGAAGTGTCAGCATGTGCGCCATCAAATGCTTCGACTAATGAAGCATTTATTGAGAAAAACGAGGGTGGCAATCAACCCTCTAGCTGGAGGAAGAGCTCTCCAAACCAAGGAAGAGAAGAGCACCGTAAATCAACCTACGGCTAAAGGAGCAGCTTTCAACCCAACCAGAATGGGCAATACCCACTCTAGCGGGAGGAGGAGCTCTCCCAAAGCCCAAGGAAGATGATCGGAGCACCGAAATTCAGATCTGCGGCTCTTCCAGCATAACGGAGACGAGGCTCGAGCATTCCGATCTTTGGATGCAACAGGCACCTTCCGTCTGCCTTAGAAGCCCTCGACTCCGACTTTTGGATGTAACAGTCACCTTCAAGTGCATCAATGAAGACAATACGTCGTATCTTCACCCTCGGGAGCATCTCGTCAACAGAATGTGCTCGGGCAAACAAGTTCATTTCGGGAGGACGTGAGAGAACGAGAAGCAAACCCTCTCCATGCCACTATTTATAGGCCGGGCAAATCAAACCCATGCGCCAAGTGCTGGCTCTCCGAATCCCGTGTAATGAATTTGCATTAATTGTGATGAACCTGACGCTTCGAATTCAGTCAAGTCAAAAATGGCTATTTAAAGCATTCGAAGAACGTAACAGTCGGGCCCATAAAGACGTATCATGCAAGCGGATGCGCCGGTCAGACCGCGCATCATACAGACGCGTATCATACCATCAGCTCCAAACACCTCATAAGGATGCGCCCCCATGCGTCCCCATGCGCCTAGTAGAATGTCGATCGATGCGCCCACTCAATAGCCTATCACCTATCAAAGAACATTAAATGCTGAAGTCTGACAGAGTTGGCAGCACGTCCCCCGAGGACTGAACGATTGACAGCTTTAATTTTAGAAGACGAAGCGTCGCCGACGTCAGCATCATCATTACTCTCCTCCGACGGTTACAAGCCACGTGGTCGTCCAACCATATCGCATACGCCTCCGCAGCCATGTGCCTAAATCTCTGCGTGTGCCTTAAAAGCCGTGCGCCTCAGACTTTTTCTCTGATCCCTAAAGACAGAAGTAAAGTCACTGCTGAAGTCCCGCATGCACCTCAAAAGCCATGCGCCCCGACTGGTTCGTGACTTCTAAAGGTTACGAGCCAAAGTCTCCTCATGCGCCCAATCCTATGCACATCCTATCAGATCACTCTCCACCAAATCCGAGATCTTCGAGCCATGGACCTACGACATGCATCTTTTGACTTGATTCAGCCTATGAAGGGGTGCTAATCATCCAAGATCTCAGCAACTGAAAGATCCTCTCCATTGCTATATGTCAGCTCGGTCGTAGCCCATAAAGGCAACAGAAAGGGTTCAACTCCTCAATCAGATCGCATCGCCCATGCACCTCCATCAGCAACCACCATGTGGCGTTCTCGCGTACATACGTATCCTACATATGCGCGTATGAGCAGCCAGCCTACAAAGCTATAAATAGAGGGATCACTTCCTTCTTACACACACATATCACATAATCACCGACTTACATATAGAGATAGGCAAATATAGACACTCAACGCCTTCTTCCTCTCCGCAAGCTCCGGCACCCAGAGCAACTCAGACCTTCAGAGAACCGAAAACCGTCGTCAGATCGTCAACGGAGTCAACGCATTACCACTCGCTCCATCGGCATAAGGGACCCAGTTAAACAAAAGTGTACTCCTAGGACTACGTCTAAGTCCTACATTGTAACATTGTTCTGTTTGTAATTAAAATTTGCAATCAAAAGATTTTAATGGCAAACACTTGTTACGTCCATATAAGAACATGGTTATTCCCCAGGTGTGTGTTCATGTCTTCCGCAGGTATCCTAGCCGGGATCGTGGTCTTCTCCACTTATTCGAAGATGGCGTGACTTGGTTCCACCTTGCTACTTCTACTTAGTCCTTTTATATATCATGTACTTCTTTCTTTTTATTTTGGTCGGTAGTGGATGTGTCTCTACCCAACATATTGTATCAGAGCAATTTATTATATGATATCTTTTATTCTCTTATTTTGTGGATGAGATTAGTTAGTTGTGGTTTATTGTATTTTACAGCTTATGTATACATACAAGGTCCTGTACTTCGTATGTATACAGCTGGCATGTCTACATACTTAGTCCTACATATTTTAGGACTGGAGCGTTACATATTTTTATGGTGGCCCATGCAGGTCAAGTTTATCACTTCGGTTACGTTATTGTACCGATGTGAGCCTGCATATAGGATTAGAGTCTAGAATCTCATCCATCTACTTGACATCCTTTCTTGACTTCAAATTCCGAACTCTCGTTCGACCCCCTTGATTTGCATCTTGTTTGACTCCTATCGTAAATTCTTAGTTTCGTGCTTAGTGACAACTAGGAAGATGACTACACTAGTATATGCTCATAGGTTAAACACATGGCTAGAAGGATTATATTGACAATTAGTATGCATTGAGGTCTTATTTGTGTATAAAAGCATTTATGTTTCCTAAAAGTATGATCTTATGAGTTAGTAAATTCTAAGTTGGGTAGTAGAGATGGATTTTATCTTGATACTACTAAAGGATTGATAAATTGAGAAAACAAAATTTTGATTTTTGTGAAATAGTTATGATTTATTTGAGTATGAAATCGATATAAGAAATAGCTTAAGATTTTTAAATTTAGTGGTACGATTTACAAGTTTATTTTTGAAGGATGATAGTAAAAATTTTGGTTTAAAATATTTTGGAAAATATGAAATTGATTGAAGGAAATTTCAAATTTCAAATTTATGTTGGATGATTGATTGATAATATTATTTTGAGTTTAAAGTTGGATTGATAACATTAAAAACTTGATGAACAATTTATTGGTGTTATGATAAAGGTTAATTTGAGATTTTTGGAAGGTATTCACGAAAGGACCGATAAATCCTATAAGATGGAGAAAACAAAATTTTATTTGAAGCTTTTAGAAATACTTATGATATATGGGGATGTGAAAGAGAAAAAAATATCTTAAGATTTTCGTGTCATGTGATTTAAAAATAAAGTTATTTAGATTTTTGCGTTTAAGGTTTCGATTTGTGTATTAAATGTTGGTAAAAAATGAGGAGAGGAAAGGTGTTGACAATAATCTAAATGGATACCTCAAGATTTATTGAAGGAATTAAAATTTTAAAGTATGATTATATTTGACGGCATAAAATAATTTTTGGTAAATTAATTTGAGAATCCCATTAAGAATTGTTAAGGAAGCTTGAAAAATTAGACTTGTATTGATAAGAAACCAAGATAGACATGGGGTCACCTTAATGAGATGGAAGTATACCCATTAATTGCCATATTATCCATAATCATTACACATACACAAGTGAAGTTATTTATCTACCAAACCATGTGATTATATCTGAATTTTGACTTACTCGACCTTTCCCCAAATCCAGATCTTTTATTGTGACCTTCTAACCTTTTGAAATTTGAGAAATAAATTAATCTTTCCTTGACTGTATCCACCTATGAGACTATCTTCTCTCTGAAAACTGTCCCTAAATTATTTTACTAGATTGCTTAATTAATTTTATTTCATGCTTCAACTTGATCTTCTTTAATATTTGTGCATTAGTTGTCACTTCATGAACTCCCACTTTCTATTTTAGATCTTTTTGTGTTCTTTATCGTGACTTTGATATTTGGAGTGTAATACTAGATGTTATCTTCCAACAAGTTTTATATGTAAGACCTAGACGAGCTCACCTTCATGTAGGTATATCACGTGCCACTAAAACACGTCTTTTTGTACTCTAATTTTATGATATGACTTTTGGGCCAAAAAGACTAAACTGTAACCTTTACCATGATACCGATATATTTTTCGACCAAGGATAGGGATTCAACCTCGACTCAATTCTTTCGATCCGATATGTGATTTTGTTCTACTTAATTCCTTAAATGCTTAACTTTGAGCTTTATCTTGATTGCTTGACCCATTGTCCCACCACACTACTAGTTTAACTCTTGTAAGTTGGGTAGAATACCTCGTGATCGAACAAACCTTTGTCCTTGTGACCTATATTGATAAGTTTACTTAGACTATAGAATTCAGAGGACCCTAACTTATCTAGTCAACCAAGCCATAGATAAGAAAGCACTAGGACGACTACATAAGCCCAAACTTCGGGCAAGACTTAGATTTTAATGGATCTTCGACTATTTAATTTCCTTCATTAGTATTCCTTTCTTATATTTTGACTATCTTATGATGCTAATTTAGCCTTAGTTTTGCAAACTTATTCTTTTATCGAGCTTGTTCACGACATATGTGTTATTGGGGACGCCCACTAATACATTGTCTAATCAGAACTGGTGCATGATGGTCTGATTAACCTAGTGCACTTTGGTTTACTTTTCATATATTTTTTGACGTGGATGGAGATGTAGTTAAACTTGGCCTCTAGAATTCTATCCGCGACTGCCTTGTCAATTTTTTTTGAAAATTTTCAATCGTCTTTGAACCACTTATTCGTATTCGATAATATCTTCTTCGAATTCTTTATTATTTTCGTCTTTCGCCTATATTAGAAAGACAAACACTCCTACTTGATACCTCCTTAGTTGTCTACCATCTATTGCCAAGATAGTTAACCACTGACCAACCAATGTGACTATATCCCCGTCTTGAGTTACCTTTTTCCTCTACCCTAGATTCATTATCGCAACCTTCTAATCATTCTTGAAACTTGAAAATGATTCAAATCATTTCCTTAACCATACCTTAAACCTAGACGACTATATTCGCTCAAGAAACTATCTCTCCTAAATGTCTAAATTATTCTCTTTGACCTATTCAATTCCTTTCTATTCTCTAATTCGTGTTATCATAATTTTACTACCTTAACTAGCAACCCTTCTTCAATTCCATAACCATAATGTATTTTTGCAGATATCAAAATCACGATCTTCCAATGCATGTTTGTGTTGAACGTCGTTTCTTCCCCTCATCCAAAAATTTAATCGTATTTCGGTATTGATGAACTCTTTCTATCTTTCCTACCCTAGCTATTCCTAAATTTCGAGGACAAAATTCTTGTAAGTTGGGTATGATGTAAAATCCCTAAATTTTTACTACGATTTTTTTTAATAAATATGGATTTTGTAAGTTGGGTATGATGTAAAATCCCTAAATTTCTACTACAATTTTTTTTTAATAAATATGGTATTGATTTTTATACTTCGTATTTGTACGTCACGTACGAGTTTGCGTTTCGTAAATTTTTCGTCAAGTACGAATAAGTGCGAAGTACATATTTTTATAAAACGTTTTAATTATATAGATGTAAAAAATATTTTAAAATAATAGATGATAAATATTTTATATTGCTTGAAGTTGTAAATGCGTCGTGCCAAGGATTGTCAAACTTTATTTTTATTTAAGAAAGGCCATTTTATTTTATGGTACAAGTATAACTAGTAACTTAGAAAAACTGTATTTTATGTAAGTATTATTTTTGCATACGAGTGTATATATATTTGTATTTTTGAAATTAATTATTATCACTAATATATTATTTCAAAAAAAGTATATTAAATATGGGTTGATTTAATATGTAATTAATTATGGTGATTTAAGTTTAAAAAAATATTAAGTTATTTAAATACAGTTTAAATTAGAGGTAGAATCTATCTACATTGGATTATATTTGATTGCGTTACTTTTAAATCATTTTTAATTAAATAGTGGAAAATTCAAGGGGAATTAAAACTTTTCTTTGTCCTTATCTAGATAAGACTTTTGTAAACCCCCTAATTTTTCAAAATAAATATTTATGAAATTTTTGGATTTTTAAATAACTATTTATTGACTTATTATATAATTTGTATTATTTTACATATATTTAATATAGTGCTCATTAGTGAATTTAGTATAAAAATATATAAAGCTATTTTTTCTAGTACATTAAGGATCTAAACTATATTATACAATTTTTCTCAAAATTTTAGGATTTATTTCATAAATTTTATTACTTTTTACACATTACTTATATTGTACACTATTTACATAATATAGAATAAATGTTAAATTAGTATTAAATATTTCAGCTAGTATAAATGAGATTAGATGAAGGTTGTTTAAATAAATAGTAACTCTATTTATTATCTATAGTAATTTTAAATAATGTTATAGATAATTTAGATAAATATAAACAATATTTTAAATAAATACTAATCCTACTTCTACTAGGAAAACATCTCTATCTATATCCTATTCTAACAAAGCAAACTCCAATTTATTTAAATCAAATCATATCTAATTTAGGAGATAAATCTAAAATAAATACCTATATAAATCAAATATAACCCCCTTCTATCAGCCATAATTCAAAATTATTTTTAGTCCAATAGAAACTCTAAAATTTGTCATTAGAATTCAATCCCGTTTTTTAGCAGCAAGAGCAACTTGGAACGACGATATCTCCTAGCTCCGAACAACGTTTCGCCTTCAGTTTTTTTAAAAGAAGCGTATCGAGGTAAGGTTTCCAAAAACATATTATAATAGATAAAATTTGTTCTGTAGATTTCTGTAAAACTATTTGAGTATTAGATGTCTGAAAAACAAATGTATTTCGATATTTTGTGATTTCGGGAGATTTCAGAAGTTTCGGGCACGAAAATGCGATCCATTTAGTTTTTCGGAAAGCTAATACGAAAATCTATATCATATCTTAATTCAAAAATATATTAAATAAATCTAGTAGGTACAGTATTAATTATAATTAGATAATAGACTATTTTTAGCATCCGGAGATGTTTGTTTGGACCTTAGTTCCTCGGCAGCCGTTGTTCCACCTACTTTCCTGTCTGATCTTCGCTACCACAGTGCTCAGGACTCAGGCAAGTATACCTTGCTAATTAACTATCATATTATTTATTTTTTGTATTATTTACTTTATTTCATATTTATTATTTTTAATTATTATAAACTGCGCGTCCAAGCCACACTTGGGTGCAAGCGACTCTATTAGTCGTTTTACTTTATTATATGCATGTTAACTTAGTTTTAGCATACTACCTTCTTGTTGGGGGATATCCTTATATCTCGTTGGGCCATGACACTCACACTACACGATTTGAGATATTTTGCTAGGGGCACGACTTATGGACTGGCCATCTTTAAACTCGTGTGACGGTAGATGTTCGTAACTGCTATGACTAGGGTATAGAGACTCAAGCAGTTACAAAGCTGGACGGATTATGGACATGACTTGGACAGTGTGGAAAATATTGGGAAAGGACAGTCGCTAGTGCGTATGGGAATCCAAACAGGTAAACCACAGTCTCCGGATGGAACTGTGACGATTATATTTGCAGATGCCCTCTGACGTTTTGGACGTTACGGACGAATACGGAAGACTGGATGCCAGTTACGTATATGTAGCCTAAATCCCACCCATGCGCATGAAAGTTGTCCTCTAAATTGCACAATAGGTGGTTAGCATTCCCTTTTGCATATTGGTGTCTAGGAGAGTCTTGCATATTATTATTATTTTGACAGTTCAAATTAGCTTGTTCTTCCTGTATCTTGTTACGTCCCTCTGAGGACCTGGTTATTCTCCAGGTGTGTGTTCATGTCTTCCGCAGGTATCCTAGCCGGGATCGTGGTCTTCTCCATTTATTCGAAGATGACGTGACTTGGTTCCTCTTTGCTACTTCCACTTAGTCCTTTTATATATCATGTACTTCTTCCTTTTTATTTTGGTTGGTAGTGGATGTGTCTCCACCCAACATATTGTATCAGAACAATTCATTATATGATATCTTTTATTCCCTTATTTTGTGGATGAGATTAGTTAGTTGTGGTTTACTGCATTTTACAGGTTATGTATACATACAAGGCCCTGTACTTCGTATGTATACAGCTGGCATGTCTACGTACTTAGTCCTACGTATTTTAGCACTGGGGCGTTACACACCAAGTGTAGGCATTACCCGAAAATGGGAGAGGGTGAAGGCCAGCCTAAAAAAAAGTTGGCAAACTCGTGCATAGCAGAAGACAAGGGCGGGCGGCCCCCCAACTTTTTGGATGCCTCCGTGATAGCATTGAAGTCACCACCACGGGGCCATGGAAGAGACGCTTGGACGGTGTGAATCTGCAATAGATGTTCCCAAAGAGCCTGGCGATCTTGTTGAGAACAACTACCGTGGACCACCGAAAACATCGAGTGCCTGGCGAGGAGGGGATGCTCGGTACTGATGGTGAGGGCTTGATCAAAATCAAACATGGGGTAGATATGCACATCGTTCCTAGCGAGGATCCAAATATCCTTGCACCCCACAATGGTCGAAGAGAATCCTAATTGCATCTGGAAGTGTTTCATTTCTTGGAGGGAAGTTTAGGCTCGATGATGGCCAAAATAGTGACTTGATGAAACTTGCAGAGTGCTTTAATTCTCCTAATGATGGGTTTGTTAGTCGCACCACGCACGTTCCATATAAGAAATTTAACATTTGGGGGGAGATTGCTTAGCAGCAGCCTTAACTGCAGATTTGGTAATCATGGAAACAGCAGTGGGGATCAACCTGTCGTTGCCTTTTTTTCTTGCTTTTGAAGGAAGTTTGAGGAGCCAGCGTCGTGACCGCAAGAGATTCTATTTTGTCCTCCTGCACCTCGAACGAGTTGAGTAGCAGTAGTGGGACAGGGCCAAACAACATGGCAAGATCGTCTACTACTTCATCGATAGGAAGAGCACCCCCAAAGGCATAATACTCTTGTACATGCAATATTGACTAGTCGTGCACCTCCAACCCACACTCTGTCCCATTCTTGTTAGGAGGTCAATACCGAGAGATGCGATCGCATCCATGGGGAGAGTGTCCCTCACAATAATCTCCAGGCCCGACCCCAAGGACAAAGGATTCGCATCCTTCCCGAAATTATTCGGTACAACAAACACCATGGTGTTCTTAGAACAGAGAGAAGAACTGGCACCAACGTCAACAGGGACTAGAAAAGATTTGCCCTTGTCCGCAATCGAGGCAACTTCCCTGCTTCCATTCATGCAGTCTACCTCAGGGTTAACTTTATGCCCAGTCTTTGGCGCTGAGGCACTCTTCATTTGTTGTTGTATTTTTTGACCTTACAAACACTGGAATCAAGTCCTTGATGAAAGCAATAATCACAGTATGCAGGGAATTTTTTGTAATCAACAGATTGCCAAAAACTGGCCCCGTCAAGAAATCCCAACACGAATCGAAGGCGACGGGATCCGATGCGTATCCAATTCCACACAAATGCGAGCATGGCACGGCCTGATAAATGCCACGGTCGCCTTGTCAAACATGAGAGTCCTACCATAAGCAATGAGAAAGATGGAAAACTTGGAAAATAATAAGTGAGGATGACCAGAGAATGAGATCCATACGGGAGCTAACGGGGATTCGACGCGAGAGTTGAAATCATGATTCCATTTGAAGATTCGCATAGGGGATTTGGCAATGAACCAGTTCTCCTCTGTCCTAAGTCGGAGGAAGTCAGATTGCAGGCTCGGGTGTAGAGAATATGCTTAGCGTTGATGACGCCCACAGATACAGGGCCAGCCAGCCCAATGCCAGTGATCGTCGCCCTGATTTTGTCGACCATCGGACGAGAGTGCGAAAATTTGCCTACCAACGCCGTACTAAAAGGAGCAACTAAGGAAGAGACTTCGTTATGGTCGAATGCCACCAACGGCACGCCATCGATGGGTAACAGCTCTCGGTAAGGGAGGGCTGGGGAGGGAAGAGGACAGGTAAATTTTCTCACCCCTGCAACGGACCTATCACCCCTGCAACGGACCTACCCGCCACTGCCTCTGCAAAGGAGGAAGGGGCACAGCCATGGGCAAAAGCAACTGAGGTGGAGAGCGAAGCCCTCTGGACCGCAGCCCAGGCGTCCCTGTTCGTAGCCGCGGGAGGGGGGGCAAGGGCGAAGGGGGACGCAGCCGGAGGTAATTGAGGAAGGGAGCTAGGGCCATAGTTGGGGGTGTAAGGAGGGATAAGAGGGTATGAGAGGTTGCTGGATGAAGGGCAACGCCTCCAGCAAGAAGGGAGTCGCTGCCATCAGGCGGGAGGAGATCCGAAGATGGAGCCCTAGAGGGGAACCGCCAACGAATATATATATATATATATATATATATATATATATATATATATAGCAAATGACCTCTAGCCTAGTGGCTAAGAGAGATGCATGCGGCCCGAGACGTCAGGAGATCGATTCCCAGTGGGAGCGTTCGCCACAATTACCTTCTTTCAAATATATATATATATATATATATATATATATATATATATATATATATATATATATATATATTCACATAACTTACCTTCGGATATTGAAGCAAATCTATTTTTCCATTGTAATCATTTGGTTATTTTATTTTATTTTATTATTATTTTTAAAATATTTGGTTTTTGTATAAATGCAAACTGAAAAACCCATTGAAGGTTTCATTCCCACATAAACAATACAATGAATGGCTCCTCTCTTTCTCTGTGTCTAAGTTCTTTGGAAATTTATTGGTCTTTTATACTACAACACAATCTTATTTTTCTTTTCTTTTTTGTTTCCAAGAAACGATTGGACCTACTTTTGTAATGATTCTAGAATTTGCAAAAGCAAGGAAGATGAAAAACATCTAGGCCTCGTTTGGTTCGCGGAATCTCCCGGTTGAAAAAGGAAAGTGATTACTTTCCTATGTTTGGGCGTCCAAGGAATTGAGGAGGAAAGGAAAGTAATTCCCAATGGAAGGGAAATTAGGGGAAAAAGTGATTCTATCCATCCAAGGAAGGAATCACTTTCCCACATTGAAGTATTCACTTTCCTTTCCAAATTCCTTGGCAGTGCCAAACATCGGAAAGGAAAATCAATAGGAATTAAAGTTTCCCAAAGGAAAGTAAATGACAAGGAATTGATTTTCTTTCCCTTCCATTCCGCGAACCATAATGGTTATGTTTTTTTTTTCATATTCACGTCCCTTTATCCAACTAAAACATATTTGGATAGGCTAATTATAATGGCACATATCTTTTTGATCGGGGCCCGTCAGGATTAGGGCTAGCCAGGTTGGGAGGAACTTTTACTAGGGCTATCAAAATATTTCACTCAGGGGGCTGTCCAAAGCCCACAGCCCACCAAACCCAAAAAATCACTCTCATTTCTAAATTTCCCTCTCTCTTCACAAACCCTAGCTTTCTTCTTCTTCTTCTATCCATCTTCTTCTCCACCATTTCCATTCCCACATCTTCATCAAAATCTTAGTTTTTTTTTCTCATCATCATCATCTTCTTCTTCTCCACCATTTCCATCATCACCATCTCCATCAAAACCCTAGTTTTCTTCTCTTTCCCAATTTCGATGGCACCCAAAAAATTAAATAAACCCTAAAATGTATGAAAATAAAGGTTAAATACTTCTTTCCTCACAAATAATGCATGGAAATAAATCCTAAAATACATATTTCACTCTATTATCAAGATTAAAATAAACCCTAACATATTTTTTTCCATTCGGGAATGTCGACTTTAGCACTGCCAGAAATAGTGGCAGTTCTGAAAGGAACTTGCTATACAATAAGTATCTTTCAGGACTGTCTCAATTTCTGGCAGTCCTCAATATGTCTAGGACTGCCAGAAATTATGGCAGTCTTGTTGTAGAGCATGTCCCTTTCAGGACTGCCACAATTCTTGGCAGTTCTTATTACTTCTAGGACTGCCAGAAATTGTGGCAGTCCTGTTGTACATCGAGTCTATTTCAAGACTGTCACAATTTCTGACAATCCTCATTACTTCTAGGACTGCCAGCAATTGTGGCAGTCCTGTTGTACATCGAGTCTATTTCAAGACTGCCACAATTTCTGGCAGGCCTCAATACTTCTAGGACTGTCAGAAATTGTGGCAGTCCTGATATGAACCAAATTATTCTACAACTAGAATTTCTTCCATAGTTTTCTTCTACAACTAGGATTTCATGCATAATTCTTCTATTAATAAAGAAAAATTGGTTAATAGACTAATAGAGTAATAGATTTGATAGATTTGATAACCCAATTTCTTCTACAACTAAGGTTTCATCCATAATGCCCAAACTAGAATAAGAAAAATAAAGTAGGGTTTGGAGAAAGAGATCTGAGAAATTAGAAAAGATCTGAGAAATTAGAAGAGAAAAAAATCAAAATAAACTAGGTTTGCAAAAATTGATGTTTTGTTCTTTTTTTTTTTCTTCTTGTTCTTTTTCTTCTTCTTGTGAGGAATGGAGAGTGAGAAAGAAAACAAAAATTATAACACTTATCTTTTATATCTACCACTTGGATAGCCCTGAGTAATTTTTTCAGTGGTAAACTTGTAAATAATAGAAAACTAATACTTGGACAGCCCTGATCAAAATGTGTTGTGCCCTTATAATTTACCTTTGGATATCATATTCCATAAAATAACTCAACCGCACTTAAATACTTAGATTTTGACACTTTAATGTCATATAAAAAAAATTTGGCAGTAAAGTGTGTTGAACTTTTTTTTTAGGTCTTCATAAATTTTCTTGAACTTTTAAAGTCTTGACAATTTATCCCTTTGTTAGTTGGCTGTCAACATCCATTTTAGTTTTTTTTCCCCTTGAAGTTGAAAGATTTATAGAATAGAAAAACAAAATTAAAAAAAAAAAAGTTGAAACAATCACCAACATCTTCCTCCTCCCACCCCCTCACCCCTACCACACTCCTCTCTGACTCTCCTTGCCCACCATGTGCCACCTTCGCCTCATCGACGAGGCTCTGGTTGGGGGTCGTCCATCCCAACGGGTTACATGAAATTGTAGCTTCTATTTTGTACAGCTTGCGGAGAGCTTTGACGAAATATTTAGGGTAGCACGAGGTGGAAAAGGAGGGGATTAGTAGCGGAGGGTTAGGATTTGAATTTTTTTTCCCAGTTAAAAAGGATATTTTTTTCATTTCTTATTTTATGTTAGGACTAATTTGCAAAGTAGGATAGTTCAAACTATATAAGTGACAAAACAAAATTTAACCTTATTTATATTGCTAAAAAACTAGGATATTAAAGTACCAACACTTGTTAGTTGAGAATATTTAAGTACAAATTAACCTTTACTATTTTGCATAGGAACAAGACTCCGGCTTCATTTGGGATAAAATAAGGATATTGTGACTAAAAATTATAAATTTTGTCATGATTTGTATGTTATTATTATAAACTATTAAAATCGACAAATTATTATCTTAAATTATTATTATTATTAATTAAATATCCTGAACTTTACACTCGTAACTTAACTATTAATTTTAAAAATATTACCTTTTATTATTTTTGTTATCATCAATTAAATATTATGAACTTTCCCCTCTAACTTAGATCAAAACTTTTCTATTTTTACATTATTTCATAATATTTTACTTTATTGAAGGATAAACAATTTTATAATACACGAGTAATATACACATGCATTGCACCTACGAAAAAACGTATTAAAAAAGTTAAATATAACTTTATTATTAAAAATTATTATTTTTAGGAATTGAACTCAAAAAAAAAATCCTCCCACCTTAACCACTTGAGTAAGAATTACTTAATTCTAAATAAATCATATTAGATAGTTAATTACTTTGTTAATTATTTTAAATAATTAATAGAATATTAAAACGGTTGTTGAATTATTATTTATTAATTTTTTTAACTTATTTAAATGGATGATATATATACGGTTTGGATAGTTTTAAGTCGCATTATATAGTAGTAGATAATTATTATTCTATTATTTACAAATAGTAGCTTGCTCATTATAATATCATAATTTACTAGCAATTACCAATTGGAAGAAATCTAATATACGTAGTTTAGGGATTCTACAGTATAACATTTCATATATAAGAAATAAATGGGTATTTTGGGATTTACTATAAAATAAAACCAAATAAAGTAGGGTCATATTTGGGATCAGCTACCATTGGCATGACAGACCTAGTTAGAGGAGCAAGGAAAAAATAAAACTAAAATTAGAACGCCCGGACCGAGTGCGTGCGTGGCGGCATGCAACTGCAGTGCGCGCAGGGGAAATAGAAAGGAAAGTGCGGGACGCTGACGCATGATCAGAAACCATTGGCAGCTTCTGTTCAACAAAGATGGCTGGACCTTTGGGATTCCCTACTGTTCAAATTACCGGCGGCTTCCCAGAGTCCAAATTCTGAAATTCCGAACATGGAACTGTTGGAAAAGAAACGCAGAAACCTTTTTCCAAACCGAAGAGTACCTACGAGAGGACCGAGCAATACAACGCACGAATCCAAAAACAACCACACAAAACAATCCATGCAGACACAGAGAATTTTTGACGTGGAAAACCCTTGCGGGAAAAACCACGGGACGATCGGATTCCAACCCTGAGAAGCCTCCACTAATGGAATAGAAGAATTACACCCTCTACAAACTCCTCCCGATCCAAATCGGATCCCCACAACACTCAGAGATAAGAACAATGATTACAAGGCTACGAAGAGCGAGAACGACGAGTAGAGATTACCCGAACATGATCTCCTTCGAATAGCGACCTTCAATCCTCCGTCTTCTTCTCCGAAGTTGCAATGGCACTCTTGTCTCCTTCCTCTCTCAAAGTTGTGTTGCCTTTGCGATAATGATGCACCCTCAATTAGGGTTGGGAAATCCCAATATAACTCCCTAATCCCGCAGCAAACCTGGACCGTTGGATTAGATCCAATGATGAAAACTCATCCTAAAATCCGCTTCAGCCCCCGACGACACAGAGTTCGGCCAGAACTCTGTGTCGAGCAAACAGAACCTCACGCCAACATTCTGGAGGAGCCAGACCGAGTTCGGCCCGAACTCGCCATGGGACCGAGTTCGGCCCGAACTCGGATCCCCTGTTCCAGAACCTCCCATGGAGCAGCAGCAGCAGCAACTCCGACTTCCCGAGCTTCTCCGACATCGGATGGCGCTCGTCGCACTCCGGGGTCTTCTCCACATAGGTTGGGAACCCCACCCACTCCAACAAATCTCCCCCTTCACAATTATGGGGAGGATGTCGTCATCCCGACGACCTGCCTGCAGTACTCAAACTTCTCCCTTGGTAGAATCTTCGTGAACATATCAGCTCCGTTGTCATCTGTATGAACCTTCTCAAGCTCCGCGTCCTTCTTCTCAACCACATCCCGTATCCAATGATACCGAGTCTCGATGTGCTTGGACCGGCTATGAAACGTCTGATTCTTCACAAGGTGGATAGCACTCTGACTGTCGCAAAGCAAAATATACTGCTCTTGCTTCAGTCCCATTTCCTGCAACAGCTTCTTCATCCACAACAGCTCCTTGCAAGCCTCCGTCGCCGCAATGTACTCTGCCTCTGTCGTCGACAAGGCAACACACTTCTGTAACCGCGACTGCCACGACACTGCTCCTCCCGCAAACATCATCACGTAGCCCGAAGTCGATCGCCTCGTGTCTACATCTCCAGCCATATCAGCGTCGGTATACCCAACCAGCTTCGGCTCGTCACCACCAAAGGAAAGTCTCCAACCGGCAGTGCCCTGAAGGTATCGTAGAATCCACTTGACCGCACTCCAATGTACCCTTCCAGGATTTGAAAGATATCTGCTAACCGTACCAACTGTATGAGCAATATCTGGCCTCGTACACACCATAGCATACATAAGGCTTCCCAAAGCTGAGGCATATGGAACCCGCTCCATATCTTCCTTTTCGTCCTCAGTAGATGGACACTGTTCCTCAGTGAGCTTAAAGTGAGCCGCGAGGGGGGAACTCACTTTCTTCGACCCGTCCATCCCGAAACGCTGAAGTACCCGATGAATGTACTTTGTTTGGAACAAGTGTAGCAGCTTGGACTCTCTCTCTCTCGGCTGATCTACATCCCAAGAATAGTCTTCGCTGCGTCCAAATCCTTCATAGAGAAGGCTGCGCCCAGTTGGCGCTTCAGCTCCGCTATCCTAGTGGCATTCCTACCCACTAATAGCATATCATCAACATAGAGCAACAAAATGATGAAATCATCATCGGCAAAATACCTCACAAATGCACAATGATCCGACGTCGTCCGTGCATAACCATGCTCCCCCATAAACGACTCGAACTTCCTGTACCACTGCCTCGGAGCCTGCTTCAGACCATACAAGCTCTTCCTCAACCGGCAGACCAAATGTGACTTGCCCTTCTCACAGAATCCCTCCGGCTGCTCCATGTACAACTCCTCCTCAAGATCACCGTGGAGGAACGCCATCTTCACGTCCATCTGCTCGACCTCAAAGTCGAGACTGGCTGCTAATGCTAGCACCACCCGAATAGACGAATGCTTGACGACAAGCGAAAAGATCTCATCATAATCCACGCCTTTCCGCTGACCGTAGCCTTTGACTACCAGCCTTGCTTTGTATCGAGGGCGAGTAGCATCATCCGTCTACTTCACTCTAAACACCCATCGATTCTTCAAAGCCTTCTTGCCCTTTGGCAACCGCACCAGATCATAAGTGGAATTGGTGTGCAAGGAACTCATCTCCTCCTGCATAGCCACCATCCACTCCTGCCTGTGTTCGTCTTCCATAGCCTCTGCGAAACTTTCGGGCTCTCCCCCGTCAGTCAATAGCACATACTCATCTGGTTAGTATCTCGTAGATGGTCGACGATCCCTGTCACTCCTTCTCAGAGGAGCCACTGGTGCTGGCTGTATACCGACAGCCTCCTTCCCTTCAGGAACTACCTCTTCGGCATGCTCATCCTCCTGAGGGACACCCTGACCACCATCAGCAGGCTGATGATCAAGGTTGGGAGCAACTCCATGTACCGGCTCTCCCATAACTGGACCCTCTGCGATGTCCTCTGGAAACTGCTCGAAGCGAAATGACTCTAACTCAGGCAATTCCTCAGCCTCAGAAGGCGTCTCGAAATTCTGAGTGTTGGTCATGGTCTGATCCTCGACGAACACCACGTCCCTGCTTCTGTAGAGCTTTTCTTCCACTGGGTCGTAGAGTCTATAGCCAAACTCATCCCGACCGTAGCCGACAAAGACGCATTGCCTCGTCTTCGGCTCAAGTTTGGTCCTCTCGTCCTTCGGTACATGCACGAAGGCTTTACAACCAAACGCCCGCAGGTGATTGTATGACGGCTCTTTGCCGTACCATACTTTGTCAGGCACATCACCCTGCAAAGGAGCACTAGGAGACAAATTAATAATATAAGCAGCTGTGAGAAGAGCCTCACCCCAATAACTGCCCGGCAAGTTTGCTTCTGACAGCAAATACCGTACCCTCTCCATCAGTGTCCTGTTCATACGCACCGCTACACCATTGAGCTGAGGTGTCTTTGGCGGAGTCTTCTGGTGTCGTATCCCTTGCTCTCTGCAATACGCATCAAAGGGACCGATGTATTCGCCGCAATTGTCGGACCAAACACACAACAAATTCTTGCCCGTCTCCCTTTCAACAGAGGCCTGAAACACATTGAAAGTAGGCAGCACCTGATCCTTGGTCTTTAAGGCATAGACCCAAACCTTCCTGGAACAGTCATCAATAAAAGTTACAAAGTAAGAAGCACCACCAAGAGATTTTACCTTCATAGGACCGCAGACATCCGAGTGAATCAACTCGAGCAACGCCGGCTTCCTCGAACTTGGGTGACTTTGGAAAGACACCCTATTTTGCTTCCCAGCTAAACAGTGCGTGCACTTCTCCAACTTTGAAGACTTGAGCCCCGGAATCACTTTCCTGTTCACCAAGTAGCTCATCCCCTTCTCGCTGATATGGCCGAGCCGCCTGTGCCACAATTCGGTAGACACATCACTGACTGCGTTCACCTCCTGTGCCCCCTCTGTGCTCCCCTCCATATAGTAGAGACCGGACTTCTTGCTTCCTCTGGCAATCACCATCGAACCCCTGGAAAGCTTCCACTGACTGTTTCCGAAGAGACTGAAGAATCCCTCGTCATCCAACCTTCCAACCGACACCAGGTTGAAACGGATATCAGGGACATGACGAACATCCTTGAGAACAAGAACCGCACCCGTCTTCGTTCTCAAATACACATCTCCAACGACAACCGCCTTCGACACATCTCCGTTGCCCATCTTCAATACGCCACAGTCTCCTGTCGTGTAAGTGGCAAACAGTACCCTATGGTGAGATACATGTGCTGAAGTCCCTGAGTCCACCAGCCAAGAATTATCGTCGCAGGCGAGGTTAGTATTGACCTCATCACCTACGACGATCACATCGTCTCCATGCACCGAGGCCGCCGCTGTAGTGTTCTCCTCTTGCTTCCCCTTGTCGCCCTTCTTCTCTCTCTTCCAAGCGAAACAATTCCGCTTGATATGGCCCTTCTTACCGCAATGGTAACACTCCGAGTCCTCGTACCGACCTTTGGACTTCCCCCTGCTCTTGTCTCTGCCATCACCTGGACCCCTGCTTTTGCCCCTTCCGCGGCTCTCTGAAACAAGTGCCTCTGAGTGGTGGGATGTGGATGAAGTGCCCTGAGAACGTCTCCGCATCTCTTCATTCAACACCCCGCTTTTGGCAAACTCCAGACTGACCACGCCCTCTGGAGCAGAAGCGATCATAGATACTCGCACGGTCTCCTACGAGTCTGCCAAAGTACACAGCAGCCACAGTCCCTGAACTTCGTCGTCGAACTTGACTCCCATAGAAGATAGCTGGTCAACCACGCCCTGGAACTCACTCAAGTGATCCGAAATAGACGCCCCATCCTTGTATCGCAGACCCATCATCGTTCGGATCAGGAACAACTTGTTTACCCCAGTCTTCTTCGCATACAAGGATTCCAGCTTATCCCACAACGTCTTCGCGTACTCAATATTGGCAACGTGGTTGTACACGTTCTCGTCCACAAACTGCCGTATGTACCCATACACCTGTATATGCTCGAATGTCCACTCCTCCTCGGATTTATCACTGGGCCTCTCGGATGCAAATACGGGTAGATGCAGCTTCTTGACAAACAGTAAATCTTTCATCTTGCTCCGCCAATAGTGATAGTTTGTGCCGTTCAGATTCACCATGCGCACAGGCTTCGCGTCCATCTCTCCTCTCTGGTTTCTCTGTCAACTTCTGACACCCTTCTGAATTCCAGAACCTGGCTCTGATACCACTCTGTTGGAAAAGAAATGCGGAAACCTTTCCCCAAACCGGAGAGTACCTGCGAGAGGACCGAGCAATACAACGCACGAACCCAAAAACAACCACACAAAATAATCCATGCAGATACAGAGAATTTTTGACGTGGAAAACCCTTGCGAGAAAAACCACGGGACGATCGGAGTCCAATCCTGAGAAGCCTCCACTAATAGAATAGAAGAATTACACCCTCTACAAACTCCTCCCGATCCAAATCGGATCCCCACAACACTCAGAGATAAGAACAATGATTACAAGGCTATGAAGAGCGAGAACGACGAGTAGAGATTACCCGAACACGATCTCCTTCGAATAGCGACCTTCAATCCTCCGTCTTCTTCTCCGAAGTTGCAATGGCACTCTTGCCTCCTTCCTCTCTCAAAGTTGTGTTGCCTTTGCGATGATGATGCACCCTCAATTAGGGTTGGGAAATCCCAATATAACTCCCTAATCCCGCAACAAACCTGGACCGTTGGTTAGATCCAATGATGAAAACTCATCATAAAATCCGCTTCAGCCCCCGACGACACAGAGTTCGGCCAGAACTCTGTGTCGAGCAAACAGAACCTCACGCCAACATTTTGGAGGAGCCAGACCGAGTTCGGCCCGAACTCGCCATGGGACCGAGTTCGGCCCGAACTCGGATCCCCTGTTCCAGAACCTCCCATGGAGCAGCAGCAGCAGCAACTCCGACTTCCCGAGCTTCTCCGACATCGGATGGCGCTCGTCGCACTCCGGGGTCTTCTCCACATAGGTTGGGAACCCTACCCACTCCAACAGGAACAGCTCGAGGTAGAAATCCAAACTCCATGAACGTTTATCCGCACACAACTCCTACTGTCATTAGTTTGAGATGTCCGGTGTTATACAACAAATTTTTGTGCATTATATATATATATATATATATATATATATATATATATATATATATATATTATCTTCACTCTTTCTATCTCTCACTATTTTTATAAATATAAGCAAATGTTAGTGTCGGAGCACAATTTTTCGATAAAAAACTGAGAAAATGAAACAATTGTAAAAACAATATTCAAACGCAACACTTCTAGGAAGGTTGTGCAAGTATAACAAAGATTTAAGAAGATCTCGTTACAGCAGTATATGATATTACGAGAATCTAAGAAGATTTCGTAATCCACAGTAGCGAAGAAGATGACAGACGAAAGATGGAAGATGGCCTGCTGGGGTGATTGATCACAGTTGCTCAAATCTATATTCGCCCCCACACGAATAGCTTGCAGGAACCAGCAAGTTCGTCGGAGAACTTTGGAACACTTCTGCTCTTCTAACTCCTCGGATCGTCCACGGACTCCCGTGCAAAAGCAACGTTGGTGCAAAACTTCTCTTCTCTCTGACAGGCTTTGTTTACTTGCGTTAAGAAACACTTGTAAACTTTTATAACTCTCTGTATATGTCTTGTGTGTTGCCTGTGAGAGATAAGAGATATTTTATAGGCCCGAGTAGCAACTGTCCGGTTAGCACAACATTCGGGACGTGGTAATAACCACTCCGAACATGCAGTAACCGCTCAGATCATGCACAGGCACGATCTGAAGTAAGTTGTGCCACTCGCGTACCCCGCGCGCCTTACACACTGCGCAGTACGCGCACTGAGCCATTTGTGCCACTGAACGAGCACCTGTGCGCGCAACTGGGCACGCCACTGGGCGCGTACCTGGTCGCGCAACCTGTCCGCGTACATGACCGTGCAACCTGGCCTGCGCAACCTGGCCGCGCGCCTGGCCGCACAAGTGGCTCGCACAACGAGCGCAACTTAAGCGCACTATGCGCCTAGCGACGATGCTGACGTGCTAAGTGTAAAGTGCGCCAACAAAATGCCACATTACGCCTCATGAGCCCGAGCCCGAGTCCGAGTCGCTAAGTCCCTACGGGACTTAGCTCCCATGGAAATAAATTTTCCAAGAGCAAAAAAGCATGAATACTTTCAATTGTTGATTTAGCCTTTTTTCATTAGAAAAATAACCCCACATGGCACACCCATGTGGACTTTCACACCACATGTGCATCTCTAAACTAGCATAGCTAATATATATAGATACAACTGTAGCTCCCCTTCCCGAAAATGTTTATATATATATATATATATATATATATATATATATATATATATATATATATATATATAGTTATTTTAATTAAATAATGATTTTTAGATTTTTATAAATAATTAATTAGTTAATTACTACGGTAGATAATTTTAATAATTATTAAATTTGGAGTACAAGGTGACTAAAAATCGTGGCACGGATAATACAGTGGCGTGCTTTGACTTGTGTATTAGCCCTGGTAGGGAAGGTCGAGCCATAGAGATGTCCTAACTAGGAAAACCAGGCCAAATTGCGACTTAACCCTTACCGAAGTTTATTTATTTATTATTTATATCATTGTGTTTTAGGGAAACCGGTTATACCATTTTAGCCGGACTGGACCCAAAACAAGCCCAAGTCCATATAGTCACGCGGGACGTCCAATTACATTCGTGTTGATGTATTTTTGTATGAGCGTGTTGTATTCCGTTTAATGATTTAATGAATATTTTCTAAGTATATATTCATAATTAAATATGATAAATATCGCTATTAGTTGATAATCAATGATATTTGTATAAAAAAAGGTCATTGTACTTTTTGGGATTATTAGACTGTATATAATGGTATATATACACCATTATTGTTTTATTGAATTTCGTTATTATTATTATTATTGTTATTTTATTGAGGTTATTATATAATATTATTTTAGTATTATTGGTTATATTATTTTTGTTAATTAAATATTATTATATATATATATAGTTCTGTATATATATACAGATAAGGTCTACCCTAGTAATAGATAAGATTATGGTTATTTAGATTTTATGGAGAATAATATATATATATATATATATATATATATATATATATATTATTCTCCATATATATATATATATATATATATATATATATATATATATATATATATGGAGAATAATATATATATATATATATATATATATATATATATATATATATATAAAAATATATATATATATATATATATATATATATATATATATATATATATATATATATATATATATATATATATATATAGATAAAAAATGGAGCCGGGGTATTGGTCTTGGGTCTCCCTCCCGTCCCTCGAGAGCTTTCATCCCGCTCCCCGGCGGTGGCCGGTCGCCCCCCGGCGACCCCCGCCTCGCCGCGAGGTCTCCTATCCCCCTGGCCATCTCGGCTTCAGCGGCTGGTTGGACCCCCACCGACCGTCCTCCCAATGGGGAGCCCCTGCTCTCGGCGGCTGCCCATGGTGCGGCAGCCCCCCACCCCTCCCCCCCGTCCGTGGAGCTTTCGGCGCCCTCGACGTCGTAGGCGTCGCCAGACTCGGCACCCCCAGCCTCTTCTGCTCCATCTCTCCTTGGTCCAGCCCTGAAGGTCCCGGCTGGGTCGGCCGCCGTCTCCGCCGTAGCGCGGCCTTCCCCTTCGGTCGCTGCTCCTCCCCCCTCCCCTCGCCCCAGACCCCCCTTCTCCTCCCATGGCGATCGGCTTCCTGTTGTCCACCGCCGCCCTGACGGTCTCACCCCCTCCGTCTCCTTTTGCCCGGGATCCCGTCGCCCCTGCGGCGGACCTCCCCCCGCCGGTTCCCCTCACAGCACCCTTCCCCTCATCTGCCCTCCCTCCGACGCCACCCATTAACCCGGCCCCCCTCCAGTGGCCCTCCCCGCCTCGCAGCCCCCCCAGGAGGCCCCCCTCCCCCACCCTGCCGCCCCCTCGCCTCCGAGCATCCCTCATCGGCGTCCCCACCGAGCCATCCCCCGTAGCGCAGCCGGCCTCCTCGGTCGCGAATCCCCCTCACCCGCCCGTCGTCCAGGCTGCCGCAGCGGCCCCCTCATCCTCGGCGGCGGCGGGGACCTACTATCGAGACCCCGCCACCCGTCGGTGGTTCTGGGTCTCCCAGGACCCCTCTTCCCTTCAGTGGCGTTGGACCGCTCTCCCAACTGAGTCGGAAGCGCTTCAGTGGCTCGCCTCCGCCCTCGGAGGAGCCTATCCCCCCTCCACCACGGCGTAGGGGCAGCGCCTCCCAGTCGCTGGCCTCAAGATGCTACTTCTAGCTCCTCCGGCGGTGGAGCCTCAGCCCCTTCTCTCCTCTCCGGAGCCTAGCTCCCCCGGCGGCGCAGCCTCAGCCCCATCTCTCCTCTCCAGAGCCTCCGCCTCCGGAGACGCCCCCCTTGTCGACTCCCCTGAGGTCGACCCCTCCCCCCTCCTCTGCGGACGGCGCGCCGGGCTCCCTTCCTCTTCGCCCCGGTCCGCGAGGGCATCGCCGTGGCCCTCTCCTCCGTGACTCGGCCTCCGTGGATCCCCGGTCGCTGCCGTTCCAGGCCCTCTCTCGCCGGAGATCCGCCTCATCCGGCGGGCCTGAGCCCTCCCCCGCCGTCGTGTCTCGAGCCCCTCGGCCCCTCCGTCACCCGTCGGGACTTGCGCCAGGCCTGGCCTCTTCGGGACCCGAGCCAGGACCAGGGCCATTGGGCCCCGCGATTGACCCACGTGCCCCCTCCCACGTGGGCTTCTTCCGCCTTTGCGTGTGTTGCCTTTTTGCGTTTGTTTTCAAATTTTGAATCCGGGTCAGAGCTGTGGGACCCGGTGATGTGGTCTTGTTTTGTGTGTGTTTCTGATTCAATAAATTGTCTTTATATATATATATATATATAGAAGAAAAGAATTAAAAGGAACAGTGCAGCTGAGCAACCAGCCCATGGGTCCTCCCTCGGGGCGATCCAGCTCCCTACAAGCCGGGAAGCACCTGCTTAGTTTCAGCAGAACCATTCGACTCAAATACATGTGTATATAGTTTAAAAAAATAATCACAACAAAACATCAACCCACGAGATATTGGATCACCAATATCTCGCGAGTCGACCAAATCAGCCCAAACCCCCGCGCACAGGTTCCCAGGTCAGCCAAACCATGAGCACCGCTCGATTTTTCAACCGATGTGCATATATATATATATATATATATATATATATATATATATATATATATATATATATATATATATATGAACGAGTTTCCATCGACAACCACCAAACCCTAACTCCTAAACGCATCCCCTTCCCTGGGCGGCACCCCCAGCCGTGCGCGTCGCTGAGAGCCACTGCCGGCCGGCTGGAGTGGCCATGGCAGCACACTCGCGCATAGAATATGACAACAGCAGTACTGCGAAGGGGCTGCCTTCGCAGCGATGTTCCGTCGCGAATAATGGGTCGTTTGATGAACCGCTTTCTCTGGTGTGAACCCAACATATACAGCTTTGATTGTCTTCAATTATTTTTAATTCATACGAACTATATAGTCCGATAGATCGACACAAAGTCGAGCAAAAACCTGTTTTACGAACATCAAACAGGACAGTCCCAATCCCGTATTGGAAGGCCAAAACTGGTCGAACCATTGAGCAATCAAGAAAATTAATTAAAAGAAATCCTATACAACCTGTAGGGCTTCGAATCCCTTCTTGTAGAATCGGATTTCATCGACTGTGCGTTGACAAATCGGACGTCCAAAATGGATAAAAATCTGTTTTAAAATAGTATAAATATTGAAAAACTTTTTGACACGACGTCCGTCCCGCCAATCCGGGCGATGTGGTCGCAAATCGAAAGCATCGAAAGGTACGTAACGACTTCGTGGACGTGTGGGCTTTGACGGAATTCAAATTGGTCGCGTGTGCGCGACGAATTTGATGCGTATCCGTCGAAATTCACCATATCGGCTTCTGTGCAAATTCCTCAATTAGTTTGTGCACGCTCGTCAGATCGAGATAAAACTTGAACCAGTAGAACCGTATCATTTTTCTGGTCATGTATGCCAAGTTTGAACCGATTCTGAGAATGTTGATTGGATCGCCGTTTTGCGGGCCCCACGATCCGACCCAATAGGCAATTTTTTGTACAGCCCACCGGAATCCAACTCTGGACATACGGTTGGGTTCGTATCATCAAAACAAATTTGTAGACATATAGTTTGACGACTTTAGAGACCATCGACTCTGGCACGCTTTTCGGTGCAAAGCGGGTCCAACGACGGACACCGTTTGACCCAAAATTACCGTTTTGCCCCTATGTCTAGAATTGGACTTAAGGATAGGCAATCATAGCTAAATTAACTATTCTGAGAACATTGGTAATGTTTATTTCAGCATCCGAAGACTGTTGTACGGGTTTTGACTATTGTGGCACACTGAGTGGTTTGGATTGTAGGTTTTACCAGCAGAGGACCACAGGCGAGTACAGTTTATTGTTTGTTTTCAATATTGATCTTTACTATGCATCAGTGTTTAGTTGATAGATATGTGATTTCAGTTTTATGTTGATTTTGTTCCTTGTTGTGTCGGGAGGGTGAAGTACCAACGATGTGTGATCTGACCTTAGACAGTGTAGACAGTGATTTATTATTGCAAAGTAGACAGTGATTTATTATTGCAAAGTAGATAGTGTAAACAGTAATTTATTATTGCAAAGTAGACAGTATAAATAGTGATTTCTTTATTGCATTATTCAATGTAGACAGTATAACTTTATACAATATAGACAGTGTAACTTTAAACAGTATAGACAGTGTAACTTTAGACAGTGTAGACAGTGTCGTGTAATTGTTCCGAGACCGATCACATATCAAAGGTATTTCAGTCAGTCGGTGAGTATTGTCTTTATTTACTGTTTTTCTTTGTTTAGTTTTATTTGTCTTTTGTGTTATTTTCCAAATCATATGTCTAAAAGCTAACCTCTGTCGTATAGTCATTTTCATATATTGAAACTGCATTCAGTGAATTGTACTCGTTCCATTCCTGACTGGAAACCAATATTTTCAGGTTAGCCGTGGATCCACTTAGCATGGGGAGTTCGGGTGTACATGCAGACGAAAAGCCTAGAGACAAGCTAGATAGCTGAGTTGTAGTCATTCCAATATTTGTAAAAGTTTATATTTTCTGTAAATGTAGAACTTGGAAATATTGTAAGTTTAAATTAATCTTGTGAATGAGCATTGTGTTATTTATTTTGATCATCATGGCCGTGACAGCGTTCTACCGCCGACTCTATGGCGTAGGCTGGCTTGGACACATCTCGTATCCAAAAAAATGGGTGCAGGTCGTGACAAATTTTTGTGGTGGCCCATCCAGGTCTGTTTTTGCAAATCGTGCGAACTCGTGATAGTACTTAAGTTAGTCGTACTATTGCGAGCCTGCTACTATGAAATGCTCATTCACGAATTAGGGTTAATTTGATTTGAGAGAATGACTAGGACTAGGAGTCCCTTATACAAATTTACCGATGGGTAGTCTAGTCCATGCAATAAAGATGAGGAGTTATCAATTTTGATAGTTTGTCAGATCCCCATAGGTACACTATTACCTTTTGATATGACGATATGACCCAATGTGGATAGATTATTCATTTGGTGAGAATCGGGCTTCCTAGGATTGATAATCTAACCTTGATAAATTGTTCAGTTCCTCCTCTTGGTCTCTTAGATATCATCCTCATATCTTAGACCAAATTGCCTTTTTAGTTCCTATTTCGACCTAAGAATTATTATTTTATATAATTTTGATTATGTTACCCATATACGAACCTCGAGTTAGTTTCGATTCAAAGTTTTTCCTCCATGATTTGAACACGCATGAAATAGATACTAGGATGTTTGTATTTCTTTGTCTTCGATTATTCCTCCCTGTTAAATCTTTTATGTTAAAGGGTTATGAACGATAGACAAATACCTACGCTCTATTTCATGGTCAACTTGTTCGAATCTCTAGAAGCTCATGAATTTTTATAGATATAGTTAAGGGAATATTAGTTAACTCATAATGGCAGGATAGCAGCGCACTGTCGCCATTTAATTGAATTATGGAGACTATAGGTTCACTGCAGCCAGCAGCGCACTTGTGAGACACGACCCCTAGAGTTAAAATTGGTTTAAGAAGATATAGGTTATAGAGTATTGCTAAAACTATAACTAGTAGTCCTCTTTTGATCGTAGTTACCCTTGTGTCAATATAAGGTAGAGTATTGGATAGCATATCACATTTGAATCACGAAACCTTGGGTTTACCACAGCCAGAGTATACTGGTGGTGCATAATCCTCGGTGAAATAATTTTAGACGTGATTACAAGTTTAGGATACTATGGAGGATAGGACAATGCCATGTATATCTCATAAGGTCCAAAGCCAATATTAGTGGAAGTATTGTAAGTTGGACAGCATGTCTCCCAACCTAGTAATCCGTGGTTCTTGTGATCTATTGACGAGGAAATTGACGACGAACACTAATAGGTTTACCTAGAATATAGACTTCAGAAGTCCATAAACCATTAGTCGACCAAGGCCTTAAGGATAAGAAGATCATAGGATGACTGTATAAGTAAGGACACCGGATAAGGTTTTGATTTTCACAAAACTCGAACTACTTGTGCCTTCTTCAAAAATCTCGCATACTTGTATTTTTGACTATTTTGACCAATGTTGCTATCACAGCCTAGTTTTGCAAGCTTACTCTTTTATCGAGCTTGATTTAAGACATATGTTTATTGGGGACGCCCATTAACATATTGTCTAATCAGAATTGATGTATTACGGTCTGATCAACCGTAGTGCACTCGGTTCGCTCTCCCTCTGATTAACCTACGTGGATTGAGATGTCGAGATATCTATGATCTCATCCGCGACTGCTTTGACAATTTCTCTTGAATTATACATTCGCCTTTGAATTATGTAATTGTATTCAGTGACATCTCCCTTGAACTCTATTGTTTTGTCTTCCACTGATTTGGAAGGACGAAAGCTCGTAATTGGTAGAGAGATATAGAGTATCCCCCATGGCTATGGTAGTTGTATACAAGTGTAGCTACCATCGGCTAGTCATGTGATTGAGTTACTCGTTCTCCCCTCGACCCTCAAACTACTATTGAGACCTCTAGCCATCTGAATTTGAGAATGATTAGGGTTTTACCCTTAGTCAAAATGCCAACCTAGGAGACTATCTATTCTCAAGGAACCAAATGGCGTGAGCCTCTAATTATTTGCTTGAAGCTTGCTTTAACTAGAACCCTTGTGACAATAGTCTGGCAGGTTTGACCCCAATAGAAATTTGTGACTCAGTTGTTAGGAATCTTTTCATATGATATGCCTTAGAGTTGGTTACACTGTCGATAACTCTTGTATACTATGGACGAGTAGGTCATTCTATTTTATCGACTATTTGTCATTGTACACATTTATTTTCCAGTTATTGAGGAACTATCCTTGACTTGACTATATCTACCGCATCCCGTTACGCCGTGCCTTATTCTTTATTAACTAGAGTCTAGGTGCAGTATCCTGACTTTGGAAATTCTTTTAACCTCATCATTCCTAAGACCATGTCCTAACTTCTAAGGTGGGTAGACTGTAAGCCTTCTAAAAATTTGGGATGTACGAGGGTTATCGATTGATTAGAAAATTTCCATTATGATGATAATTAGTGCCCCAAGGACTCCCACTTTCTATTTAGATTATTTTGTGTCCCCGGTCGCATCATTAATAATCGGAGTACGAGACCAGCTGTTATCTTCCAACAAATTTTATATGTAAGATCTATACGAGTCCACCTTCATCTAGGTATATCATGTCCCACTCAAACATGTCCCCTTGTACTCTATTTTTATGGTACGACTTTCAGTACAAAAAGGACTAGCTATAATCCTTACCATAATCCCCGTATACTTCCCGACTATGACTAGAGACTCAACTTCGACTTGAATCCTTCGACTCAGTATATGGTTGTGATCGACTCGAAGCCCACTACGCAATTGTCACTAGTATGCCATTCAATTGTGTCTTCTTGTGATACTTAAACACAAAAGTTACGGAAGACGCACCTTCATGGCTTGCAGAACCTACTTAATTAACAAATCAGACTGCCCTACTAGCTCAACCCATGGGTGGAAACCTATTCTAGGTTACCCTGACCTAGTAGATTTATCATTGGGACCTTGTTCAGTCAATATAGATTAAAAATCTGAGGTTCATCCAACCAACGATTGATGTCCAATATTTTTTTTTTTTTAAGACCCAATAAAATCTATCCATGCGAACCACCATTTTTGGAATATATAAAACCAAACTTTTTGAAATAGGTCCCTATACCTATTACGTAGATCCTCCTCTTGGAATGTGAAGTCATTCATGACCATTAATCCATCTACCTGGAAGTTGCGATACGATTTTATATTACATTTTATCCCTTTCTCGTGTGTTTAAATAACCACGGAAAAGATCACAATCTTGATTTCCCAAATTCTGTTATATTACGGAACCTGTTCAGAATTTCAAGAATGGAACTTCTGTATTGCACGGATTGCAGGCCACTCTAAGTAACGAAGGTATTTCAGTCAGTATAACTTTAGACAGTGTAGACAGTATAACTTTAGACAGTGTAGACAGTGTTGTGTAATTGTCCAGAGACCGATCACATATCAAAGGTATTTCAGTCAGTCTGTGAGTATTGTCTTTACTTACTATTTTTCTTTGTTTAGTTTTATTTGTCTTTTGTGTTATTTTCCAAATCATATGTCTAAAGGATAACCTCTGTCGTATAGTCATTTTCATATATTGGAACTGCATTCAGTGAATTGTACTCGTTCCATTCCTGACTGGAAACCAATATTTTTTAGGTTAGCCGTGGATTCACTTAGCATGGGGAGTTCGGGTGTACATGCAGACGAAAAGCCTAGAGACTAGCTAGATAGTTGAGTTGTAGTTATTCCAATATTTGTACAAGTTTATATTTTCAGCAAATGTAGAACTTGGAAATATTATAAGTTTAAATTAATCTTGTGAATGAGCATTGTGTTATTTATTTTGATCATCATGGCCGTGACAACATTTTACCGCCGACTTTCCGGCGTAGGCTGGCTTGGACACGTCTCGTATCCGAAAAAAACGGGTGCGGGTCGTGACAACAACTCCTTTGGCCTAGTCGATGTGGGACTAAAGGTTCTAAACAAAGGCCAAAACCCCAACAATCTCCCACATATCTCTATATATGGGTATAAGTGTTCCCCACAGTAACTGTCCATCATGTATTAGAAGAGATGTCGCTGACGACTTGAATCTTCCTGCATGGGTCAAATAATAGACTATAATACAAGAATGGGCTAAGCCTTGAATTCTGCATCATAGCTAAAATTCTTTCCACTCACATAATGTAGTTACACATGCTTCTGGCTACACATTAAAGGCCCTGTGCCAGCCTGGTTTCAGTGTATAATTTTGGGCGTCTAGAAGTTTACCCTCAAGAGACGGCCTGATATCTCTTTGTTCATACACTATAGGTGAATTCATTATTAAAGTGACACGGCATGAAGCGCTTTACACTTCCCTTACGGTGCTACGCCGCTATAACATGGCTTAAAGTCGAGGCCTTACCCCATAGCGAGAATCTCATCGTAGTGTCATACTACTGTAGCATGAGGCAACTGCCTCTTTGTAGTACCAAACTATCCAGCATGAAGCCTTAGCTCCCTTGCGGTGTTACACCACAATGACATGGCTTGCAAGGCCGAGGCTTTATTCCTAACCGGGTACCTCATTGTGGTGTCGTGCCACTGTAACATGAGAAACTCCTCCTCTTTGTAGTGCTGACTATCCCTCTCTTTATTTTAACATACAACAATAGGCTAACGGCCTATTTGCGGTGCTACGCCGCTGTGACTTGGCTAGCAAAGTCGAGGCATTACCCCATGCCTGGGAACCTCATGGTGGAGTCACCCCACAGTAGCATGGAGTTTCACTCCTTGTAGTGCTGTTCTACCATGCTTCCTGTAAAGCACACCAGGCATTCATTCTGTCTGAGAACTCATTAAGGTATTTAAGCTAACCTTCCCACAGGATCCATTTTTTACATAAAACAACAGTAGACAACAGTAGTTGTAGGTCCGTAACCTCTCCATGTCCAATAGAACATGTACCTACCGTTCCTGATATTCTTTCGATTAGTGGTCCTCCCTTGAACCAAAAGCTAGATGCCTAGTAGATTTCTCTTTGAACTATTAGCATAAAACTTTATGGTAGGAATACAATAATACAACATCAGAATGCCTTCAAGCCCATTTTACAAGCTGTGTCATCGACCAGCTGGCGCTTGAGGCCCTTGGTGAACGGATCCGCCAGGTTCTCTTGACTCCGAACATCAATCACTGCAATAACACCTCTTTTGATAAGATTGTGTACTGCCCTGTGCTTCAACCGCATAGTCCTCTTCTTTCCGTTGAAGAGGTCATTTGATGCCACCGCCGCATTCGCCTGGTTGTCGCAGTATATCGATATCACCGGTATTTGCGCCCCACCACTGGAAGATCATACATGAGCTCCAAGCCATTCTGCTTCCTCGGCTGCGGTATCAAGTTCAAATAACTCAGATTCCATGGATGATCGCGAGAGCATAGTCTTCTTCTTCGACTTCTACGATATAGCATCTCCACCCATTGTGAAAATGAATCCACCTGTGGACCTCTCGCTCTCCACCTCTGAGCACCAACTGGCATCCCTGAAGCCTTCCACTACCGACGAATCTCCGCTGTAGTACAGTGCATATGTCTGAGTCTTCTTGAGATATCTCATAACCCGTTTCACAGCTTTCCATTGTTCAACACCTGGGTTGCTCGTGAAACGACTCAGCATTTCTACGGTAAAAGCTATATCAGACCTTGTGGCAGTAGTAGCATACATCAAACTTCCGATTACGCTTGTATTCTCCAGCTGCCTAACGCTTTCCCCTGAATTAGGCTTCAGCTTCATATCACACCTGTATGGCGTATCGATCTCTGGAAGATCCCGATACCCATAAAGAGTGATCATTTTCTCAATATAATGAGACTGTGACAGCGCTAGTCCAGTGTCTGTCTGGATGATCTTGATCCCTAAGATCACATTAGTTTCCTCCAAGTCCTTCATACTGAACTTGCTCGAGATGAATTTCTTTGTCTCAGTGACACAACCCATATCCATACCTAGGATAAGCATGTCGTCCACGTACAGACAAACGATCACACCTCTTCTATCAGCGAACTTCGTATAAATACACTTGTCCGTCTCGCTGACCATGTAGCCATTTGACCTTATAACTTTGTCAAATTTCTCATGCCACATCTTGGGAGCCTGTTTAAGACCGTACAAAGATTTCACCAACTTGCAGAATTTGTCTTTAAGATCCTTGACGACAAATCCCTTTGACTGTTGCATGTAAATCTCTTCGGTCAGCTCGCCATTTAGGAAAGCCATTTTCATATCCATCTGATGTATCACTATCTTATGTATTGCTGCGAGGGCAATTAACATTCTGATGGTGGTCATCCGGGCTACTGGAGCATACCTGTCAAATTAGTCAATCCCCTGCTTCTGAGAAAACCCCTTGGCTACCAACCTAGCCATTAACTTGTCAATAGTTCTGTCTGCTTTCATCTTTTTCTTGAAGATCCATTTACATCCGATGGATTTTGCTCCTTCAGGAAGATCAACCAACACCCAAGTGTTATTTGAGGTGATGGAATCAAATTTATAGTCAATCGCCTCCTTCCAGAAAATTACGTCTCTGGTCTTCATTGCCTCATCATAGGTAAGCAGATCTTCTTTCATATGATAGGTGATAAAGTCACTTCCAAAGTCCTTCGGCCTCCTCACACGCTTAGCTGATGGCTATGCTTGTTCTGGTTCAATCATTGTTCCAACAACAACATCTTCTTAGACCACATCTTCATTGATGATTTTAGTTTCCTGCGTACCCTCATTGTTCTCCGGTACATCCGTAAGAACAATATTCTCGTGCCTTGCAAATTTGTCTTTAAAATATTCTGCGTTGAGAGATTCAATGATATGATTTGATTCAATATCAAGAAATCTTCGAGCATCACTCTTCTTGGCATACCCCGAGAAGATTGTCTTAGTAGTCCTTGTCCCAATCTTCTGAATCTTCAGATCTGGAAGCTTGACATATGCCAGACACCCCCACACTCGAATGACATTCAAGTTAGGTCTGACCTTGAACCAGAGTTCATGAGGAGTAACGTCTGAAGTTGCATGAGGTACTCTATTTAGAATAAAAGTGGCCGTCAATGCAGCTTCTCTCCAGTAGCACTTAGGAAGCCCCACAGTCAACAGCATTGAGTTAATCATTTATGTTAACGTTCTGTTCTTTCTCTCTGCTACTCCGTTTGATTGAGGAGAGTACGGAGCCGTAGTCTCATTGACAATTCTATGTTCTTTATAAAATGATACGAATTCATGAGACCTGTACTCCCCACCTCGATCACTTCTTATTCTTTTGAGTTGTTGTCCAGTCTGCTGCTCAGCTTCGGCTCTGAACTCCTTGAACTTCTCGAATGCTTCGTCTTTAGCCTTCAGCAAGTAGACGAACGCATACTTAGAGAAATCATCGATGAAGGTTATGAAATACTTTATCCCGGCCTTTGTAGAGAACTGTTTGAAGTCACAGATATCAGAGTGTACCAACTCCAGAAGATCTGTACTTAGATTAACCCGAGGAAAGGGTTTCCTTGTGATCTTCGTTTGAGCACAAACTTCATATTTCTCTACCTTACTCCCACACTTGGAGATAAGTCATAGACTAGACATTATGTTTATTCGTTTACAATAAACATGTCCTAGCCTATTATGCCACAACTCAAGAGTATATGTAGAAGGAGTGATTTCATTAATTATATTAATTATATTAATTACATTGGACTGATTTACAAGCTAAATTTTGACCATTCCTTCGGTATAAAAAGCTTTTCCGAAATATGTTCCCTTAATAGACATCACCATATGGCCAGCATTGATGTCCATCCTGAGGCCTGCATTGCAGAGTAGGCCTCCTGAGATCAGGTTCTTGGCGATAGCAGGTACGTGCTTCATGCCTTGAAGCATCAGAGACTTGCCAGAAGTCAGCTTCAATACCACCGTCCCAATCCCGAGCACTTCAGCTTGTGTCTGGTTCTCCACCATAACCACTTCAGAAGTAGGTGTATAGGTGGTGAACCACTCCTTGCTGGAGCAGACATAGCAGGTGGCTCCAGTGTCTACCCACCAGTCAGAGTCAGTCCCTACTGTATCAACCTGCACAATTATAGCAACAACGTCAGTGCTAGGCTCACCTTGCTTTGATTGCTTGGTCTTTGCTTTGTATTCATTCTTAAAGTGGCCCTTCTTGCCACAATTGAAGCAAGGCATGTAAGACTTTGGCTTCTTTTGCTTGAAAGAAGTTTCCTTCACATTCAGATTGTTAGGGTCCTTCTTCTTACTATGGGAAGCAACATGCTTTCCCCTTGGTTTCTTTGCAAGAACCAGATTGGCGTTAGCCAATTGCTTGGACAGTGTGTCCACCTTCAGTTGAGCTCGCATCTGGTCCTCAACATAGATTTCCTGCAAGAGATCTTCAAGGATGATCTCAAGCTTCTTTATATGCACGTTTGCATAGAACTTACTCCACCCAGCGGGGAGCTTTGAGACAATCCCTCCAACAACAAACTTGTCGAGAAGGGACATCGCCTCGTCTTTCAACTTCTGTCGCAGCTTCAGGAATTCCTTTACCTGCGGCAGCATGGACTTTTCGTCCTCAAAGAGCCATTTGTGATATTTTTCAACCACAAATACCTTGCTCATGTTCTTGTCTTCTTCGTACAGTTTCTCCAGAGACTCCCATATGTCTCTGGCAATAGATTTCTTACTGTAGGATTCTGTCAGAAAATCCTCCATAGCATTCAGGATAAACAGCCTACAAATATTATTCTCTCTTCTTCACTTGGCCTGAAGTGTAGTAGCCGCAGTGATTGCGGCAGCAGACCCAGTATCTGGAACAGTAGGTTCCTCTTCAAGAAGCACGTGATCAACGTCTCTGAGTTGAAGAGTGAGATAAACCTTCATCTTCTAGACTTGATAATGCTTTCCATCAAACTTTTCTAACTTACAGAAGTTAGTATTGAGGAGTGAAGCATTAAAGTTTTCCATCGTAGCAATATAGCTTTGAGATTGTTAGTGCCGGGGCACAATTTTTCGATAGAAAACTGAAAAGATGAAACAATTGTAAAAACAATGTTCCAATGCAACACTTCTAGGAAGGTTGTACAAGTATAACGAAGATCTAAGAAGATCTCGTTACAACAGCATATGATATTATGAGAATCTAAAAAGATTTCGTAATCCACAGCAGCGAAGAAGATGACAGACGAAAGATGGAAGATGGCCTGCTGGGGTGAATGATCACCATTGCTCAAAGCTATATTCGCCCCACACGAATAGCTTCCAGGAACCAGCAAGTTCGTCGAAGAACTTTGGAATACTTCTTCTCTTCTGACTCCTCGGATCGTACACGGACTCCCATACAAAGGCAACGCTGGTGCAAAGCTTCTCTTCTCTCTGACAGGCTCTGTTTACTTGTGTTAAAAAACACTTGTAAACTTTTATAACTCTCTGTATATGTCTTGTGTGTTGCTTGTGAGAGAGAAGAGACCTTTTATAGGCTCGAGTAGCAACTGCCCGATTAGCACAATATTTGGGACGTGGTAATAACCACTCCGAACGTGCAGTAACAGCTCAGATCATGTACAGGCACGATCTGAAGCAAGTTGCCACACTCGCGTACCCCGCGCGCCTTGTACATAGTACAGTATGTGCATTGAGACACTTGCGTCACCTGCGCCACTGAGCGTGCACCTGTGCGTGCAACTAGGCACACCACTGGGCGCACACCTGGTCGCACAACCTGGGCCGCGCAACCTGTCCGCGCAACCTGGCAGCTCACCTGACCGTGTAACCTGGCCTGGGCAACCTGGCAGCGTGCCTGGCCGCGCAAGTAGCTCGCACAACGAGCGCAACTTAAGCGCGCTATGCACCTAACGACGATGCTGATGTGCTAAGTGGTGCGCCAACAAAACATCATATTACGCCTCATGAGCCAATGAGCCCGAGTCCGAATCCGAGTTGCTAAGCCCCTATGGGGCTTAGCTCCCATGGAAATAAATTTCCCAAGAGCAAAAAGTATGAATGCTTTCAATTGTTGATTTAGCCTTTTTCCATTAGAAAAATAATCCCACATAGCACACCCATGTGCACTTCCACACCACATGTGTATCTCTAAATTAGCATAGCTAATATATAGAGATACAACTCCTTTGGCCTAGCCGATGTGGGACAAAAGTTTCTAAACAAAGGCCAAAACCCCAACAGCAATATCTGTGACTCAATTTACTAATTTTTCATCATATAGTCAGGTCTTATACCTTTCTTCAATAACCACAACAGTCACTTAAATTCACTTTTGGAAATTATTGTCCATTAATTCATGAGATAAAAAATAAAATAAATGCTGAAGCGTACCTGAATCCATTGGTTAGCTTGACGGATCTTGAAGCAGATGTCTCTTTATGGGGTTCGATCTTCCAACTTGCTACGACCCTTAATAACAAAGATAAAATCTTTGTTCCTCTCTCTGTTGATGGGGATGCATAAGAGAATAAAAGAAATTTCTCTTTGGTGGCCGTATAAGTTGGGGACCATAACCCTAATGAATATATATATATATATATATATATATATATATATATATATGTATATATATATATGTGTGAGTGTGTGTGTGTGTGTGTGTGTGTGTGTGTGTGTGTGTGTGTGTGTGTGTGTGTGTGTGTGTGTGTATGTGTGTGTTTTGATATTTCTAATTTGGCCAATCATCAAATTAGATTTATCTCCGGTACCTACATATTATTTCCATGACAATTATACCCTTAAGCCAATTTTTCAAATAGATCACTTTAATTTGGCTTAATTATTTAGATATACCAATACAATTAATTTAAATGTGTTGTCCATATTATTGAATAATTCCAACAATCTTCCACTGTGTCATATATATAACCTTATAATTGTTTTAACCTTAGTAAGCTCATAAATTGCTATCTTAATCCTTAGGGTATATCCGGACAATCTCTTCCATTAACCATATCAATATAGGATCAACGCGACTTTCGTCACATATATCGTAACTAAACCATCAATTGTCACATATACCAATATAGCTAAATGACATAGATCAATCATGGATACATAACATGAAAACTACATGCAATGTGACCAACACATGTCTATTTCCAACTGGTCCTCCTTAACTTTAGTGAGATAAATACTTTAACATAGCGAAAACAGAATAAACTGAATTTTCCTTATATCTGATAAGATAAATATCCAAAACAATTTAATACATAAATGTGTCTGAAACTAAATAGCACCAAATTACATAAAATACAAACTCTTACTATATTGCCATAATCTTGATTAAAATAACACCCATATGAGCAGTATGCTCATGAAAGACCTTGGGTGATAAAAGTAACACCCATATGAGCAGTATGCTCATGAAAGACCTTGAGTGGTCTTTCAACACCCTAATGTAGGTATATCCTTGTGACAAAAATTTACAACTATATTTCCTGAATGGATGTTTCACAACATGCTATAAACCTTGCTGCCATGGTGGAAGAAGTTATGAGTGTCTGTTTGACAGTCATCCAAAATATCTCCACTAGTCAACAGGTAAACATAACCTGATATCTTTTGTTGTGTTGGCATCCAGCAAAATCGAAGTCGGAATACCTTATAATCTCCAGAATTATCTGATCTCCTATAAAGAGCATATAATTCCTTGTTCTCTATTAATTACTTAAGTAGCTTGGCTGCTATCCAATGATCTATCCCATATTTGCTTAAATATCTGTCTAACATCCAAACTATGTACGCAACATCCTGACGCATACATATTTGAGCTTACATTAGACTCCCTACAACTGATCATGAATAAAAAATCTATTGTATTTTCTTAATTCTAATGCTAATCTTGGGGCACTTGAATGAGACTAAATTTGTCTCCTTTAGCGAAATATGTCATCTGGTTTATATTAATTACTTTAATCGATATTTAAAATTAGAAAAATATAACTACTTCCACTGAACTTGTGATACGCACAATCTTCAACAGTGTTTATCCCAAAACCAAATGAGATAATCACTTGGTGAAATTTTGAAGTACCTTTGACGAGAAGCCTGCTTGAGTCCATAAATAGATTTTGTGAGTTTGCAAACCATATTCTTTGGTTCTTTTGACACAAAGTTTTCTGGTTACACTATATAAATTATTTTTGTCAATGTTATCATTGAGAAATGTTATTTTTGACATCCATTTGATGTAACTCAAGATCAAAATGTGCAACAAGTGCTATGATTGGTTTAAAAGAGTCTTTCAAAGAAACCGAAGAGAAAGACTCTTGAAAAATAATCCCTAACTTTTGAGTAAAGTTACTAGCTACTGTAGAAGCATGAAAAAGAAAGGATCTTGCTTTTAATCCCACATCGGAAAGGAGAAGAAGAGAGGTCTCATTCCACTCTATATATAGAGCCCTCTTGCCTCCTTTGAAAAGGGCACCAAAATAAATAAAGAAAAGGGAGCCCGTTATCCATGGAGCCCGTTCGAGCCACAAAAAGTTGCAGTAGTTCTTCTCTTCTTCTGGGTTGACTGCAAGTTCTTCACTCGCTGTCATGGCGAGGATAATTTGGACTCTGAGTACTATGCGCCCCAGCGGGCTGGTACGAAGAAGTCCAAGGCGGCACGGGCCATGCACCTCAAACGTGCTATGCCGGCGGCAAACCAGAAGCATGCGCTCACAATCATGCACGCTGCTGATGGTAAGCTGTACAAAGTTGACTCAGGTGCTTCTGTGCCACAACGAGCTGACCCTCAAAGTTCTTGTCTCACTTGGGTGCATCTGCTGCGTTCGCAACCAAGTCGAGCAAGGCAAACCCTGTGATCTTGAACTCCCGTACCTCCATTGGTTGTGCGTCTGAGGTTCGTTCAAGTCACTTTAAATGCTGTTCCCCCACTACTGATCTGAGCCCATGTTTTGCGTTGGATCAGGGGGCACAACATTCACTTGGCCACCCCGGCGTTTGACCTTGTTATGCGCCTGATGGGGTGTAAAGGTAGTACTCTCACTTGACCACCCCGGCACTTGGCCTTGCCATGCGCCTGATGGGGGAATAAAGGTGGCACTCTCCTCCAATGATTTGTGTAATATGATCATTCACAAACGTCGATCAGGAGAGCCGACCGACAAGCATAATGCGTCCCTCACAGGGCATACTTGTGCTACTATCGCCATCAACTGCTGCTACCGTAAGACAGTGGCTCCACCACCAAGGAAGTCTGTGTTCCAGCAGTTGTAACATGCTGTGCCTGTCTTCCGGCCCATCACTCTGCCCCGTCAGAGTGAATCACTTCTTCGTCAATGCCCAGGCGCATCTGCCAGCCTTGGGCTCTTCCATCATTAAACCCAAACCATGCATTCAACTTGGCACTCGATGTCGTACCAGCAAGCGGTTTGAACATAAACTGCTATGTCCATTCCAACTCGGTGAATCTCAGTCTTCTGAAGGAGTTCATAGTCAAAGCTTCTTCGAACAAGGAGAACCATCACCCACAGTACAACGTCCTGCCAAGGAGGAGGATCAGTCGAATCCATCTTCGTCGAGAAGTCAAGGGAGAGACAACAAAACTCTCTCAAACTGTTGCTATTCATAGGCCAGGGCAAATCAAACCCATGCTCCAAGTGGCAACCTTTCCGAAGTTAGTGTAATGAACTTATATTTATGATGATGAATTTGCCTCTTCGAATTCAGCTAAGTCAGAGAGTCATTAAATGACCCGAAGAACTCAACAGACAGACCAATAAGGATGCGCTATCAGCACCAAGCGCCCTGTATGGATTCGCCCAGCAAAGCACAGATCCATGCGTCCTAATAAATATGGACACATGAGTCCATTCCGGCTCGTCACCCATCAAGCAATTAATGCTCAAGTGACAGTTGGCAGCATGTCCCCCGAGGACTGAACAAGTTGACATCTTTTTCAGAAAATGAAGCATCACCGACGTCAGCATCATAATTGCTTTCCTTCGGCGGTTACAAACCACGTGGCCGCCCAAACCATTTCGCATGCGTCTCCGCAGCCATGCGCCCAAATCTCTGCATGCGCCTCAAAAGCCATGCACCTCAGACTTTTCTCTGATTCCTAAAGACAGAAGTCAAGTCACTACTGCAAGCCTCGCATGTGCCTCAAAAGTTGTGTGCCCAGACTGGTTCGTGACTCCTAAAGTTTACAAGCCAAAGTCTTCTCATGCGCCCATTCTCAGGCGCATCCTATCACTCTCCACCAAATCTGAGATCTTCGAGCCATGGACCTACGACACGTGTCCTTTGACTTGATTCAGCCTATGAAAGGGTGCTAATCACCCAAGATCTCAACAACTGAAAGATCCTCTCCATTGCTACGTGTCAGCTCGGTCGCAGCCCACAAAGGCAATAGGAAGGGTTCAACTCCTCAATCAAAGTGCATCGTCCATGCGCCTCCATCAGCAATCACCGCATAGCATCTCCACAAACAGGCGCATCCTACATATGCGCGCATGGGCAGCCAGCCTGCAGACTATAAATAGAGGGATCATTTCCTTCTTCCAGATATAAAGTATATACATGGACATACATATACAGAGACAGACCTACGAGCACACACAGAGAGGTAGATACAGACACTCAACATTTTCTTCCTCTCCGCAAGCTCCAGCACCCAGAGCAACTCAGACCTTCAGAGAACCGAGACGTATCGTCAGATCGTCAACGGAGTCAATGCATTACCACTCGCTCCATCGGGATAAGGGACCCAGATAAAGAAAAGTGTACTACTTGGACTACATCAAAGTCCTACATTGTAACATTATTCTGTTTGTAATTGAAATTTGCAATCAAAAGATTTTAATGGCAAACAAGCTGGCGACTCTGCTGGGGACCTCTTTCTCCTCCACCGAGAAAGCTGTGTCACAATTCGATGACGTGAAGGTGGGCTCCTCCCACAAGACGCTGGTCGTACGCCTCAATTAACAAGCGTGTGATGAGTTCATCTCTGAAGGCAGTACGAGTCCTTCGAAGCGGCTGCCAAAGCCGAAGAAGACTCGCCAAGTCTGGGTACGCAAGGTCGATGCTTCTGGTACCACCACCGAAGGGGATGCTCTAATACAGCCTTCCCTTCCTGCTAACATCCTCAGCGACCAAGATGTGCCCACCGGTGCAGCGCATCTCTCGGGGAAACGTATGGCTGACCACATTCTCCAGCCATCTCCCTCTCAGGCGAGAAAGAGGCATCGACGGAGCAAGGGTGCAGCTAATGCCCTGCGCATCACCTCTGATGTGCCACAGAAGGTCTCTGTCTTTGACAGACTCACTCGCTGTAGTGGCGAAGAGAATTTGGACTCTGAGTACTACGCACCCCAGTGGGCTGGTATGAAGAAGTCCAAGGCAGCACGGGCCATGCGTCTCAAACGTGCTATGCCGGCAGGAAACCAGAAGCATGCGCTCACAATCATACGCGCTGCTGATGGTAAGATGTATAAGGTCGACTAGGGTGCTTCTGCGCCGAAAATGAGTCGACCTTCAAATTTCTTGTCTCACTTGGGCGCATCTGTTGCGTTCGCAACCAAGTCGAGCAAGGCAAACCCTGTGGTCTTGAACTCCCGCGCCTCCTCTGGTTGTGCGTCTGAGGTTCGTTCAAGTCACTGTAAGTGCTGTACCCCTACTACTGATCTGAGCACCTGTTTGGTGTTGGATCAAGGGACGCAACATTTACTTGAATACCCTGGCGCTTGGCCTTGCCATGCGCCTGATGGGGGTACAAAGGTGGCACTCTCCTCCAACGACCTGCGTAACGTGATCATTCACAAACGTCGGTCAGGAGGGTCGACTGACAAGCACAATACGCCCCTCACAGGGGACACCTGTACTATGGTCACCATCAACTGTTGTTGCAAAACAGCAGTCCCACCACCAAGATAGTCGGTGTTCCAACGACTGCAATCATCAACACCTCTCCGACGTCGCCTCGGAAAGAAGCTGTAAATAAAAGAGAAGCCAGAACTAAAGGTTGCTTCATGCAACGTAATCTCTAACTCCTCGTCAATCCGAAGGGCGACTGGCAATTCCTCGTCCTCGTCCAAGAGCAAGCCGATGAAAACCAAGACAACTGTCCCATCCACCAGAGTATTTGAAGGCACTCGGGGGAGAAAGAAGACCTTGGAGGAAGATGGAGGTAGTCAAGCCCTTGTTGATCCTTCTTCTGAAGACGAAGATGTCCTCCGGAGCATAGCTGGGGTGGATCTTCATCCTGGAGACGAAGTCAGCCTCCCGGACGTAGCTGGGGGTAGTCTGGCCCCTGTGGATCTGCGTCTCGAAGATGAAGAAGTCCTCCAAGACAGAATTGGGGGTAATCAGGCCCTTACGGATACTTCTTTCGAGGACGAAGGTGTCCTCTAGAACACAGCTGGGGGTAGCCAGGACGAAGCTCCAGGAGAGGCAACTCCCCTACAGGAGAGTGATGTCGAGAGTGAAGCCTCAACTGATCCATCCGACTCCAGCCGTGTCATAACAGTATACATGACTGGGGGTGATGCCGAGCTTGATGCGCCGCCAGCAGACCTCATCCAGTGTATGGGTACCCTGGAGGAAGGACTCAAAACCCTCTCTGCCTCCATGTAAACACTGACTCAAGCAGTGTTTGAAATATGGTCCGCTTTGGCCAGAGCGCCTTCTACCGGTCCTGACCCAGGGGCCAATGGAGAATCAAGTGTACCCCTTCAAAGGGTATCCTTGGATACAGATTGCCGTGAAGCACCACGGACGTTGGAGCCTTCAAATTCTCAACTCCAGGCGGTACCACCTTCTCCGACTCCCAGCTCCACGAAAGACGTGGTCGAAATGATCAGGGACTTGCGCGAGCACTTTGAGTCCAAGAACAGGCAAGAGGAGCGCCAGAAGATGGGGATCCCCCAACCATATCCCCTCGAATGGAATAAAGTAGTTTATCCTCCTAAGTATAAACCACAAACATTGACGCCATATGACGGAAAGGACTCTCCGCGTCGCTATCTGACATACTTCCAGTCTCAAATTGGACATCTTCCGAAGGAGGACGCACTACTCACCAGCATATTTGTCGGGGCACTGAAAGGAGTAGCGTACGACTGGTACTGCAGTCTCCCCGATAACTCTATATCTTCCTTCGATGACTTGACGCGTCTCTTCCTTGACCGTTTCTACGACGGCAGGAAGGACATGACAATGGGGTCCCTCATAGAGATACGCCCGAAGGAGAAGAAAACAGTTCGAGTATTCATCGAACACTTATGACAGGCCTGCTTCAGACTGCTCTCGGGCATGCCAGAATATGCATTCCTCTCCTCCTGTAGCATGAACATGCTGCCTGCAGTCAAATTCTGGCTCAACTCTACTCCTCCTCCCGACTGGAGTTCCTTGATCATCGAAGCCGAAGCAGCAAAAAAGAAGGCGTCCATTGCTCGCCTTCTGGGAGTTAGTTTCCCTTCCTTTGAGGACAAGGGGAAACGTCCTGCAGCCAACAACCCCGAACGAGAGACGAAGGGGAAACAGGCGTTGACTGTCAATGCCTCCAAGGGTACATCAGCACCCACTCAGAAGCCTCCACTTGCACAAAGGCCAAAGGAGGTTTATTCTTTCAACGATGAAGACACACTTCAACTCTTTGAGATATTGAAGTAGGGTGACAAGATCAAGTTGCCGGACCCGAAGCGTCCCGACAAAGTTGGAAAAGTAGACCATCCGAGGTACTATCACTACCATCGGTTTGTCGGGCATCCAACTAAGGACTGCTACGTCCTCAAAAACTACATCCAGCGCATGATCAATGCGGATGTTATCTCCGTCAACTACAAGGAGAAAACGGTCTCGGCCAACCTGGTGTCACTCCAATTTAGCACCTTGCCGCCAACCACAACACAAGATGACGTCGTCCCCATCCCTATGGCGATAATGGAGGTGGTCAATCTACCACCTACTCATGACAATGTGAGTGGACTCATCCCACTCACCACATCTCGGGGAAAGGTCTTATGGGTTCACCCTGATCTCGTCTCTGAGGTTACTCAACCGGAGGTACGCTCTGTCTCCAAAACTAAGGACAGGAAGATCAAGTCTTGTCGCATGGTCTCTTCCTCTGTGGAAGAGGCACTTCCTGTACAGACGCGTTCACATCAGAACGCCCAACCTGACGAAGCTGTCGTCGAGGTGATGCCTCCTTGCACCATCCCTGCTGCCCAGGAAGTGGGCCCATCTAAGCCTCCAGCAGCTAATAAGCAGAAGCATGTAGAGGTCCATTTCGATAAGCCTCTGCGAAAGGAGAATGCTTCAGGGCTAGCCAAGCCCCACAACTTTGACATACTGGCACAACTTGCTAGTACTCCTGCCCGCCTGTCTCTGTTTGAGCTTCTTCGCCTTTCCAAGGACACTCGTGAAGCTCTCTGTGAAGCTCTGAAGGATGTTGAGTCCTTCATCAGTCAGGTCAAGCAGCCTGAAGATCTCTCGATTATATGTACGCATTGCCATTGTACGGATGAGATTATCCCCAACATAACCTTCACCCAACAAGACATGCTGCTCAAGCACAACCGACACAACAGGCTACTGTATTATACAGGGTATATCGGTTCCGTTAAGGTGAAGCGGATTCAGATCGATCCGGAGTCTTCCTTCAGCATCATCCCGAAGACACTGCTCTCAACACTGCGGATTCCAATGTACCGACTGGCGCCTTCCAACACAACAATCAGTAGCTTCAATGCTAGCAAAAGCGAGCCGCTAGGCAAAATACGGCTGAAGTGTCATATTGGTAACGTCAGAACTGAGGTGACTTGCTATGTCGTGGATGCTAACGTCAACTACAACCTCCTACTGGATCGTCCTGGCTGCATGAGTACATGGTGGTGCCATCCACACTCTACTAATATATGAAATACGTGTCCACCTATGACATCATCCGGACGGAGTTTGCGGATATCGACTCTTTCAAGGGGGTCGAAGCCTACTTCACTGATTCTACCTTGTACAAGTCGCCCGACGAGGATGAAGCCAATGATGCTGACGATGAAGCAGAAACGGCAGCAGAGCCTGACATGGAGCCAGAGATGATTCCCGGCGCTCCTTAAAAAATTTGACTCAAAGGGAAGCCGCCTCAGACGTTGCCTCCCATGACTATCAAGCTACCTGAAAAAGTACCAACTGTCTAGGTAGAACACCTACTGAAGCTCCCTTGAAGATACGGCTCAAGGGAAAGCCGCCTCAAACATCGGCTCCCCTTATGGCAAAACTACAAGGGAAGGTACCAGCCACTGAAGGCGCAGTTGAGGCACCTCTGAAGGTGCATCTTAAAGGCAAGACTCCGCAATCATCCGTCTTATCCAAGCTACCGGAGAAGGCCCACATAGCCCTCTCGGATCCCAAGGTCAAAGCTGCGGTGGACTTTTCCGATCCAATCCCAGTACTCACAGATGAAGAGCTAGGGGAATATATCTCTGTTGATGTAGATGCACCCTCTTTGGACAATATAATCCCGCGGGATAAAATCTCGTGTTTCATCAATAATAGAGTGTCTTTTAATTATTCTAGTCTTCCACATTAGAATGCCATGTATACATTAGATAATGCTCTACGGTCATTGCAAACACAAATAATGACCGTCCATCATGTGAATCGAGTAGTCCCGTCCCAAGGGGTCTGTTTTGTAGTCCCACCGCAGAATCGAGACGAAGAATCCATCATCTTCGGCAAAGTCGAGCGTCATCAAGACCTCCCGCCATTCGAGCAAGAACCAGATACCGGTAGAATACAAGTCTATTGGTACATGGACAAGGCAAAGTACCTCATCCAAAAGATGGGTTACGACCTAAAAGGCAACAAGGGCCTGAACTACGGCAAGGGTCGACGTCTTCCTCTCCGGCTTTCAACACCTAATGGAAAGTCGTATGACTATATCATCGAACTCGACGGAGGATGGGCTATGTCACGCCGCCGTCAACTCCAGAGAGTTCGGAGGCAGAAGAAGTAGAACATTCTCATTCATCCGAAGAATCAACTTGGGATTCCGATACCAGTATCGGCTCAGTCTTCAAGAAAGTGCTATCAGCCAACATGACATCTGTACAATCTCAAGAAGATGAAGGCGAAGACCAAACGCCAGAATTCTTCGTAGAAGAACCCTGGGCTCAACGCCTAGGAGAACAGTGGGAGTCTCGTTTTGAATTACGCGAACCCCCTACCGAAGACGAAGTCGAGCAGATCAACCTTGGGGATGGATCTTCTTCCAAACCCATCTTTATCAGCAAAAGCCTAAAAAGAGAAGACCAGGAATCTTTAATCCAATTGGCTAAAGAATATATCGATGTCTTCGTCTGGAGCTACGAAGATATGTCGGGACTTGATCCCTAGATCGCGATGCATAGGCTTAACATCTTACCTGATGCTAAGCCTATAAAACAACAACAGCGACGTTTTTGTCTTGACATCATGAACGCAATCAATCAGGAAGTAGACAAACTCCTGACCAGCGGATTTATTTGCGAAAAACAACACCCGGATTGGGTGGCCAACGTCGTCCCTGACACCAAGAAGAATAGGAAGATACGAGTCTGTATCGACTTCAGGGATGTCAACACTGCTTGCCCGAAGGACGAATTCCCGCTTCCAATCACCGACGTGATGATCGACAACACATGTGGTTTCGAACGTATGTCTTTAATGGATGGGTATTCGGGCTACAATCAGATCAAGATGTTTCCCGATGATGCAAAACACACGTCATTTAGGACTTCGAAAGGGGTTTTCTGTTACACAGTGATGCCTTTCGGCTTGAAGAACGCTGGTGCGACATACCAACGAGCTATGAGCACCATCTTCCGTCAGCATCTTCGTAAGACAGTCGAATGCTATGTTGATGACATTACAGTCAAGAGCTGTCTCAAAGAAGATCACCTACAAGACCTTAAGATAGTCTTCGATCTCATGCGAGCGCATCAACTCAAGATGAACCCCGCTAAATCCTTCCTTGGGGTTTCTAGCAGAAAGTTCTTAGGCTTCATTATCACGGCTAAAGGCATTCATGTCGAGCCAGAGAAGACCAAAGCCATCCTTGACATGGACCCTCCGAAGAACCTCCGAGAACTTCGAGGCCTGCAAAGGCGTCTGGCATACATCCGGAGGTTTATAGCAAACCTTTACGGAAAATGTTAACCCTTCACCCAGCTCATGAAGAAGGGAGTCTCTTACGTCTGGACAGAGAAATGCCAAAAAGCTTTGGACGACATCAAGGCTTACTTGACAAGCCCGCCAGTCCTGTTGGCACCCGTCACCGACAAACCATTTCTCCTCTACGTCCGTGCCATGGATCATTCTCTCGGCGCTCTGCTGGCACAGAACAGCGATGCAGGCTATGAGCAAGCTATCTACTACCTCAGTAGAACACTGATCGGGGCCGAACACCGGTACAACCCCGTTGAAAAAGAGTGTTTGGCTTTGGTATTTGCCATCCAGAAGACTCGCCATTATGTCTCGGGCCAGACAATTCATGTCATTTCTCGAGTCAATCCACTCAGAGTTTTCATGATGAAGCCAGGGTCATTGAACTCCCGACTAGCTATATGGGCGATCCTGCTAACGCCATACAATATGGTGTTCGTTCCACAAAATGCCGTTAAGGGTCAGGCTCTGGCCGACTTTTTAGCTGCACACCCCATCCCAGAGTCCTCAAGCCTCTATGAAGACATTCCGGATGAGGTCCAAGAATCAAACATCACCAAAGAAAGCTCCGTCTGGTGGATATTTTTCGATGGCTCTTCAAGAACAGGCCCCGAAGGCCAAATCATCGCAGGAGTCGGGGTAGTCTTAGTCTCCTCCGATCAGCTGGTCATCCAGTGTGCCTACTCCCTTTCGAAGCCGTGCTCCAACAATGTTATCGAGTACAACGCTCTCATCATGGGACTCCAGTTGGCGCAACAGCTGAGGGTAGATCATCTGGAAGCCTACGACGACTCAAAGCTCGTCGTTAACCAGGTCATAGGGCAATACAAAGTTCGTCATGAGGATCTGATTCCTTACCATGAAGTTGTATTGAATATCATTTCAACCTTCACCAAGTTCTTCATCGAACATGTACCTTGTTTATAAAATCTGGAGGCTGACGCTCTGGCTGGCCTCGCAGCCGTATTGGCAGCACCCTTTGGGACTCAACACTACGTCACGGTAGCTGGTCGAGACTTGGTCTGTCCTAAGAACAACCTATGCTCACAAATGGCACATGCCATGTCAATAAGTGTTGGTGTTAATGTCCGAGACTGGAGGTTCCCGTTCATCGACTTCGCTGTCTACGAAATTCTCCCAGAGGACCCGAAAGAAGCCGTCTCAGTCAGGAGGCGTTCCCTTCGATTCTATTATGATACAGCTACTAAAATGCTGTACCGATGCTCCTATGATGGACTTCTCCTTCTATGTTTATCCAACGAAGAAGCAGCAGAAGCTCTCCAAGAAGCTCACGACGGAACCTGCGGAGCCCATCAACCAGGCCCTAAGTTGCAGGATCGACTGCGACGCATGGGCTACTACTGGCCAACCATGGCAGCCGACGCTGTCGACTATGCTAAAAAGTGTCATGCGTGCCGGCTCCATGCTGACTTCATCCATACACTGTCAGAAACACTACATCCTACGGTCGCCTCCTGGCCCTTTGAAGCATGGGGCATGGACATTGTAGGATCGATCACTCCTCCTTCATCAAGGGGACACCGCTTCATCCTAGCCATCACCGACTACTTCTCGAAATGGACAAAAGCAGTTCCATTGGCGAAAGTGAAGAGCTCCCGGGTGGTCAGTTTCATCAAGCACCATATCATCTACCGTTTCGGGGTACCCTGGAGGATTATCCACGATAACGGTCCTCAGTTCATCAGCCATATTTTCAGCAGATTCTGTGACAAGAATCTCATTCAAAATGTGGCATCAACCGCCTATAATCCGACAGCAAACGGATTGGCCGAGGCTCAACAAGACTATCGTCAGGCTACTCAAAAAGGTCATGTCATCTAACAAATGCGACTGGGACGAAAAGCTCGGCGAATGCCTTTGGGCCTACCGTACAATGGTACGGACCCCGACGGGCAACACCCCATTCTTTCTAGTCTACGGGAGCGAAGCAGTACTGTCTCTCGAGATCCAGATACCCTCGCTCCATGTAGCGATCATAAATCAACTAACAGAAGAAGACAATCAACGTCGCCGTCTGCGAGAATTGGAGGCACTTGACGAAAAATGTCTCCTAGCCCAACAGCGCATCGAACTCTATCAAGCCCGTATATCACAGGCTTTTAACAAGAAGGTCAAGCAGAGGACTTTCCAAGTAGGCGAACTGGTTCTGGCAATCAGGAGGCCGATGGTGTTGACTCACAAGACACCAGGAAAGTTCAAACCCAAGTGGGAGGGACCTTTCATCATAGAGACGGTATACTCGAACGGTGCTTACCGCCTCGCCAAACCCAATGGGGACTTGTTCATGATGCCCATCAACGGCAAGTTCCTAAAGAAGTACTACTCTTGACATCCTTCAGACATGTACTTCTATCTTCACCCAACAAGGGAGTTTGTGGACCCAATCATCGGGGCTCACGTACAATTCCCTTCCACAAAATCTTACGCTTTCGGAACCCCGTTGTTTCATGGCGTTCTATCCTCTAGTAGAAGGACAACCATGTCTACATTACATATGAGTTGTTCTCTTACGCCCTACAAAGCGGAATCTTATGCTCCGTAATACTACGCTACCTATTATGTTTACCACGTCCACATTACCTCTGAGTAAACATCCTATAACGCTCCAGTCCTAAAATATGTAGGACCAAGTACGTGAACATGCCAGCTGCACATATACGAAGAATACTCTAATATATGGAATCCTCATATATGCACATAAGCTGTAAATAAAAATGATAACATGCCAGAATAACATATCTAATCTCATCACAGCTCAACACAGAAGATAACGAAGTCCAAATAAATAAATAAGAGTACCAAAAGATAGCCGGGTGAACATACTCACTCCAAACAGCTATGAAAAATAGTCTCACAAGATCAGAGTCCGACCTCCGCAAAATAGAAAGAAAAGAGATGTAAAATAATGTCTACAACTGTCTCAGATAAGAAATGGCCTAGAAATCAAAAGGCACTGCCTCGTCATCAATGTAGGATAGCTCCAACGTCGCTCCGTACTCCTGTGGAAAATCGTCTAAACCTGGAGAGATAACCAGGTCCTCACGGGACATAGCAAGATACAAGAAAATACCATACCATATAAACTGTGATAATATAATGAGAAAAAAGGTATGCATGCAATCGGGTTCCTGACCATTCTACTGTGAATATGTTGTTGAGATATATTCTTTCGACGCATGAGCCTTGGCTGAATATAGGATCCGGTATAGTCCCCTCTTGGGCACCAGTGACCAAGCGCATGACGTTCCAAGAACGACAGTGGCCAACCTGAGAGGCTAATCATACCCGTATCTCCAGCGGAGCTTCCAGGTTACAAGGGAAGTGCAATCGAAGCCCATACGTCAGGTAATATTCTCTCCACCCAATGCCTAGTATCATCATCTCCATGACTGACATGTACCTCTAGTAACTGCCAAGTCTTCTAACATACAACTCTATTGGCAGTTACCCCTATCCATCGCACGCTCCATACGTATCGGTGGCCAGCCGACTATGCGGATACGTGTCCTACATGTGACTCACATCACGTGATACAACAAGTGTCAAGGCCGTATGAGATATACCAATACCTCAACATCAATGGGTGGTCAATAAACTAAGTCAATGCAAGAGGAATAAATAAAGCGAGAAAAATGACCGATAGGGTCGCTTGCACCCAAGTATGACTTGGACGCACAGTTTAAATATTAAGAAATGAAATACAGAAAATAACAACTGAAAATAAGAAATATAATAATCACAGAGTAAGGTGGCAAGGTATCTTACCTGATGGTGCAAAGTGGCAAGCCCAAGAAATCACAAAGTCAGCTAAGAAACGTCACAGTCTCCAAACAACTCCGGACGCTGAAACAAACATCAAAAATGCACTTGGTATAAAAGATATACCTTGGAAACGCCTGTCCAAAAGTCTAATTCTGGAACAGGGGTAAAATCGTAATTTCGGGTCAAAACGATGTCCGCCGTTGGACCCGCTTTGACCCGCTTTACAGAAAATATATTTTTGTTCAACTTCGTCTCGATTTTTTGAGCAAGTCGATGGGTTGTTTTCGAAATCCACCTGGAGGATCTCGAAGAGGGTCAAGTCTACTTTCCAGAAAATCTTACGGATCGAAAATCGGTACTACGAGTAAAAAGTTACGTCATAGGGAAGTAGGGTACCTTGAGTAGGAAAACTGCTTCGTGGGTGACGCGGGGCTGACTTTCGATGCTACGTTCATCGCACACAAAACTCCATCACTGGTGAAACGAACTCGCAGGCGAAGGGGGTAAGATCAGCTGCAAATTTCATTTTGGAAGTCTAGGGTTTTGAGGCTTGTGGAAAAAAGTTGTATTTATAACAACTTCTAACTAAACCTAATACCAATCGGTTTTGGTTTTAAAGCATCCCATGGTTTCGGGTTTGCTCGGGTGAGCTGCTGCATGCAACAAGGAAAAGGGGGGTGTGGGACCCGTCCACATGGGGTTAGTGGTTATTAATATATATATATATATATATATATATATATATTTTTTTTTTTTCCCTTTTTCTTTCTTTTTCCTTTTCCTTTCTTTTTCCTTTGAGCTGCTGTGGTCGGTCCTCCTTGGGCCGACCACCTGAAAATCTTTTATTTTTCATTTTTTATTTTTTATAATATATATATATATATATATATATATATATATATATATATATATATATATATATATATGAATACAATTCGCACAAAAATCCTATAAATTATAAATAAGTAACAAAGATCTTTTATAATAATTGTAGACTATATTTAGTAGCACTTTAAAATATCAAGCACACATTCGCAAACATAATATATATATTTATATATCTATAAATACACCCATATATACCAACTAACTCTTTAATGCCAAATAATATATAAAAATAATAATTTTTAAATCACTAAAATAATTAGAAAATCTTGGGGGTTTACACACCCCGTACAGACAACCCTGCGTTGTCGTACATTGATCGCAGAACTTCACGTCTAGATTACCTCTGAGTAGTTTCGCGTATCTCTCCCGAGTCACTCCTACCACGTCCATAACACCTCAGATTAGGAGGATTCCATCACTTGAACCCCATATTTGCCACGTCCACATTACCTCTGAGCAAACATGTCGGTTCTCCCAAATTTATTATTTGTACCTAAAAACCAAGGTGCGCAAAAGATAATAGGTCCACACATATCATCAAGTTCATGACAACGAGAATGAACACACATCAAAAATCTTCATTCTTTATTTAAAAGTAAAGGATTACATCCCCAGCAGAACTTCCTTGTCCATATTACCTCTGAGTAGTTTCGCGTATCTCCCTCCAGAGTTATTCCTACCACGTCCATATCACCTCTGAGTAGGAAAGCTCTACCATCAATCCCATATTTACCATGTCCATACTACCTCTGAGTAAATATGTTGGTTCTTTCTCTCTCTCTCTCAACTTATTATCTGTACCTAAAACCAAGGTGCGCCAAGGATGATAAGTCCACATAAATTCTCCAGTGGAAGTACTCAAACTAATCACGTCCATATTACCACTGATAGGATTGTCACACCTAAACAGCTCTGCTATTCATGCTTCTCGTTCAAAGTACTTCAAAACTTGTCCAAAAGTTTTAAAAAACTTTGAAGGGGGTCTTGTAGAAGCATAAAAAAGAAGGGATCTTGCTTTTAATCCTACATCGAAAAGAAGAAGAAGAGAGGTCTCATTCCACTCCATATATAGAGCCCTCTTGCCTCCAATTTGAAAATGGCACCAAAATAAATAAAGAAAAGGGAGCCCGTTATCCAGGGAGCCCGTTCGAGCCACAAAAAGTTGCAGTAGTTCTTTTCTTCTTCTGGGTTCGCTGTAAGTTCTTCACTCGCTGTCATGGCGAGGACAATTTGGACTCTGAGTACTATGCACCCCAGCGGGCTGGTACGAAGAAGTCCAAGGCGGCACGGGCCATGCGCCTCAAACGTGCTATGCCGACGGCAAACCAGAAGCATGCGCTCACAATTATGCGTGCTGCTGATGGTAAGCTGTACAAAGTTGACTCAGGTGCTTCTGTGCCAGAACGAGCCGACCCTCAAAGTCCTTGTCTCACTTGGGCGCATCTGCTGCGTTCGCAACCAAGTCGAGCAAGGCAAACCCTGTGATCTTGAACTTCCGTGCCTCCACTGGTTGTGCGTCTGAGGTTTGTTTAAGTCACTTTAAATGTTGTTCCCCCACTACTGATCTGAGCGAATGTTTTGTGTTGGATCAGGGGGCGCAGCATTCACTTGACCACCCGGTGCTTGGCCTTGCCATGCGCCTGATGGAGGGTGTAAAGGTGGCACTCTCACTTGACCACCCCGGCGCTTGGCCTTACCATGCGCCTGATGGGGGTGTAAAGGTGGCACTCTCCTCCAATGATTTGCGTAATGTGATCATTCACAAACGCCGATCAGAAGAGCCGACCGACAAGCATAATGTGTCCCTCACAGGCATACTTGTGCTACTGTCGCCATCAACTGCTACTACTGCAAGACAGTGGCTCCACCACCAAGGCAGTCTGTGTTCCAGCAGTTGCAACATGTTGTGCCTGTCTCCCGACGTATCACTCCGCCACGTCAGAGTGAATTACTTCTTCGTCAACGCCCAGGTGCATCTGCCAGCCTGGGGCTCTTCCATCATTAAACCCAAACCATGCATTCAACTTGGCACTCGATGTCGTACCAGCAAGCGGTTCGAACATAAACTGCTATGTTCATTCCAACTCGACGAATCTCAGTCTTCTGAAGTAGTTTACAGTCAAAGCTTCTTCGAACAAGGAGAACCATCACCCACAGTACAACGTCTTGCCAAGGAGAAGGATCAGTCAAATCCATCTTCGTCGAGAAGTCAAGGAAGAGACAACAAAACTCTCTCAAACTGTTGCTATTCATAGGCCAGGGCAAATCAAACCCATGCGCCAAGTGGCAACCTTCCCGAAGTTAGTACAATGAACTTGTATTTATGATGATGAATTTGCCTCTTCGAATTCAGCTAAGTCAGAGAGTCATTAAATGACCCGAAGAACTCAACAGACAGACCAATAAGGATGCGCCATCAGCACCAAGCGCCATGTATGGATGCGCCCAGCAAAGCACAGATCCATGCGTCCTAATAAACATGGACACATGTGCCCATTCCGGCTCGTCACCCATCAAGCAATTAATGCTCAAGTGACAGAGTTGGCAGCACGTCCCCCGAGGACTGAACAAGTTGACAGCCTTTTTAGAAAATGAAGCATCGCAGACGTCAGCATCATCATTGCTTTCCTCCAGCGGTTACAAACCATGTGGCCGCCCAACCATTTCGCATGCGCCTCCGCAGCCATGCGCCCAAATCTCTGCATGGGCCTCAAAAGCCATGCGCCTCAGACTTTTCTCTGAACCCTAAAGACAGAAGTTAAGTCACTACTGCAAGCCTCGCATGTGCCTCAAAAGCCGTGCACCCAGACTGGTTCGTGACTCCTAAAGGTTACAAACCAAAGTTTCCTCATGCGCCCAATCTCAGACGCATCCTATCACTCTCCAACAAATTCGAGATCTTCGAGACATGGACCTACGACACGTGTCCTTTGACTTGATTCAGCCTATGAAGGGGTGCTAATCACCCAAGATCTCAGCAACTGAAAGATCCTCTCCATTGCTACATGTCAGCTCGGTCGCAGCCCACAAAGGCAACAGGAAGGGTTCAAATCCTCAATCAGAGCGCATCGTCTATGTGCCTCCATCAGCAATCACCACGTGGCATCCCCACAAACAGGCGCATCCTACATATGCGCGCATGGGCAGCCAGCCTGCAGACTATAAATAGAGGGATCATTTTCTTCTTCCAGATACAGAGAATATATATGGACATACATATACAGAGACAGACCTATGAGCACACACAGAGAGGCAGATACAGACACTCAACGTCTTCTTCCTCTCCGCAAGCTCCAGCACCCAGAGCAACTCAGACCTTCAGAGAACCGAGAACCGTCGTCAGATCGTCAACAGAGTCAACGTATTACCACTCGCTCCATCGGCACAAGGGACCCAAATAAACAAAAGTATACTACTAGGACTACGTCTAAGTCCTATATTGTAACATTGTTCTGTTTGTAATTAAAATTTGTAATCAAAAGATTTTAATGGCAAACAGCTACAAGATGTACTTTATACTTCTCCATATTATCCTTCGAACCCTTATTGGTTTTAAAAATCTATTTGCAACCAATGGACTTCGCACCTTTGGTAATGGGACAAGTTCCAAAATTTTATTGTCTTGCATAGACTTATACTCTTTATCCACTTTGAGAATTGAAACTTTACATGGCCTGATGGAAGTTGATTGGATCATCTTCTAATATTCTACAGTCTTCATCATGTTCCCGAAGAAATATGAAAGAGTCATCTGAAATTATATTTTCCCATTCTCTGGAGGACCATCTTAACATTACCGGCTCTTGAGGTTGTTGAGTTTGTCCTGAGGAATACTTATCTTATCAAGAATGGGGGTGTTGCTACGTTGTCTTGATAAGGTATCTCAACAACGACTTGTAGAGGTAATTCGACATTGTCTTGTTGAGGCTCCAAATTCACTTCTTGATTAATGACATGTACAAAATGCTGCACTTCGTCAAAATGATAGTAGAAATCGCAATTGATTCCTCCTCAAATACAATGTCCCTAAATTTATTTCTCTTCAAATTCAACATCCTAAAAAATATTACACTTCTTGTCTCAATTTTTGTTTCTTTGTGCGGGATCGTATAATTATTAATCCCTTGATCTGTCAGCATAGCCAATGAAGTAGCTACTTACAATTTAATTTTGGTCTGTCTTTTCTTTACATATTTAATATAGACATTAAAGTCTATAAAGTCAATGGAATCCAAATCTCGTCAGACACAAGTCGTTCAAATCTATTTCTAGAGATGTGACCTAATCGCTTATGTCATAATGAGGCTAAACAAATTTATTATTAATTTTGCGTTTAGTACCAAAAGACACCACTAGCAAGGTTTTATTGTAAGATGCAATAGTTTCAACTAAATATATGTTATTATAAACCTTAAGGGAACAGTTACCAATAATATTTAAATTTAAAGATAGACTAAACTTATTATTTCCAAATGAACAATGATAACCTGATTTGTCCATTAAGAAAATTGAAACTAAATTTCGTCTAAAAGATGGTACAATAAAAGTGTATCGAATCCAAATAATAATCGGCTCCTAATAATAACCTAAAAATATTCTATTGCTTCCATTTATACCAAATTGTCGTTACCCACATAGATGTATCTTTTACCATCAATTGGCTTTCGGTAGCGCAAGCAACCTTGTCTAGAACACTAATATGGGTAGTCGTACCAGAATCTAACCACCATGCGTTTTTTGTTATTAAAGCTAAATTAACCTCATAACATACCAAATTTAGAAATATACTTTTCTGTATACGCCATGTGTGGTACTTTGTACATTTCTTCCTAATGTGTCCTGGCTTATCACAAAAGAAACAAACCTTAGTTTTATATTATTGTTTCTTTTGAGCTGGACCCTTAGCAGCTACTGTATTCTTTTTCTTTTGTCCTTAAGTTCGTTAAATATGGAAATTAAATTCATATTGGCAGATATTGTAGCAACATTAACTGTAAAAAGAACAAAATAACAAAATAGACATGCTCTAATTAATAACCAAATAATAAAATATAGTCAAACAAATTCAAAAAAATGGTGAAGCCCATCTCAAGATACCTAGTACATCATTAATATCAAGTCTTTGGACAACGATATTAACTAGCTGCAAGTGGTACTCTTGCTGTAATGATCAAATGTTGACAATAAGTCATGTCAAATAATAAGACTATCTTTTGACCGGGTTATTATTCACATGTAAACCTTAAAATTGCCACACATTTATCACCACAAGTATGTGTGCAATTCGGCCAACTATTAACCTTCCTTTGCGCCGACTATTACTTGCATGAATATACACACACAAACATCCAACATCCCTTATAGACTATCTATGCAAGAGAGGTCACTTTGGCGACATCTTGTTTCAATGAGTCTATTTAGAATATTAGACAACTATTGCTAGTCACAAAAGGTACCACAAATTTGAACGTTGACTAAATTTATAAAACTGAATCATGTACAAAATCTTATGTACATGCATATTTATAAGATTATTACTCAAATAAAGTAATCACAAATCAACAAATTAAATCAATATATTCTATGAAAGAAATGTATTAACATATTACATCAACTAATCCATAAGGATTACTTCAAATAAAATAATCTTTTGAAGACAAAAACCTAACTTTTTTTTGTAGACTAAATCATGTAAATATGCCAAAAAAATATCTCTCCTTTGTTCATAACCAAAATTAGCCAAAAGATGGTGTCATCATATCACAATTAAGAATCCTATAGGAAATAAATCCTTCGAAATCAATTTTCAACACAAACACCTCTTTGTATAACCCTATATAGGAGCACAATGTAAGCATCCTATAGGCACATGCAAGAAAAATCCAAATGCATATTCTATGGCAATGCTAACTTGTTATTATTCAGCATGGGTTATGATTTCTAGAACCAAAATAACTAGTTAATGCTCTATTTATCAACAAACAATTGTCTAGTCAACAACCAACTAACCTTAGTTGCAAAAAAATAGCGAAATAACGTCCAATAATATAGCATGTTTAACAGCATCTTGACATGTGATTGATAGTATAAAAGCATATACAAAACATGTATGTCAATACAACCTGGGTTAAAGCCATTTAATACCATCTTTAATATGTTTCCATGGGTGTGGGTCCCCCATAAAAGGAAAAGTTTTAAAAAAATAATAATAATTTTAAACTTAACAAAATCCTCTAATTCATTATTTTGTGGTGCTCAATTTAACCTTTTTATAGAGTCTCATCAGTACTAATGATAGGCTCCAAAACATCAAAGGATAAATGCAATTTAATTTTTTTAATAAATCATCAAAATACAAGTTTATCAGTTTAAACTGATTTCTCTGCTATCTCCTTTCCGAAGATTCCGAGCAGCGATGGATCATAACAAAAAAAATAAAACAAAACAGAGCATATGATAGAGAAAATTGAGTGCCGAATATTGGGACATGAGTATGTTGTTTCCATGGAATCTTAACCGGAACATATGCATAGATAGCTAAAATCCATAAGTTCTAATATTTTTGTTCTGATCTGGCCTAATGAATAAATCCTGATCAAAAGTATAAAACCCCTGAATTTTGAATTTTTTATTATTTAAAAAGACTTAAAGAAATAATTTTTTTCAATTTATGATTTTTACTAATTAATAAAAATGACTTTAGCCATTATTGAGTTTTGGAGCACAAGACGACCATGAATTGTGGCACGGAAGATGTAGCAGTGTGCCTTGACTAGTGCACTAGCCATGCTGGGGGAAGCCTAGCCATGGTGAAGACCGAACTAGGAAAACTATGCCAAGTTGCGACTTAACCTCTACCGATAAATATATTATTTATTAATTTAATTTTTGACTTTTATGTGACCCGGTTTGACCAAACCTGCCCGAACTGGGCCCGGATCGAACCCAAGCCCATATAAGCATGTAGTGTGACCAAATGTGGCAATGTAGGCATATTTTATGTATGTACAATTTTTTCCTGAATTTCATGTACAAATTCTAATTATTTGATTATTGGTACAAAAATTGGTATTTTATTATTTAAATAATGTTCCCAACATTTGTAAAAATTTTGGACCCGGATAAGAGGTATAATATATGTCCACAAAAAAATATTATTAGATTATTTTATTACTTTAATTTGTTATTAATGTATTTTGAGAATTAATTCTTTATTTAGTTAATGGTGATCTTCTTGCCATTAAAAGTATATAGATACGTAAATATATTTAAATGCATTATATATATATATATATATATATATATATGCTCAAATATATTAAATAATTGGATAGTTGATTTTTAAATGATATTTGGATTTTAAATAGATTTTTTGGTGTATAATTGGATAATAAATGATATATGTATATATATATATATATATATATATATATATATATATATATATATATATATATATATATATATATATATATATATATATATATATCATTTATTATCCAATATATATATAGATTTTTTGAAGTTTTAGTTAAGAAAAGAAAAGAACAACCACTTTAAGTGGTCGGCCAACAAAACCTACCAACAACATCTTCATTATGGCCGCCCCCCTTTTAGCTCATGGTGCTAAACCAAGCACAACACTATATTATAGGTTGGCCGACCCTATTATAAATCTAACTATATTTTTGTGTGTAAACCCTAACCCCTTCTCATCTAACTCCTCCTTCCTTCCCCTCCTCTCTCCTCCATCCTCCTCCCCTCTCTTCGGTGAGCGTTCCAGCCATAACAGCCGCCCACGACAGCAGAAAGCAACGACAACAAAAAACACCCACAACAACGACAGAATTTAACACCTAGGTATCCGACTTCTCCAATTTATTTCTACTTCATTTTAACTCCGTTTTTAATTCCGTCAATTCATGTAGAAAGCCCACATGACCCTCTATCATCCCCTTTAAATAGATTTATTTATTCTACAATAAATTCCATGTTTAATTAAATGTAAAATACCGAAAAATTAGTTTTTATAAACCTTAAAACCCCGTACAACGTGCGTTCCGCCAATCCGGGCGACGTGGTCGCAAACCGAAAGTATCGAAAGGTCCGTATCGGCTTTGTGGACGTGCAAAAATTGACGGAGTTCAAATTGATTGCGTGTGCGCGACGAATTTGATCCGTATCCGTCGAATTTTTTCGTATCGGACTTTTTCGAAAATTTTTAATTACTTTGTGCACACTCGTCAAATCGCGACGAAACTTGCGCCATTGGACTCAAAATTGTTTTTGGTCCTGTATGCCAAGTTTGGTCAGATTCTGAGACTGTTGACCAGGATGCCATTTTGGTGGGCCCACAATCCCACTCAACGGGCAATTTTGTGCATGGCTCATCGGAATCCAAAATTAGATATACAGTTGAGTTCGTATCGGAAAAAAAATCTGTAGACATATAGTTTGACGACTTTAGATTCCGTAGGTTATTGCACGCTTTTTGGTGCAAAGCGGGTCCAACGACGGACATCGTTTTGACCCAAAATTATGATTTTACCCCTGTTTCAGAATTTAGCTTTTGGACAGTCATTTTCTAGGTATATCTTTTATCCTGAGAATATTTTTGATATTTGTTTCAGCAACCGGAGCTGTTCGTGGATTTTGACTTTTCTTGCTGATATTGGGATTCGTGGACTTGCCACTTTCGCTCCACCAGGCAAGATACCTTTCCATCTTTTACTTATATTTGATTCATAATATTTTATATGTTGCTAGTATTTTTACATTAGTAAGAGTGTGTCCAAGTATGACTTGGGTGCCATCGATATGTATATCGATGTTTGTGTGTGTGTGGACCATATGTGGTAGCTGACTTTTCTGATGTGTTAAAGTTATGCTTCATAACTTCTTTAACATGTTGACACGTCTCATACACGACACAAGAGTGAGGATCATGGAGTTGGCACGAACCTACGTATTTGACTTGCTACCGATACGGGCGGTTCGTGTGTCGGTTCATTTATGGATTAGCGGAGTCTAGATAGCGACTTGCATAGAGATATGGATCGCCAAGCCATGGATATGAATTGTGTGATACATGGGCAGGGAAAACTACTGTGATGTATGAGTTCGCCCATAGCCTTCTAGTTTCTCGGTTATGGGTTCATAGTTTCCCTGTGATGGGTGTATTGCTAGAGGATATAAGCATTGTACGGCCCTTACCACGTGTCAGATACGGTCAGGAGGTATGCTAGCGATGCAAAGTATGAACTAGGGGATATATCCATTGTACGGCTCTGACCATGCGTCAGATATGGTCAAAGACGTATACTAGTTCATGCGAAAGCCTCTAGTGGATGCTATGCTTTATTCCTACCAACTTATACATTCCAGTATAGTTTTTGACTTGCATTACACCTAGATGGTTAGGTTCCATTGTGTTGGAGCATGGGAGTTTTCCTTTGTCATGTTTCATTTACAGTACATTATGGTATTGTTTTTATGTATCTTGTTACGTCCCTCTGAGGACCTGGTGATCTCTCCAGTTGTGTGCTTTCATGGTTTACTGCAGGTGTTCTAGCCAAGATTGTGGTCTTCTCCATTCCTTCAAAGATGATCGCTCTTGGTTCGTCTTGATATTTTTATGGATCATTTTCTTGTATACTTTCTCTCATTTTGATAGTTGGTAGTGGACTGTCTCCGCCCAATAATTATACCATAAATATTCAAATTAATTTTATATTATTATTCTTTTTATTGTGGATAAGATTTAGTTTGTCTTGGATTACTGTATTTTATAGCTTATGTATACATACAAGGTTTTCATATATTGGAGTGTGCTTCGTATGTATGCAGCTGGCATGATTACGTTACTAGTCCTTATATTTTGGGACTGGGGCGTTACAAAAAGGTCTGAGAAAGTATAACCCACACAAAAAAATTAGAACATAGTCTAAATACATGTGAATTTAATCAACAAATTACATGAGGAATCTAAATTGGTGAACTATAAAAAGTTTGATCGAACAATAGGAACCGTAAATTAAATTAGATGGAACAATCTAGGGTTCTTGAACAACAACAAAATTGACTTCGAACCTTCAGACACATAAATCAAAAAAGGGAGTCTCTGATACCACTTATTAAAAATTATTGCCTGTTGATTCATGAGATGAAGAACAAAATAAATGCGAAAGCGTACCTGATCCATTGATTGGCTTGACGGATCTTGAAGTAGACGTCTCTTTATGGGGTTCGATCTTCCAACTTGCTACGACCCTTAATAACAAAGATGAAATCTTTGTTCCTCTCTCCGTTGATGGGGATGCAGAAGAGAATAGAGAAAATCTTTTCTTTGGTGGCCGTATAAGTTGGGGACCATAACCCTAATGAATATATATATATATATATATATTTTGTTTCCTAATGAATATATATATATATATATATATATTTTTTAAAATATATATATATATATATATATATATATATGTTTTGACGTTTCTAATTAATTTTACATGTGTGGCCCATTTTAATATATATATATATATATATATATATATATATATATATATATATATATATATATATATATATATATATATGTATAAAAATATATATATATATATATATATATATATATATATATATATATATATATATATGTATATGTTTTGACGTTTCTAATTTGTCTAATTTGGCCCTTCATCAAATTAAATTTATCTCTGTTATCTATAGTTTATTTTCATGATAATTATAACCTTAAGACAATTTTCCAAATATAACACTTTAATTTGGCTTAATTACTTAGATAGACCAACAAAATTAATTTTACATGTGTGGCCCATTTTAATAAATAATTCCAACATCGACTTCTAACAAAATTAATTTGCTAGTGCATCCAGCTCAAACAATTTCGAAACTTGTCCATTGGATTCGAAGGTTGTTGTCTGGACTCAGGACCCAGTCACTTTGCGCCCTTGATCCCAAGTCCGAGTTTGAGTCCAAGCCCAAACCCAAGTCCAAGTCCGAGTCCGAGTTGCTAAGCCCCTTCGGGACTTAGCTCCTAAGGGAATAATCCTATGAGCATGACAAAAAGCATAAATGCTTCACTGAGGTGTTAATCATTTTTTCTATAAGAAAAACACTTCCACATAGCACCCATGTGACCCACCACTCCTCATGTGCACATCTCAACCCAAGCAAAGCTTTATATAGAGATACTCACTCTTTGGTGTTAGCAATATGGGTATCTCCAAGGCAAAAATACTAACAATCTCCCATATTTCTCTATATATATGGGTTGAGCGTTCCCCACAGTGCCTGCCTATCATGCATTAGGATAGATGTCGCTATGACTTGAATCTTTCCGCATGGCTTAAATAACAACATGATACAAGAATGACTAAGCCTTGAATTCTGCACCATAGCTGCAATTCTTTCTACTCATATAATGACATCAACTGTGCTTTTGGCTGTACATTAAAGGCCATGTGCTAGGTAGGATTCAATGTATGTATGTTGGATGTCTATATGGTTTCCCTCAAGAGACGACATATATCTGTATCGAAACATTCTAAGTGAGTTCTTTTAAAGAGTCTTGACATGAAGCCTTTCGCTTTCTTGTGGTGCTATGCCGCTATGCATGGCCCAAAGCCGAGGTTGTACTTCACGTGATGTCATACCACTGTAGCATGGGGCCTAGCCTCTTTGTAGTGCCAAACTACCCAACATGAAGTATTTCGCTTCCTTACGGTGTTATGCCATCGTAACATGGCTCGCGAAGCCGAGGCTTTACCCATTCTAGGTACATTATATGGTGTCACACTACTGTAACATCAGGCCCAGCCTCTTTGTAGTACTGCCTACTACTCTTCATTCTACAATATTAGGCCTACTTGCTAATGTATGGTACTACACCACTTTGACTTGGTCCGAAGCCAAGGTTTACCCTTACTAGGTACCTCATATGGTGTCACCACTGTAGCATGGAGTACTATGCTCATTTGTAGTGTTGTGTTACCCGTGCTTCATGTAAAGTACATCGGACATTCTAAATACCCGAGAACTCATTAAGGCTTCCAAGTCATCCTCTTACATGACTTTGTTCTATACAAAGAACAAACAATAGACAATAGCGATTCTGGATCCATAATCTCCCACAAAATTACCTACTATTTCTGATATTCTTCCAGTCAATGGTCATCCCTTGAACCAAAATCTAGATGCCCAGTAGATTTTTCTTTGAACTAATAACATAAAACTTTATGGTAGAATTATAAAGACATAATATCAGAATGCTATCAAGCCCATTTTACATGTTGTATACTCGACCAGCTGGCGCTCGAGACCTTTGGTGAACAAATCTGCCAGATTCTTCTGGCTCCGAACATCAACCACGATAATGACTCCTCTTTTAATAAGATTACTTATCGTCATGTGCCTTAACCGCACAGTCCTCTTCTTGCTATTGAAGAGATTAATCGATGCAACTATTACAGTCGTCTGGTTGTCACAGTATATCGGTATCGCCATAATATGTGCACCAACCATTAGAAGATCATACATGAGCTTCCGAAACCATTCTGCTTCATCCGCTGTAGCTGTCAGTACATAGAACTCAGATTCAATAGAAGAGTGTAAGAGCATTATCTGCTTCTTCGACTTCCATGATATAGCAGCTCTACCCATGGTAAAGGCATATCCTCATGTGGAGCATTCACTCTCTACTTCTGAGTACCATCTTGCATCACTGACGCCTTCTACTACTGTTGGATCTTCTCAGTAGTGTAGTACAGAATTTTGAGTCCTCTTGAGGTACCTCATTACCCTCTTTACAACTTTCCAATGCTCTACACCTGGATTGCTCGTGAACCGACTCAGCATTCCTACGACAAAAGCTATGTAATGCCTTGTGGCCATAGTCATATATATCAAACTAGCAATAACGCTTGAATACTCTAGTTGTCTGGCATTTTTTCTTAGCTTTGGCTTTAGTTTCTTGTCACATCTATAGGGCGTATTGATCCCCGAAAGATCCTGAAAACCATAGCGTGTAAGCATCTTCTCAATAATGAGACTGTAGCAATGCCACTCTAGTATATCAAATTTAATATATTATAATTTAGATATAGTAGGAACCGTGTCCTATCTCTATCCCTTTATCTTTCCCTATCCAGCATCTGCCGACTAAGCCATATGTATATCAAATTTAATATATTATAATTTAGATATAGTAGGAACCGTGTCCTATCTCTATCCCTAGATTTCCTACTTTTCGGGAGCATAGGCATCCATATTCCTTTTGAAAATTCAAATACAAATATTTTAAGATGATAAAACCAACCTGCTACAATCCGATCTATTCCTATTCTATATTTATTTAATAGTAAGATACTCGCATCATCACCATCCCCATATAGTATATGCATAAATATAATATCCTCAATCTCTCGTATATTTATGAATCCCGCCTCCCTGGCGAACGTGTGCTACTGCAACACCTCGACGCTGTACTCGACAGACCCCGTCGTCCCAGCATCACAGGAGACTGTCATCGCCGCAACCATTATTACTACTACTCCCTGTTCTCTCACCACCCCTCATCTTTATGGTCGTCACCAACCTCCACCGCATCATCCAGATAGCCCTCTCTGACTCCTCTCCATCATCATCATCATCATCATCATCAATACCACCTTTTTCAAGTGACAAGAAGCTTGTGCTAAACACATGTATTCACAAATACTGATTGAATTAAATATGACATTCAAAAACAAATCGGTAAGTGTACTAATTCAAGAATCTTAAAGACGGAGAGTTAAAATCATATTAACTCAAATCAAAATCCAAGTTCCTATAGACTAGAGTGATATGCATGCTTGATAGATAATGACTAATAGTAAAGCACATGCATAGATAAATGTGTCACACTAATAAAAATGAGTGATAAACTACATAGTGTGAACTAATCATTTAAGCTAAATAACTAGTCATGCTAGATAAGAGAAATAGCTAAGCATGCTAGTATCATACCTCTTATTGATTTAGATAATAAGCAACTAAAGTATATCAATGTGAGCTAGTAGCAAAATAGCAAAAGAAACATGCTAGATTCTACAAATATAAACTATTTAAAGAGACTCGTTTAGCATGTGACCAAAGTGGCTCTAGTGGCCACACTTTGTGTTGGTGTAATTGCTTGAAAGATGGCCTTTGTAGCTTTGCAACCACCAACACGCTTTTCGGTGTTATGTTCCGATACAAGAAGCTCCACCTACAACATTAGGTGAAGACTTTGGTATCTAAATAAACTTGGATCCACATTTGTTAGCTTTAGGGACCTATATAGCATTTACTCTAACATTGGTAGTAAAAGTCCTACGAATAGGGCATGTAACACTCATGTGTCCAATGCGAGAGCAATAGAAGCACCTAATGCTGTGTGTGCACATGTATCAGAATGAGCATGGTTATGAACATGTGACTTACTAGAATGATGAATATCTCTAGAGTTAGCATGAGAAGATTTGGTTTTAAGAATATTATATTTTAATAACAAATAATCATGCATGCAAGTAAGAGAATCAAATTTAGCATTTAAAATATCATTCTCTTTTTCAAATAAAGCAATTCTAGATAAAAGCATCATTTTGTGTTTTTAAAGCATCAATAAAAGAATTATGCAAATGAGATAACTCATGTGTTTGACTCTTGAGATCTTCTATGGATGATGAAAGAGATTTAATTTTCAAAATCAAAGCCTCATTCAAACTTTAAAGAAGCACAAGATGAGTTGTGAGAATCAAGTCTAAGTAATAAATCATTGTTTTTATTTCACAAAAACTCATTTGCTTTTTCTAAATGAACAACCTTTTCGAAAAGTTCTTCATTTGCAGAATGAAGGTTATCAAGAATTCTAAGGATTGTTTAGCCATGGATTTCCACTTAGAGCATTTTTTGCATTTAGAAGAAAACATGATTGTCTATGCTACTAGAGATATAACCCTCTTTATCGGAGGAGGAGTAATAAGATGCCATAGAAAATAACAAGGATATACTCTAAGGATGTTAAGCCTAACAATATAGTCCTTGCTCTGATACCAATTGTAGGAACGTTAGAGGGGGGTCAAGAACTTAATGGTAGCTAATAGGCAATTTAAAATTAACTGTGCAAGAGAAGAAGCAATAATAATACCGACACCCGATGTATCCTGGTATCCTCCCAAGGGGCACTCCAATCCCGGACCTCTCTATAGATTTAATCCACTATTTAAAAAAATAGTACAATGTGAGTTTTCATCCGAAGGCCTCACCAACTTCTTACACAAAAGCTTTAGTCCGAAGGGCTCTCCGACTTCAACACAAGAGCTTTAGTCTGAAGGGATCTCCGACTTCAACTGAGAGTTTGTATCCGAAGACTCTCCAACTTCAACTGAGAGTTTGGATCTGAAGACTCTTCAACTTTAACCTTTCATAATAGGTTTTGATCTCCTTATACAACAAGATGAAGATCTCACTTTTCAACTCAATAACTCTAACACAATCTGTGGATGGCAAATGAAAACTTTGTAGAGTTGTTTATGGATAAGCTATGGTGGTTTGGAAATTTTAGACTCAAAGCATCAACCTTGAATGAAGATGTTCAAGGCTATTTATAACCAAAGTATTGAAAAGAGCTCAAAGGCAACTTTTTAGTCAGCGATCGGTAAAACATCGGTACGAACCGGTATACCGTCGGAATACCAGTCTAGAATTACAACGGCTAGAAATATAGCCGTTGGGATCATTAAATGCTCGAAATCCGACCGTTAGATTTTCAACGTTACTGAATCGGTATACCATCGGTATAGATCGGTATTCTGTCGGTATGCCAATTTATAGACAGAAACTTTCTTTGAACAGAAATCGGTATACCGTCGGTATAGACCAGTATACCATCGGTATGCCGATTTTCATCCAAAAATGATCCTGGGCTAATTTCTACCCTAACTTTCGATTTTGCCATCCATTTATTGTGTTTACAATTATTCCTAAGACTCATTATAGACTCCAGATATAATTTAGCAGGTGCAGACTTCTTTAGAGTCTTGTAATGATGATGGCATATCTTGGCTTCTTTCTTTGATAGATGCTGGCTTTTTCCTTGGCGATAATTTGTCCAAAGATACTCAGTTTGTGAAAACTGAATACCTTTCGGAGGCTTCGCCCCCGAACCCCGACGGGGGGCGCTGCCCCCTCGACCCCCGTCGCTGACCGGGCAACGAAACCGCCGAGTGCATGGCTCCGGAGATGTCGTTGGGTGGTTCAGATAAACTTGTAGGATCCGTCGTCTTTGGCCTACCATGATTTCTTTATTTGCACAAGTTCTTGTTGATCTTGCATATTGCTTTTCTGCATGTACATGTTAGGCGAACAAAACAATATATATAGTAGCAAGTATGATAAGTTTAATGCACATTAGGACAATGCTGAGTTTAAGTATAAGTGCTAAGGTGATAGCATAAATGTTAGTAATATCATAATAATTAAACTTAATTGAATGACCACAATCAAAAATATAGTTTTGATTTTGGCAACCCAATTAAATTTAAGATAGATAAGCTCATTTCACTAATATGTAAACTAATAGGCACATATCACCAAAGGTATAAGTATAAGTAGAAATGCTATAGCGATAGTATGAAGATTAGTGATAACGAAATGCTAAACTTAACATATTAACCATATTCAAAAACATAATACAATCATTGGGCCAACAGCTCCTCCATGCCTCCTCGTGTGTTGCTTGCACCTAGCGCCGCGCCGCCGCCGACCTTCTTCCATTGAGACTCTTCTCTATCTTCCCTCTCTTAATCTTCCCACTTCTCTCTATCCCTCTCTTGTTCTCACTGAGAAGAAGACACTCCCCAACTCTCTCGTTCTCTGCCTTTATCTCTTCTCTCTCTCTCTCTCTGGCTCTTTTGAGCCTTGGGTTACTTAAACATATTTGCTTTATTTTTTTGTATTTTATGTTTGGTTTTTCTAAAAATGAGGGAGGGGATGGGAAGAGCATATGTTACTTTATGTTGTGATTTGTTTTTTTCTAAAAATGAGGAAGAGGATGGGGAGAAGTAATACATATCTATTATATTATTATTATTATTTTATTATTATTATTATAATATTATTGTTAAGTACAAGTAGAACACTTATAGATATGAAATAATAGTTTGTATTAATTTAGGGTACCCTTATAATTATTTATATATGTGGCAGAGAGTCTTGCCAGTACATGTGTATATCATATTATATTATATTACAATATACATAATGCTTTTTATAATACTGTTATTCTTTATTATTATTTTTATTAACATTTATTAAGTATTACAGTATACTATTTTTAAAAATAAGTATATGATAACTAATTTATAAATGTTTATATTGTAAACATATTTGCAAGGTCTTGACTAAGGCCTTATAGAAAAAAAGTATTATGGGATAAAATCTATTTTAGTAAGATAAGTATTTCTTTCAGTCAATTTTGGGCTTTACTAACATTTATGAGATTTTGGCTTTTAATAGAGAGTAATGATTTTATAGTTTCAAATATTTATAAATAGTTATATATAAAAAAATATTTTTCTAAGAGTTCTAATTTTGGGTTTTAAATACTTTCTAATACTTTTTGATTAATAATAATTAAAGTATTGCTTGCTTAAGTATAAGATAATTTTCTACTATCTATTAGTTTTCTCGATATGTTTCTAAAAGGTTTATAAGTATTTTTCTAAATAAATAAATTTCTAACTATGAATTTCTTATTTCTAAACCAAAATTCTCTTTTAGAATAGATTGCCATGACTAATCTTATTCCTATCTTCTTGCGAATTCTGAAATCCTTCACAAGGACCCTAGGCAATTGGATTATGGATGCAATGGTATTATCAGTTTCACCAGCTAAGGACCCCAGGTGAGTACATTTCTTGTGTGTTTTCAATATTGGTATTTACTATATTGCTGATTAGTGATGCATATTTGGTTTTGACACGTTCGTTACACGGATAATATTTTATGGATCCTATTGTCATTCTTCTATGTATCCCATGTCATCGTAATCAATGGATCTATGTTAGATTTGTTGGGACGAAAAAGTACTAAGTAGATAAATGATCAGACCCGTAGACCGTACTTTATTTATATTTTATGCAATGTAGATCGTGAGGATACAAATCCTATGTAGACCGTACGGTATAGTGTCCCAGCCGATCACTTATTGAAAGGTGTACTTTAAATCATGTAGATGCTTATGGTTGATCGTTCCGTGTTTTACTTTCCTTATAGTTCATGATTAACTGTTTTCCTTTATTGTCCATGCCATAATTTTAGTTTAGTTATTTCATTATGTATATCATTTTCACTGTTTATAGTCATTATCATATATTTGGAACTGCAAGCTTGAACTGTACGTTCTATTCCTGATTAGAAACCATATCTTTTAGATTAGTCATAGCTATTCTTTGCATTGGATCCTTGGAGAGATACGAGCGTACTTGAAGGCCAAAACCTAGAGACTAGTTAGATAGTTAAATAATTATATTATATTTTTCACATATTGTATATTGTTCAAATATAATATTTTCAAATATTGTAATTTGTTAGTATTGTGAATAAGCAAATAAAGAAATATCTTATGAGCACTTTGTTTATTGCAGTCTAGACAGCTTACTACGTCGATTCTGCGATGTAAGTTGGACTTGGACACGCACTCGCATCCCAAAAAGCGGGTGCGGGTTATGATACAGAAGCTTCACATATGCCAGGCATCCCCACACTCGAATGACATTCAAGTTGGGTCGGACCTTGAACCAGAGTTCATGAGGAGTGACTTTCAAAGTTGCATGCGACACTATGTTCAATATGAACGTAGCCGTAAGCATGCTTCACGAGAAGCAATTTGGAAGACCTGCAGTCAACAACATTGAGTTCATCATCTCTATTAACGTTCTATTCTTCCCTTCTGTAACACCATTTTATTAAAGGGAGTACGGAGCAGTCATCTCATTGACAATTCCATGTTCTTTATAGAACGATGCAAATTTATGAGACCTATACTCCCACCTCAATCACTTCTGAGTCACTTGAGTTGTTGTCCGGTTTGACGTTCGGCTTCAGCCTTGAAGTCCTTAAACTTCTTAAATGCTTCATTTTAGACTAGAACAGATAAACGAACGCGTACTTTAAGAAGTCGTCGATGAAAGTAATTAAACACTTTATCCCGGCCTTTGTGGAGAACTGTTTGAAGTCACGATATATGAGTGTACAAACTCCAAAAGATTTGTACTTCGATTTACCCATTTGAACGACTTTCTAGTGATCTTCGTCTGTGACAGACCTTACACTTCTCCAACTCTTTACCCCACATTTGGAGATAAGCCTAGACTAGACATCTTGTTTGTTCTTTTACAATGAACATGCCCTAGTCTATTATGCCATAAATCAAGAGAGTACCCAAAATAAGAGACTGCATTTATTATCTTCATTGGTGTATAAGTTGAAGTTTGAACATCCCTTTGGTATAATAAGCATTTCTGAAGTATGTTTCATTATACTACATAATGACCAACATTAATGTCCATTATCAAGCCTGCGTTGCAAAGCAGACTTCCGGGAGACTAGGTTCTTGGCTATAGCAGTTACATGCTTCACCTTCTGAAGCGTCAACGACTTCCCAGAAGTCATTTGCAGTACTATAGTTCTGATCCCAAGTACTTCTGCTTGTGTCTGGTTCGCCACCATAACCTTCTCCGAAACAGGTTGGATGTGGTGAACTACTTCTTTTGAGTAAACATGACACGATACCTCAGTATCTATCTACCAGTCCGTGTCAACACCGGTTGAGTCAACTACGCAATCATAGCAACAAAGTTAGCCTCAATGCTCTTTCTATTTAGGTTTTTACTTGATATCCTTCCTCCAGTGGTCTTTCTTGTCGCAGTTGAAACAAGCCTCGGGTTCTTTAGACTTGGGCTTGAACTGAGCTGACTTTACCTTCAGATGGTAAACATCCTTCTTATTATGGTAAGGAGCCTTCTGCTTCCCCGTAGAGTTTTCTCCTTGTACTAAATTAACCTTGGCCGTCTGTTTGGACAAGGTGTCCACTTTGAGTTGAGTCCTTAATCATCTTCAACATGTATCCAGTATAAGAGGCGTCAAGATCCACCTCCATCTTCTTGCGGTGCATGTCCGCGATGAAATTGCTACACCAGGTGGAAGCTTGGCGATAATATCCCCAACGACAAAAGCATCGACCAAGGGCATGTTGTCGTCCTCAAGTTCTGACGTAACTTGAGAAATTCTTTGACTTGGGACAACATTGTCTTGTCGTCCTAAATCGTATCTTCTAGACCTTTTCGGTCATGTGAATCTTATTCCTGTTCTCACCTGTCTTGTAGAGATTCTCTACTGAATTCGAGACATCCTTGGCATTGACCGTCTTGTTGTATGGCTCTGTCAGAGAGTCCTCCATCCGAGTTCAAGATTAACAACTTACAAAGTTTATTATATCTCCTTCAATTGGATGCAAAGCAGTGTCATGATCGACCTTTCGAACAATTTCACCTTCTGGAATTAAAGGCTCAAGATCTGTCAACACGTAGTTGACGATCACGAGTTGAAGATTAAGGCTAACTTTTTTTCAGACATTGTAAAGCTTCATTTCAAACTTTTCAAGTTTGTTAAAACTTGTGTCGAGAATGTTTGTACGCTGTTCTCCATCGGATCTGGATCTTGCTTTGAGAGTGTTATTTCTGAAACAGATCTAGATGGAAGAACGATCAGAATTTAAGAGACCTCTTGCAAAATAAAATTTTCTCTCTATTCTAATGTAGCAACTGCCAGATGCAGAGACCTCTTTCAAATAAATTTGCTCTCTGTTCTAACTTTGTAGGATTTCAAAGACCTCTTGCAAATAAGTTTTCTCTCTAATTTCCTTAAGACACTCGAAGAAGAAGAAGAAGAGAAGAAAGAGAAGAAGAAGGAAGAGAAGAAGAGAGAAGAAGAGACGAGAAGAAGAAAGAAAAGAGGAGAAAGACTCTGCTGGTGTGTGAAGATCACCGTTGCTCAAAGCAAGATTCTCCCAACCATGAACTGCTTCCAGGAACCAGTAAGTTCTGAAGGAACTTCTGGAACGCTCACCATCACCTCGTTATGAACATGGTAAACTCCTTTGGACTCTGAATTCAGCGACCACTAAACTCTATTCGTCGCTCAATTTTGAAGTTCGTTCTCAAAGGTGGTACGAAGAGAGTATTTATAGAGTTGGACGGAAGCCCTAACCCTAAATCCTGGCTGCCAACTGATTGCTAAAAGAAAGGACCAATTAATGGAAAGATATAACTAAATTAAATTCAAATCCCACAAAAATGGAACTGATTAATGACTAAATCTTTCTATAACCGCTCAAATCTACCAATCAGCCAAATTAACTGCCAACAGCGCTCATGCACACAACAAACCTGTCAGCCCATGAGCCTGCACGCACAACCACCCAACAATACAGGCACGTAGGCTTGCATGCACGCAGCAGCACAGAAGCGTAGCCCTGCAGCGTACATATGTGCATACGAGTAAATGTGCATAGCTCGCATAAGCCCCTATGCTTGCTCTCGTGCATGCACCCGCACAGACAACCGCGTAGGCACCCGCCCATGCGTCGAGCCTATGCATCTAGTGCATGCGACTCGTACATAAGACAAATGCACGATCGCAACAACAGCGCAAAAAGTGCCATGCGCCTATGCTGACGTGCTAAGTGCAAAGTATTCCAACAAAGCACCACTTTGCGCCCATGAGCCCGAGTTCGAGTCGCTAAGCGCCTAAGGGAATAATCTCATGAGCATAAAAAAAGCATAAATGCTTTATTGAGGAGTTAACTTTTTTCCTACTAGAAACACACTCCCACATAGCATCCATGTGACAATCACAACCTCATGTGCACATCTCAACACAAGCAAAGCTTTATATAGAGATACTAACTCTTGGTGTGAGCAATATGGGCTATCTTTCTAGTATCCAAGGCAAAAACACCAACAATTAAGTCATTAACAGTAAACTAAAATTAAAAACCAAAGCTTACCCTATGGATTAACTGACACCCCTCTCGCGTAGTCGATAGTTGAGATCAGTCTGCCAGCGCCCTCTTACATCATCTTCATTATAGATCTGGCCAATGACCTCGCAGGCACCCCTCTCATGTAGGTTGGTCTCGATGGTCTTCAGAAAGGACTATATCATGAGAGTGATAAGTGGACTTCTACTAACAATGCTCCTTCAAATAAGCCCTTTTCTTGATATCAAATATTTATTCACGTACTTCCCTATCAAATAAGCCCTTTTTTAATATGTATTTAGACCAATTTTCAAGCTCTTTGAAGGAATATCAGTAAAAATATTGGCTCTGTTATGACTTTATGATATTATTATTATTTTTAATTTACTGGGTGGGTTCAGTCCATGTCCAATAGCCTGGCTCTGACCCTGTGGACGGGTAGGGCACTATATTTCATTGTAATTAGTTTGTAAGTGTATGAAAAAAGGTAGATAGTCTAATTATGTAGCATTTCTTGTAATAAAAAAACTACTACAACATCACTTACAACAATAAAATTATAAAGAACTTTCATTTACATGCATCTGTCACGACCCGCACCCACGGTGAGGGTACGAGAACGTAAAACGTCCAGCCTACGCCGCAGTGTGGCAGTCTTAGAGTAGAACGCTGTCCTAGGTCAATTCTAACTATAAAGGTACCTGTACAATATATACGCTCCGAATGGAGGTGACATAACAGAACAGTCTCAATCACATCTAAGGCAGATACAGAATAGTAAAGGTAGATAGAGAGATCAAACCACAATGTAATACAAATGAGAGAGAGAGAGAAAATCTAAGTGTCTAAGATAACAACTCAAGAACATCCAGCTCAATAGAGTCTCTTAATATAAAATACATCTCAGAACAACAACTGAAATTCAAATAACAATGCTGAAAGAAAAGCTAAAGCCTATCTATCTAGCCTAGACTATGGGAGTAGCATCCTGTACTGCAGCTGGGTCCTCCAGAGGAACCAGGTCACAGATGTCGTCTAAGCCTGCTCCGTAATAGGTGGTAATAGGGCCTCCTCCTCATCCTCTGTAATATTTTCAACAGGTCCAGTCAGGACAGGAGCGAGTACAATACATCTTAACAGATCATAGCAGGTTAGAAAATAATCATGCAGTAAAGTAAGATACATGAACTGAAGAAAAACAGTATGTAAATAGAGAGAGAACTGTAATAGAAATATCTACTATACATAGAGAGCTAATAGTGACTAGTGAGTCAGAGTAAATATAAACATGTGAATGACATAGGGATTCATGACTACAGCTAAGAGAGTGTTCATGACTACATCTACTTGGATAATTCACATGTCTATTCTACTCCCCCATCCCCAATCAATACACAAAGGTCTGTTCAAGTTATGTTAAGATTGTGAAACTTCACATGGCTCATAAAATGAGTGATACGTGAAGGTGATTCATGATGGTTTTGTGAACATGAGAGTACATGTGTCACAAGAGATTCGTGAATCAGAGGAGCATAGAGATACGTGATGATTCGTGAAACACATAAAATATGCAGTATCTGATGCTCCCGAGGGGGGATAAATCTTGTCACGACCCGCACCCTAGAGTTAGAGAACGAGAACGTAACAACGTCCAGCCTACGCCGCAGAGTCGACGGTAGTAGAACGCTGTCCTAGGTCTCAATGCATCTAACAGTATAAGACTAAACAGTTTATACTCCCCGAATGGGGGGTGACATAGCAGATACAGATCAATCCCATCTAAGGTAGAGCATGATAATGATAGATAAAATATGAAATCCAAAAGAGATACAGGAGATAGAAGTCTAAGTGTAAGATACATAAACCCAGAAATACATCTCAAAACTCAAATACAGATACAGTGATCCACCAAAATAAATACAATCTCAGAACACAAAATGAAATAACTACCTAAGCAACCTCTACAGTGGTCTCCTCTAGGCTAGCAGGCAATCCCAAGCTATCTGTAAAATTATCAACAGGTCCAGTCAGGACTGGAGCGAGCACCAATACATCTCCAACAGTTCATAGCAGGTTAGAAAATATAATCATGCTAAGTAAAGTAAATACAGGTACTGAAAGAAATGCTGTATGTAACAGAGAGAGGCTTGTAATATAAATATCTACTATAAATAAAGAAACTAACTGTGGCTAGTGAGTCAGAGTACAATATGAACATGTAAATGGCTAGGAGATTCTGATACTACACTACGGAAGTGATTCTGATACTAACACTATTTGGCTAGTATTCACATGTCCACTTATACTCCCCCGTACCCCCAATCAATACACAAGGATCCAGCCAGGTTATGTTATATGATTCCATGCAAGGTCCGTAGGGGGTTGATACATGGATGCCCATAAATGGGTGATTCTGGGGGTTACCCAACAGTGTAAGATTCTAGGAAGACTCTACGATCATAAGAGTAATGTCGTAAGTGATCAAAGAACCAAGAAGCATAGTGATACGCCATGTAAGTAAAACGCATAGAACACGTAGTACCCGATGCTCCATAAGGATAACATCTCAAAAAAGGATCCATATAGTAACAATCCGTGGACTGTGACCGCCGTGACAGTACAAGTAAAGTAATCTACTGCAGGAAATATTCTAAGCAAGATATGAAATGATCAGAGAATGTACTCGCCTGATATCTGAATGCGAAGGTAAAATATACTGTCCGAGCAGAGGTGTCTGGCTCCTAATTAGAACAGCTAAGTCACAACATGTTCAGAAGGGTAATATAAAGCACTACAATGCATTCTACATGAATCTAGGTCAACACTAGGCCAAAGTCAACCCTTGGTCAACTCTGGTCAACTGCACTAGTCAAACTAGGTCAAACTAGGTCATGTCCTAACCCAGCAAGTCTTACTAGGCCTAACCAAGACTATCTAGCAAGCACACATCAATACAAGGCTATACAAGCCAACATACACCCAACTCTATATAGCATGCAATTATTCAATACTCAAATAGGCAAGAATGCACATTGGATATACACTAGGTAATCTACTTTAAGCTATATATGTTTACACATATACACATACATATTGGTATTCAACATTAGGTCTATAATCATGGCATTTCAAATGGTTATATAAACTTATATATTACAACACAATATGCTAACATATATATAATATACATACTAACTAAGTTAACTATATTCATAAATACTTATTTAAGAGGCTATGTGTGTGTATGTGAACATGGCAAAGGGGCAAGTGAGGGTTAAATGGGCATACATAGTATATACATATCAAAGAGTGTCAAAGTGTAAGTGAACAAAGTGTCAAGTGTGATAGTGTCAACATAGTATAAGGGTACATGAGGTAATATAGGATTTGTTTAACATAGAACATTACATCTCATTAACTTGTATATTGTATACATTACATCTATTATTACATTACATTCATGCTTGCATTCATTCATATTCATTATTCTCTTGCACTACTATATGCACCATACATTACATACTATGGAACCTACATATTCATTACAAGCCATACTTATACATGCTTACATTAGATAGGATACTTACACCACATACATCATTATTTAAACATTTACTCATGCTTGTATTCTCTATTTAATTATATAATGTATATACATTAACATGGGTTAAAATCAAATAGAATTATATTACACACAAGGGTGCACAAAATGCATATGCCGAATAGTAACTCCTACTAATAATCAATACTGTACCATCTCAGCATAAATTAAAATCTAAGATTAAGTATGTTATAGATCTATGATTATCTTTCCGAAACTTCAAACGGATCGCGTTTTCGTTTCCGGAAACTCCCGGAATCGCGAAAACACCCGAGAACGCGTTTGTCTTTCGTACAGCTGACACTCAAATAATTCTCCAGAAAGTTACAGAAAGAATTAGGCCTATTAATACATGTTTTTGGAAAGCTATCTTCAATACGCTTATTTTAAAAAAAACGAAAGATTAAACCGAGCTTTGAGCTAGAAGTTATGACATTTCTAAGTTAGGGCTGAAATTAAAAACGTGGATGAAATCATGACGGATTTAGATAGTTTGAGCCAAAAGAATACACAAATATATCATAATTATCCACAACAATAATAGCAATAGTAATATGAGGAACCACACTCACAAACTTGATTATATACATCATGAACCATTTATTACATATATAAATATAGACACTCTTATTACAATATATATATATATATATATATATATATATATATATATATATATATATATATAAATCTATATATGTAACATGAACACATCCACAACACAAAGGACAATCCTATGACCTCCAAATGGACACAAAATGGACACAAATGGAGATACAACCATGGGGGTTTCCTATAGGTTCAAAATAGACCTCTATGCATGAGAAAATGAAAAGAAGAAGGGATTTATACCTCCCGGTAGATCGAATCGAAGAAAAACCTTTCCGGAGCGACACCGACACGTAGAGATTCCAAAAGGACACGAACGAGCTCCGAATCCTCCCAAACTTGGGTAGCTTCCTCCTTGGCTAGAATGGAGAAGGAAAGAAGAAGATTTGGTGGTAAATAGAAGGATTTGGTGGAGAAATTGCTAGGATTGCTCTCTAGGAATTTTGGGAAGAACAAGAGAGAGAAAAATAGATGGATAATGACAAATGGGAGGCTCAACCCTATCCTTATTGTGGCTGGCCATAAAGGTGGTTTTGTCCTATTAGGAAAAGTCCAAAAGCCCCTACTAACCTATTCTATGAGTATTAGGAAAGGGCTAATTGGTTGGGGCTAAATAGTCATTCTAAAGTCTCTAATCACACTAACCTTATCCATAATAATTAGTCTAACCTCTAACTAAAATATTTCTATCATGTGGACTAAAATTAATATTATATGGGCCATGTCTAACTAGTGTATGGGTCCCACTAGAGTCAAACTACCCCCGGGTCCCCGTTTCAAGTCGGATTGAGTTGAAATTCGAACCCGACTCAAATAATCCCAAAACAATATCATAAATTATAAAATAATATCAAAATAATTCAAAGAGTTCAAATGCAAAAATATCCTTAGGCCAAAAATGACATTAAAATATCATAATCACATGGTTAGGCTCTAGGTCAAACAGTCTCTAGGGTTTCACTAGCAAAACGTCAAAACCACAAGTCATTGATTTAAATAATTTTAAAATAATTTAAAATCACCAAAAATCATATCATGAATTAAATATCATTATTAAAATAATTATAAACATGAAATTTCGAAATTACCCTCATTTGGGAAACTGGGTGCTACAACTCTACCCACCTTAGAAAAATTTCGTCCTCGAAATTTCGATAGTACTCCTTCTAGAGCCTCTAACCTACCCAATATCTAAGGTAACACTTCCTAACACTGGAATAATAAACGGAGATCTAAATAGTATCAATCTAGGAATACCTCAAATGCTCTGCTGTACGGCGGTAATGGAACTTCAATAAATATGGACTGGAACCTATATCCAAGGGACTGGACCTATTTTAAAGTGGTCTTAACTAAGAATGAAAAGGAACTGATCATAGGCTATAGGTATGCTCAAACTATTATCTTCCTATTAACCATCTATTAATACATTCTATTACCATAGGAACGATGCATTACTAAGACATATAGGCCTCTATCTCTCATAACACATTTATACTCACCAAAAGACAAGTACATCCTATCAAGGCTGATACTATAATCTCTCATAAATCTCATAAGCTACATGTTTATAGACACACATCCCCACATCAAGGACTAACCTATATATATCTACAACTGATACTAATGGGGTGACGTCCCTATTTCCCAACAATCAAGGTCTAAATTTTTTTTTTGTCTAAATCATGCAATTTGAAGGAATAGTATACAAGTTCAGGGCATACCGTAGCAGTTGGAAGTCTCACCTAGGTACACTAATCATTCTAGGTCAAACAGTACTATGGTATCAACACAAACAATCTAGGATGTCCTAATTGGGAAGGTAAGGGAACAACAATCATCAAGGTTGTAGGACTGTCTACCATCCTATATAAAAAATTGGTCATTAAAGCAACTAAGAAATTATTAAAAGGTCTAAATAGTGTCAATCTAGGAATACCTCCAAATGCTCTGCTGTACGGCGGTAATGGAACTTCAATAAAATATGGACTGGAACCTATATCCAAGGGACTGGACCTATTTTCAGTGGTCTTAACTAAGAATGAAAAGGAACTGATCATAGGCTACAGGTATGCTCAAACTATTATCTTCCTATTAACCATCTATTAATACATTCTATTACCATAGGAACGATGCATTACTAAGACATATAGGCCTCTATCTCTCATAACACATTTATACTCACCAAAAGACTAGTACATCCTATCAAGGCTGATACTATAATCTTTCATAAATCTCATAAGCTACATGTTTATAGACACACATCCCCACATCAAGGACTAACCTATATATATCTACAACTGATACTAATGTGGTGACGTCCCTATTCCCAACAATCAAGGTCTAAATTTTTTTTTATCTAAATCATGCAATTTGAAGGAATAGTATACAAGTTCAGGACATACCGTAGCAGTTGGAAGTCTCACCTAGGTACACTAATCATTCTAGGTCAAACAGTACTATGGTATCAACACACAAACAATCTAGGATGTCCTAATTGGGAAGGTAAGGGAACAACAATCATCAAGGTTGTAGGGCTGTCTACCATCCTATATAAAAATTGGTCATTAACAAGCAACTAAGAAATTATTAAAAGGTTACTATTCCATAAAATGGCAAAAATTGAAAATTTAGGCACAACAAATCACAAATAGATTTTTGTCTTGACACGATCTAAGTTGATCAATTTCGAGATAAAACGAGATTTGGGCAAGAAAGGAAATCAATGAAATCAAACTATGAGCACGAGCATCCAATGATGGAGGTTCAGGTCATGATTAAATTTAATTCGACTGAGTACGAATACGAGGTTCATAGGCGATGAAAAGATTTCAAGAAGAATTGTCAAGGCTGTCGCGAATGAGACTCTAGGGTCAAGTTTAACTATGTCTCCATTCTCGTAGATTGATACATGAAAAAATAAACCAAAGTACAATAGGTTGATCAGACCATCATGTACCGATTCTGATTAGACAATATGTTAGTGGGTAGCCACCCAATAAAATATGTCATGACCAAGCTCGAAAATAGATAAGCTTGCAAAACTAAGGCTAATTTAGCAGCACAAGATATAAGGGTGCTAATGATGAAAGGAATTACATAGTCGAAGTTTTTTAACCAACGGGTCAAGTAATCAGATAAGGTACAAGGTTAAGCATCTAAGGAAACAAGCAGAACACCATCACATGTCGGGTCGAAAGAATTGAGTCATAGTTGGATTTCTAATTGAAATAAGAAGAAATTTAGTATAATGGTAGAGGTTATAGTTTAGCCAGTTGACCAGAAACATATCAAGAAAATAGAGTACAAGAAGATGGGTTTTAGTGGGACATGATATACCTACACGAAGGTGAGCTCGTCTAGGTCTTGCATATAAGATTTGTTGGAGGGTAACAACTAGTATTACATTCCGAATATCAAAGTCACGATAAGGAACGTCAAGGATCTCAATTAGAAAGTGGGAGTTCAAGAGGTGATAATTAATGCACAAAAATAATGAAGATCGAGTTAGTCATCTGCTTCTGATACTCTTAAGTTCATCTGGTCATAACTTGCCAATCATATCTTTACCTCACTAATCTCCATATGGAAATTTAACCTTTACTTAAACCCTTACCATGACTACCGTAGGAAATTCCCAATTTCCAAACATCACTCTTGAAGCACAACCCTCACATTTAGGAATCAACATTAACCATTTATTTAAATTTCCAAGTTCTTTCACCTTGTCTTAAATTTGACCTAAAACCTCTAAATCCGTTTACGAATTCCTTGAACTTGTTCAAATTGTTCTCCTCGTATTATTTAATTTAAATCTCTAGGTCTTACAAAACTTATCTTCCATCATAAAATCAACTTCTGTATTTTCTTCGACATACACCCTTGAATATTATTCTCCTAAAAAATATTTCACAACAATCTCTAAACTTCCATAACTTTGTGTTCTCTCTATCCCTAGTCATTTTCTCGCAACATCTTGTTTAATATCCTTATTAAACACAATTAACTTCTCTTTTCCATTACTAACCATCTACATAGCCTCAGAGTAAAAGTTTTCCCCATAATCAATAACCAGATTTTCTAAGTTCTCAAAATTAGGTTGACCTCTGATATCCTCATTAGTTTTGAATACACCTATAAACTATCTCATAACCCCAAAATTTCTCTAAATATAATTGTTTCCAGATTGGTAGTATACATCTTTATTCTATTCGAGACCTTTACGACATTTCTATCTCAAGTTTCCATATGGAACACTCCACATTTGATTTCCTTTAGATCATCATAAAATAACCAGTTGCGTCTTCTCTGAGCTACATAATTTACGTCACTTCCTTAGCCTTTCCCATGCAAAAGATACGAAGATTCAAGGGTTTCGAAGTACATCTGGTAGGACGACAAGATATGGATAATTAATGTAATGAGACAGAGTTTAAGATAAGAGGTAAATAATACAAGGGAATAATGGCGATAAAGAATAATAAAAATATGTTCCTTCTCATCGGTTTAAACGAGAGGAACCCATTAAGCTTAAATTCAATAGCAAGGAATGAGGGTAAATCCAAACAAGAGGAAAATGAATTCCAATTGAAGTTCAAAATGAGTTTCTCTGGGGTTGTCCCAGAAATCTCTCAAAGAATCCTAAGTGTGATTGAGTATCTTGGATTTAAAAATGTTAATCTAAATACAAAATTAAATTAACAACTACAAAATTTTATCAAAATCATCAACTAATACCAGGATTCAAAGTTTTACAATGAATCCACAAATTAAATTCAAATCAAGAAAAAAGGTGAATCAAAACAAGGAAAAGGAGTTTAAATCGGAATTCAAAATGAGATTCTCAAGGGTCATCCCAGGAATCTCTCAAGGAATCCTAACAGTGATTGAGTATCCTCTCATCCTAACATCTTAATTTATATATCCTATAGCAGGCTCGTAGTAGTACAACTAAGTCGTTGCGCTACTACGAAATCGCACTAATACGAATCTCGACCTGCATGGGCCACCACTAAAAACGTGTCAGGACCCGCACCCTAGAGTTAGGACACGAGAACGTAACAACGCCCAGCCTACGCCGCAGTGTCGACGGTAGAACGCTGTCCTAGGTCTCAATGCATCTAACAGTATAAGACTAAACAGTTTATACTCCCCGAATGGGGTGACATAGCAGATACAGACTCAATCATATCTAAGGTAGAGCATGATAATGATAGATAAAACATGAAATCCAAAAGAGATACAGGAGATAGAAGTCTAAGTGTCTAAGATACATAAACCCAGAAATACATCTCAAAACTCAAATACAGATACAGTATCCATAAAATAAATACAATCTCCAGACAAAATGAAATAACTACCTAAGCAACCTCTACAGTGTCTCCTCTAGGCTAGCAGGCAATCCCAGGCTATCTGTAAAATTTATCAACAGGTCCAGTCAGGACTGGAGCTAGCACAATACATCTCAACAGTTCATAGCAGGTTAGAAAATATAATCATGCAGTAAAGTAAGATACATGTACTGAAAGAAATGCTGTATGTAAACAGAGAGAGAGCTGTAATAGAAATATCTACTATAAATAAAGAACTAACATGTGGCTAGTGAGTCAGAGTATAATATGAACATGTAAATGGGCTAGGAGATTCTGATACTATACTACGAAAGTAATTCTGATACTACACTATTTGGCTAGTATTCACATGTCCACTTATACTCCCCCGTACCCCCAATCAATACACAAGGATCCAGCCAGGTTATGTTATATGATTCCATACAAGCCCCGTAGGGTGATACATGGATGCCCATAAATGGGTGATTCTGGGGGTTACCCAATAGTGTAAGATTTTAGGAAGACTCTACGATCATAAGAGTATATGTCGTAATGATCAAAGAACCAAGAAGCATAGTGATACGCCATGTAAGTGAAACGCACAGAACACGTAGTACCCGATGCTCCATAAGGATAATATCTCAAGAAAGGATCCATATAGTACTAATCCGTGTGACCGTCGTGACAGTACAAGTAAAGTAATCTACTGCAGGAAATAATTCTAAGCAAGATATGAAATGATCAAAGAATGTACTCGCCTGATATCTGAATGTCCAAGGTAAAGATACTGTCCGATGAGAGGTGTCTGGCTCCTAATTAGAACAGCACAAGTCACAACATGTCCAGAAGGGTAATATAAAGCACTACAATGCATTCTACATGAATCTAGGTCAAACTAGGCCAAAGTCAACCCTTGGTCAACTCTGGTCAACTGCACTAATCAAACTATGTCAAACTAGGTCATGTCCTAACCCAGCAAGTCTTACTAGGCCTAACCAAGACTATCCTAGCAAGCACACATCAATACAAGGCTATACAAGCCAACATACACCCAACTATATAGCATGCAATTATTCAATACTCAAATAGGCAAGAATTCACATTGGATATACACTAGGTAATCTATTACTTTAAGCTATATATGTCTACACATATATACACATGCATATATTGGTATTCAATATTAGGTTTATAATCATGGCATTTCAAATGGTTATATAAACTTATATATTACAACACAATATGCTAACATATATATAATATCATACATAGCTAAGTTAACTATATTCTAAATACTTATTTAAGAGGCTATGTGTGTGTAGTGAACATGGCAAAGGGGCAAGTGAGGGTTAAATGGGCATACATAGTGTATACATATCAAAGAGTGTCAAAGTGTAAGTGAACAAAGTGTCAAGTGTGATAGTGTCAACATAGTGTAAGGGGTACATGAGGTAATATAGGATTTGTGTTAACATAGAACATTACATCTCATTAACTTGTATATTGCATACATTACATCTATTATTATATTACATTCATGCTTGCATTCATTCATCATTTATTCTCTTGCACTACTATATGCACCATACATTACATACTATGGAACCTACATATTTATTACAAGCCATACTTATACATGCTTACATTAGATAGGATACTTATACCTCATACATCATTTATTTAAACATTTACTCATGCTTGTATTCTCTATTTAATTACAAAATGTATATACATTAACATGGGTTAAAATCAATAGAACATTATACACACAAGGGTGCACAAAATGCATATGCCGAATAGTAACTCCTACTAATCAATACTGTACCATCTCAGCATGAATTAAAATCTAGGATTAATTATGTTATAGATCGATGTGTTAGCTTTTCGAAACTTCAAACGGATCGCGTTTTCGTTTCCGAAAACTCCCGGAATCGCAAAAACACCGAGAACGCGTTTGTCTTTCATACAGCTGACACTCAAATAATTCTCCAGAAAGTTACAGAAAGAATTATGCCTATTAATACATGTTTTTGGAAAGCTAACTTCAATACGCTTCTTTTAAAAAAAAACGGAAGATTAAACCGAGCTTTGAGCTAGAAGTTATGACATTTCTAAGTTAGGGCTGAAATTAAAAACGTGGATAAAAATCATGATGGATTTAGATAGTTTGAGCCAAAAGAATACACAATATATATCCTAATTATCCACAACAATAATAGCAATAATAATATGAGGAACCACACTCACAAACTTGATTATATAATCATCATGAACCATTTATTACATATATAAATAGATACACTCTCATTACAATATATATATATATAAATCTATATATGTAACATGAACACATCCACAACACAAAGGACACTCCTATGACCTCCAAATGGACACAAAATAGACACAGATGGAGATATAACCATGGGGGTCATTCCTATGGGTTCAAAATAGACCTCTATGCATGAGAAAATGAAAAGAGAAGGGATTTATACCTCCCGGTAGATCGAATCGAAGAAAAACGTTCCCGGAGCGACACCGACACGTAGAGATTCCAAAAGGACACGAACGAGCTCCGAATCCTCCCAAACTTGGGTAGCTTCCTCCTTGGCTAGAATGGAGAAGGAAAGAAGAAGATTTGGTGGTGAAATAGAAGGATTTGGTGGAGAAATTGCTAGGGATTGCTCTCTAGAAATTTTGGGAAGAACAAGAGAGAGAAAAATAGATGGATAATGACAAATGGAAGGCTCAACCCTATCCTTATTGTGGCTGGCCATAAAGGTGGTTTTGTCCTATTAGGAAAAGTCCAAAAGCCCCTACTAACCTATTCTATGAGTATTAGGAAAGGGCTAATTGGTTGGGGCTAAATTAGTCATTCTAAAGTCTCTAATCACACTAACCTTATCCATAATAATTAGTCTAACCTCTAACTAAAATATTTCTATCATGTGGACTAAAATTAATATCATGTGGGCCATGTCTAACTAGTGTATGGGTCCCACTAGAGTCAGACTACCCCCGGGCCATGTCTAACTATCAAAGAGGTCAAATGCAAAAATATTCTTAGGCCAAAAATGATATTAAAATATCATAATCACATGGTTAGGCTCTAGGTCAAACAGTCTCTAGGGTTTCACTAGCAAAACGTCAAAACCACAAGTCATTGATTTAAATAATTTTAAAATGATTTAAAATCACCAAAAATCATATCATGAATTAAATATCATTATTAAAATAATTATAAACATGAAATTTCGAAATTATCCTCATTTGGGAAACTGGGTGCTACACATCTCATGAAAAGATCCATATAGTACCAATCCGTGTGACCAACGTGGGAGTATCAAGTAAAGTAATTTAAAGCAGAAAAATAATTCTAAGCAGGATATGAAATGATCAGAGAATGTACTCGCCTGATATCCCGAATGTCCGAAGAGAATATACTGTCCGAGGAGTGTTGTCTGTCTCCTAAAGAACAGTACAAGTCACAACAAGTCTAAAATAAGAAAATAGACTGCTACAATGCATCTACATGAAGTCTAGTTCAAACTAGGCTAAAGTCAACCTTTGGTCAACTCTAGTCAACCCTAACAGTCAAACTAGGTCAAACGAGGTTAAACTTGGTCAAACTAGTCTAGGTTGGTCAAATCTAGGCTTAACCAGTCAATTCTAGGTCAACTAGCTAAATACCACACAAGTCACCCTAGCCTAGGGATACACAAGTGTATCCACCACATGCCATAGGCCATCCTACCTAGTCCATGAGCCATATCACATATAGGCCAATGGTAACCCTACTTCAACCCACTACACCTATACATAGGCTATATATCTATCTATATAGGCAATGCCATATCCAATTCACATTACCCAATCACATGCATATTTCTCATTAGGCTATATTTACATATATATATGTATTCACTCACATACCATTATATATATATATATATATATATATATATATATATATATATATATATATATATATATATATATATATATATATATATATATATATACATACATATAGGAAACTATATAGGTACTAGATAATCATCATATATATATACATGTAGAGGAAAAGAAAGCAAGGAAGGGTGAGGTACAAGAGTGGGTGTGATGAATGTGTGTGTGATAGGAATGTGAGGGGAAAATGTGAGGGTGTGACAGTAAATAGGAGATCCAATGTGTGTGTTAGAGGCTATGTACAAGTGAGGAATTCAGTGAGTTCAATCTCAGATTTTGTGTGTGTGTTGAATGTGACATATAGGTTCAGGTGTGTGAAGGTGACAGTGTTGTATGAGGGAAAACTGGAAAAATCAGTGTGTGTCAATGAGGTGATTTAGGAATTCAATCCCAAAACCCAAGTGACAGGTTTTAGGGAGTGTGTGTTTGTGTGTTCGCAATGAAACAATGTGTGAGAGTGTTGATGTGGGGAAAAAAACTGGAACTGGATTACCAGTTCAGTTTTTTGAACCTGGACAGGAATCCCCAATCCAATGAAAAAAACAAATCGATGATTCCCTTTCATTAACACAATCCAAGTGAACTTGAATAACCCCTATCAAACATGTAGATAAGTCCCATTCACCATTCAATCATCACAAAATAGGAAAAGAGTTGGAATCAAATTCAGAAATATATATTCATTCCTACCTATCAGTCACATGGTAGAAATCAGGATTTCGACCCTAAAAGCATCATAAACCACAAGTATCATGCCTAAAGGAAACCTAAACTCAGTTTCAATATACAAAGAAAACTCTAACATTACTAATATTATCAATTCAATCTCAGACTTTAACAGTTCTCAGGTTACAATGCCAAGTGTGTCTCAGGTCACAAACAGAGATTATGGTGTCTGTGTGCAGGGAACATATGTGATAGGAAATGTGTCCTTGTGTGTGTAGAGGTTTGCATTTAGGTTTATGTGTGTGTGTATATCAGATGAAACAGTGTGCTAACTAGTGAAAACAGGATTAAAATCTCAGTTTAGTCTATAAGTTCAATCCCTATAATGGAATTTGAATAAACATTGAACTAAACCTATAGCTGTCAAACCGAAACCACAACACAACTTGTATCCTAGAAGTATAAAAACATACACATATAATCTCAGAAAGAAATGATAAATCAAATTCAATTCTTCACAACTCGAAATGAAAAAAAAAAACAGAAAAAACAGGGAAGTATCAGAATAACAGTGTGCAAAGGGGAATTCAAAAATTTGGAAACCAAATCCCCATCAAAAGTACAATTAAAGGGTTGGTAATTGATAATATATATGTGAAGCTACTATAGGATGTATTCGTGTCCAGGAATTGGACACGAATCGTGTCCCAAGCAATACACAAACACAGACACTGATAGTGCACAAGCAATTGTCGTGCACGCATGCACACGCGTATAACACACGACACACGACACTACACGACACGTGCTCGTGTCCACAGGTGCGCCTATGATAGGTCTAGGTCAGTGTCAGCCTGTATCGTGTCCACGTGACACACAGACACGACACGAGCCCCGTATTTGCAGCGCCTGTGCGCGTGCACAGGCGCCTGCGCGCGACAGTGCACGGCCAGTACGGGGGCGATTGCGCCATGCACACTCTACGAGGTGCTCCCAAATTTTGGGAACACGGTGACAGTCGTTGCCCCTAGGCTCACGCCAAAAATCAGGACACGAAGTGTCCTGTGTCGAGAGAAAATGAGCCCGTGATGCAGGACAAAGTGTACGTGTGTGCACGGCGTGTCCAACCCAAAATTCTGACACAATAGAACACTAAAACACTAGGACACCTTCATAAATATTGACACACACATCAAGATCTACAAATCCATGTAATTACATTTCAAAAATAAGAAAATTTATTCCTATGTGGCATTTCTACAAACACCTAGTATACCATTTCGATACGTGTCCGATACGGACACGAATCGTGCCTAATTTTGGGGACAGCTAGGAAACCCTAAAACCTAACCTTATATGTAAAGAAATCAGAAAAAACTATGAGTTTAGATCATTTACCTATTGAGTATGAAAACTCAATGAAAGCTTCAAAGAGGGGATTCCAAATGGCAACTCCAAATCTCCAAATGGCATGCAAACAGAGGTGCTCCTCCAAATCAGTATATAAACATGAATTAGATCCTACTGCAAAAGACTAGGACTAAAAAGGAGCTAAAATGAATTAATTAGGAATTTCTAAGGTTGGAGATTTATCTCTTTCTAAACTTGAGATCTATTTCCAAGAGAGGCCAACCCTAAATGAAAGAGGCATTAAATACGGGTGGAAAATCCTAAGTTGGCTGCCATGGGTGGGTTTAATTTGGTTTTGGGCCTAAGTCATGGGCCTATGGCTTAATCACAAGTCTCAAAATTGATAAATCATAAGTCATTGACTTAAGCCATAAATCATGAACTAGTTTCACTTAAGTAATCATTCCTACCTTAAGACTAATCTCTAATGACTAAAAGTAGGTTAACTAGTGTTAAACTAGGGTCACCAACTAGGGTTAGTTCCAGGTTAGTCTACAAGTCTCAACTAGTCATGACTGACTTAACACATAGCCATATTTAATTAATATCAAAATCACACAAATTCCCATAAATCATAATAAATTTAAATAAATCCTAAAATGACCAAAATATCCTCTAGGCTATAATGTACTAGTTAAACATCCTAATCACATGGCTAGGCTCTAAGGTTATACTAGTCAAACACCAAAATCATAAGTCATGATTTAAATAGTTTAGAATGATTAAAAAAATCACTAAAAATTATATTAAAATTTTAAATACCATAATTAAATAAATTAAGATACAAAATTTCAAAATTACCCTCATTTTAGAAACTGGGTGTTACAAGTCTACCCTCCTTAGAAAAAATTTGTCCTCGAAATTAAAATGGTAGTAGTCTCCTAGGTCAAATACCCCACAATCAAAGTCTCAAACATACCGTCAGATAATCATATGCGTCTGTACAAAATCATGATACTCAGAATCTTCGTCATGCTAGTGAGTAAGGCTACGATAATCACACAGTCCTCGACTAAGGTACATACCTCTAGAATTATGGCATTTAAAATTTTCGTATTGCCGCATGCTTGGCAGCGAAAACCTTAAATTCCCACACCCGAGAAATACATCCAAAATCTGACTATGTGTCCTCACTATGCCAGCTATCATGACTACAGAAGACTCTAGATTCCATAACTTATGCGACCTAGCCCATACGACTTATCTCGAAAGAAAACCAAATCGAAAAGAATGCCCGATCAAAACTTATCAACAGATAAGGAAGCTGATAAGAACAGATGGAATTGAATTTCAAGATAGATAAAATGAGGCAAGGTGGGAATAGAATCGAAAAGAACAGAACCTGCCAGCACCTCTTCCACTACCTGAGCATCCTCGACTGTCATGGCGTAAGCTCGCCCCTGCTGGCCTCCTCCAGCCTGATGCTGATGCTGTACAAATCTCTGCTGCTGTGTCTGTAACGGTCCCCGCTGCTGACCTACCGGAGCCTTGGCTCCTTCTCCTGGTGTTGTGCCTATGTACTGGGAACACTCCCTCAGCTGGTGGTCCGCTGCTCTACATAGTAGGCACCTGCCCAGCCTCTTCCTGCACTCACCCCGTCCATGCTCCGGCTTCTTACAGTAGCGACAACTGACTGCCTGCTGTCTGGGTGCCTGATGCTGTCTGGGCTGCTGTTGTCCCTGCTGATGGCCGTGACCCTGGAACTGCTGCTGAAACTGGTGCTGAACGTGCGGCCTCTTGGCCGGTCCTCCGCTACTTCTGCCTCCCTGGGAGTCTCGCTCCCTCTTGAGCCTAAGCACAAGATCATCCTCTACAGCTAAAGCGTCCACCAGGATCTCCTCATAGGTAGCGCCGCGGGCATTCTTGGTGTAGGACTTGGCCTCCTTTACCAAGCCCTTCCGGAACCTCTAGGCCTTCGTCATCTCCGACAAGTCCTCCATAAATCTACTCAGGCGGCAGAACTCTCCTGCGTACTCCTCCACGGACTGGTTCCCCTGGACTAGGGCCTCGAACTGGGTCTCGAGGGCTCCCAGTCCTACGTCTGGAAAGAACTTCTCCTTGAACAACTTCTTGAATGCTGTCCAAGTCTGTCCTGCTGTACCGACTCTCGGGTCGGTCTGGTACCATGTACGGGCCAGATCCTGCATCATGCTGGCCGCTGCCTCTATCTGGAGCCTCGTCGGGATCTCAGGCAACCTGAAAATCTCCTCCATATGCTCGATCCACTCATCGGCATACAAGATCCCCTCTGTCCCACGCAAGTCTCTCAGATGCATCTTCTGGAAATCTTGGATGCCCTTCTCCCGTGGTTGGTACGGCTGCGGGGCTGCCGTTGGCTGAGCTACGACTCTCTCTACCGTAGTCACTGCCAGCTCAATGCCTCGTGCGAGCTCTGCTGTGTGCCTCTGCTGCTGGGTATGATGACCCTCCATGTACTGTCGAAAGAAGGCTAACAGCTGAACGGCGTCAACTGTCCCTGCAGGTAGCTGCTGCTGCTGAAGAAGCACATCCAGAATCACCGAACTCGGCTCATGCCTCACTACTGGTGGGGCTCCACCAAAAGCTGCTGAAACGCCTACCCCCAGCTGGCATAACTGGGGCTGTAGTACCAGGGGCTGGCTGCTGAGTATGAGAGGTGGCAGACCTCTCATCGGCGGCCCCCTGGCCCTGGCGATGTGATCGCATCTCAACCATCCTGGAGACACAGATCAGAAGGAACAATTGCTGAGAATGAGTCAAAATATCAAAGGAGGACAGTTTAAATTCAAGGAAGACAATAAGCGGCAAAATGTTGATATACGGAATCTGAATAAGAGTTTTTCCTATTTGTGATTGAGTACCTCCAAAATATTTTAATCCTACTGCAGGCTGTAGTGATACTCTAGTTCGAATACCACTACATAACTCGACCTGCATGGGCCACCACTAAAAACGTGTCACGACCCGCACCCACTGTGAGGATACGAGAACGTAACAACGCCCAGCCTACGCCGTAGTGTTGGCGGTAGAACGCTATCCTAGGTCAATCATCTAACAATATAAAGGTACCTGTACAGTATGTACGCTCCGAATGGAGGTGACATAACAGAACAGTCTCAATCGCATCTAAGGCAGATACAGAATAGTAAAGGTAGATAGAGAGATCAAACTACAATGTAATACAAATGAGAGAGAGAAAATCTAAGTGTCTAAGATAACAACTCAAGAACATCCAGCTCAATACGAGTCTCTTAATATAAACTACATCTCAGAACAACAACTGAAATTCAAATAACAATGCTGAAAGAAAAGCTAAAGCCTAGCTATCTAGCCTAGACTATGGGAGTAGCATCATGTACTGCAGTTGGGTCCTCCAGAGGAACCAGGTCGCAGATGTCGTCTAAGCCTGCTCCGTAATAGGTGGTACATAGGGCCTCCTCCTCATCCTCTGTAATATTTTCAACAGGTCCAGTCAGGACAGGAGCGAGTACAACACATCTCAACAGATCATAGCAGGTTAGAAAATATAATCATGCAGTAAAGTAAGATACATGAACTGAAGAAAAACAGTATGTAAACAGAGAGAGAACTGTAATAGAAATATCTACTATACATAGAGAGCTAATAGTGACTAGTGAGTCAGAGTAAAATATAAACATAAGAATGGCATAGGAGATTCATGACTACAGCTAAGAGAGTGATTCATGACTACAGTTACTTGGATAATATTCACATGTCTATTTCTACTCCCCCATCTCCAATCAATACACAAAGATCTGTTCAAGTTATGTTAAGATTCGTAAAACTTCATATGGCTCATAAAATGAGTAATACGTGAAGGTGATTCATGATGGCTCTGTGAACATGAGAGTACATGTGTCACAAGCGATTCGTGAATCAGAGGAAGCATAGAGATATGTGATGATTCGTGAAACACACAAAACATGCAGTATCTGATGCTCCCGAGGGGGATAACATCTCATGAAAAGATCCATATAGTACCAATCCGTGTGACCAACGTGGCAGTGCCAAGTAAAGTAATTTAAAGCAGGAAAATAATTCTAAGCAGGATATAAAATGATCAGAGAATGTACTCGCCTGGTATCCCGAATGTTCGAAGAGAATATACTGTCCGAGGAGTGGTGTCTGTCTCTTATAGAACAGTACAAGTCACAACAAGTCTAAAATAAGGAAATAGACTGCTACAATGCATCTACATGAAGTCTAGTTCAAACTAGGCTAAAGTCAACCTTTGGTCAACTCTAGTCAACCCTAACAGTCGAACTAGGTCAAACGAGGTTAAACTTGGTCAAACTAGTCTAGGTTGGTCAAATCTAGGCTTAACCAGTCAATTCTAGGTCAACTAGCTAAATACCACACAAGTCACCCTAGCCTAGTGATACACAAGTGTATCCACCACATGCCATAGGCCATCCTACCTAGTCCATGAGCCATATCACATATAGGCCAATGGTAACCCTACTTCAACCCACTACACCTATACATAGGCTATATATCTATCTATATACGCAAATGCCATATCCAATTCACATTACCCAATCACATGCATATTTCTCATTAGGCTATATTTACATATATATGTATTCACTCACATACCATTATATACATGTATATATATATATATATATATATATATATATATATATATATATATATATATATATATATATATATATATAAATATATATATATAAATATAGGGAAACTATATAGGTACTAGATAATCATCATATATATATACATGTAGAGGGAAAGAAAGCAAGGAAGGGTGAGGTACAAGAGTGGGTGTGATGCATGTGTGTGTGTGTTAGGAATGTGAGGGGAAAATGTGAGGGTGTGACAGTAAATAGGAGTTCCAATGTGTGTGTTAGAGGCTATGTGCAAGTGAGGAATTCAGTGAGTTCATTCTCAGATTTTGTGTGTGTGTTAAATGTGACATATAGGTTCAGGTGTGTGAAGGTGACAGTGTTGTGTGAGGCAAAACTGGAAAAATCAGTATGTGTCAATGAGGTAATTTAGGAATTCAATCCCAAAACCCAAGTAACAGGTTTTAGGGAGTGTGTGTGTGTTAGCAATGAAACAATGTGTGAGAGTGTTGATGTGGAAGGAAAAAACTGGAACTGGATTACCAGTTCAGTTTTCTAAACCTGGACAGGAATCCCCAATCCAATGAAAAAAACAAATCGATGATTCCCTTTCATTAACACAATCCAAGTGAACTTGAATAACCCCTATCAAACATGTAGATAAGTCCCATTCACCATTCAATCATCACAAAATAGGAAAAGTATTGGAATCAAATTCAGAAATATATATTCAGTCCTACCTATCAGTCACATGGGAGAAATCAGGATTTCGACCCTAAAAGCATCATAAACCACAAGTATCATGCCTAAAGGAAACCTAAACTCAGTTTTAATATACAAAGAAAACTCTAACATTACCAATATTATTAATTCAATCTCAGACTTTAACCGTTCTCAGGTTACAATGCCAAGTGTGTCTCAGGGCACAAACAGTGATTATGGTGTCTGTGTACAAGGAACATATGTGATAGGAAATGTGTCCTTGTGTGTGTAGAGGATTGCATTTAGGTTTAGGTGTGTGTGTACGTCAGATGAAACAGTGTGCTAACTAGTGAAAACAGGATTAAAATCTCAGTTTAGTCTATAAGTTCAATCCCTATAATGGAATTTGAATAAACATTGAACTAAACCTATAGCTCTCAAATCGAAACCACAACACAACTTGTATCCTAGATGTATAACAACATACACATATGATCTCAGAAAGAAATGATAAATCAAATTCAATTCTTCACAACTCGAAATGAAAAAAAAACAGAGAAAACAGGAAAGTATCAGAATAACAGTGTGCAAAGGGGAATTCGAAAATTTGGAATTCAAATCCCCATCAAAAGTATAATTAAAGGGTTGGTAATTGATAATATATATGTGAAGCTACTATAGGATGTATTCGTGTCCAGGAATTGGACACGAATCGTGTCCCAAGCAATACACAAACACAGACACTGATAGTGCACAAGCAATTGTCGTGCACGCGTGCACACGCGTATAACACACGACACACGACACGACATGACACGTGCTCGTGTCCACAGGTGCGCCTAGGATAGGTCTAGGTCTGTGTCAGCCTGTATCGTGTCCACGTGACACACAGACACGACACGAGCCCCGTGTCAGCAGCGCTTGCGCGTGACAGTGCGCGGCCAGTGCGGGGGCGATTGTGCCACGCACACTCCACGAGGTGCTCCCAAATTTTGGAAGCACGGTGAAAGTCGTTGCCCCTAGGCTCACGCCAAAAATTAGGACACGAAGTGTCCTGTGTCGAAAGAAAATGAGGCAGTGATGCAGGACACAGTGTACGTGTGTGCACGACGTGTCCAACCCAAAATTCTGACACAATAGGACACTAAAACACTAGGACACCTTCACAAATATTGACACACACATCAAGATCTACAAATCCATGTAATTATATTTCAAAAATACGAAAATTTATTCCTATGTGGCATTTCTACAAACACCTAGTATACCATTTCGATACGTGTTCGACACGGACACGAAATGGACACGAATCGTGCCTAATTTTGGGGACATCTAGAAAACCCTAAAAACTAACCTTATATGCAAAGAAATCAGGAAAAACTATAAGTTTAGATCATTTACCTATTGAGTATCAAAACTCAAGAAAAGCTTCAAAGAGGGGATTCCAAATGGCAACTCCAAATCTCCAAATGGCATGCAAACTAAGGTGCTCCTCCAAAATCAATATATAAACATGAATTAGATCCTATTGCAAAAGATTAGGACTAAAAAGGAGCTAAAATGAATTAATTAGGAATTTCTAAGGTTGGGGATTTATCTCTTTCTAAACATGAGATCTATTTCCAAGAGAGGCCAACCCTAAATGAAAGAGGCATTAAATAGGGGTGGAAAACCCTAAGTTGGCTGCCATGGATGGGTTTAATTTGGTTTTGGGCCTAAGTCATGGGCCTATGGATTAATCACAAGTCTCAAAATTGATAAATCATAAGTCATTGACTTAAGCCATAAGTCATGAACTAGTTTCACTTAAGTAATCATTCCTACCTTAAGACTAATCTCTAATGACTAAAAGTAGGTTAACTAGAGTTAAACTAGGATCACCAACTAGGGTTAGTTCCAGGTTAGTCTACAAGTCTCAACTAGTCATGACTAACTTAACATATAACCATATTTAATTAATATCAAAATCACACAAATTCCCATAAATCATAATAAATTTAAATAAATCCTAAAATGACCAAAATACCCTCTAGGCTATAATGTACTAGTTAAACATCCTAATCACATGGCTAGGCTCTAAGGTTACACTAGTCAAACACCAAAATCATAAGTCATGATTTAAATAGTTTAGAATGATTAAAAAAATCACTAAAAATTATATTTAAATTTTAAATACCATAATTAAATAAATTAAAATACAAAATTTTAAAATTACCCTCATTTTAGAAACTGGGTGTTACAGCATCTAACCCCTAAACCCACACCAAACAAAATGACTCTCGTTTGTAACCTCTCCATAGTACATTTACTGATGTATCAATATTCCTTTAGGATGTCCGGCATGACACACGGGACTTTGTGCATGCCGTGTTGCATGCTTTTTGGGTCAACTGTCCCCAATTTTTCACACACACACACACACACATCCACATCTCCTCCGTGGTTCAATCCTATCGTCGCCTAGCCAAGCAGGTTATACCTCTCTTCGCTAAATACAAGAGCCATCTGAGTTCGTTACTGACGTATTAATGTTAAAAGTAGCATTAACGTACTGATGATGCAAAGAAAGGCTACATCGTCTGATATGATCACTAATTCATTTATTAGGAAAATATTTTATATGATATTATCTTACTACTTTAAACCTAGTTTATTTCATGCAGATCAGAGTCAGATTATATATTTTGAAAATACTTTCGAGAAGCCACAATTCATTCCTATTCATTCAAGCATACAAGGGACTATTCATTTCATATGAAGTGCGCAGTATGTTTCATAAGTCACAATCATTTCTCTTGTTCAAGCGATTCTTAGGGTCAATTACATGCACGATAATCATTTCATTTATTTTCACAGTAAGACATATTCTTTGATATAAATCATGATCAGAAACTTAAGCAACACATATATCACTTTTTCAGTATTCTTACCATACCCGACGGTCCATCTCTGCACAAGATAAGGAATAGCATAAACATAATATATACAGCCTTGCTCCCTGGTCTTCTCTGCAGGTTTAGCTTGTACCCAAACTTTCTATATGCATGCCATCGATTAGCAGCTATGACTCAAGGTTCAGCTCTACACTAACGCATGTGTATACCAGCAGCCGTGACTCATGGCTCATCTCTGCACTAATAACACATATACTAGCAGCTGTGGCTCAGGTTTAACTTTTACTAATAGATGCCTATATATGATGGTCCATGGTCATTCCCTATAATTATCTGCAGTGACTCTTTGGTGTGGGTTCGATGGCACCTCTAGAGTGGGGTGAATAAAGTATAGTGAAAGTAATATCTCCAATTAAAAATAATTCAAGTAAAGGCAGATAATTAATATAATAATATAAAAGTAGTAATTGAGTTGTGAGATAGAAATAATACGTAAACACCGAGATTTTATCCTGGTTTTCCTCTGAGAGAACTAGTACAAGCTCGCGTACTCTTGTTCGATGTTAAATCCACTATCTTGAAAATACAAGCTTTTATCCGAATGGCTTGCAACTTCTTACAATGTCGTATTTTTTTCCGAAGTCCACGAACAAAATTCAACACTAACTGGATATCTTTGACAAGTCAAGCTTGTACAATTCGAACACTTCTAATCGGAACACGTCGGTACTTAGAAGAATGTGAGTTGTCTTGAAAATGTGAAGATTGAAAGCTCTTTGGTGAAAAGAAGGCTTAGAATGGATAGAGAAGGTGAAGAATGAGTTGAGTGAGTAAAGTGAAAATCTCTTCTCTATTTATAGAAAATTTTGAACCAGAGTTTGGGTAGAACTCGATTAGGTAACGTTCAAATTTTTGAACGTTTGGGGTCCAAAAGAATAGGTATTCATTCTGACTAGGAGGAAATTTAGGGGGACCGAGTTCGGGGCGAGCTCGCACCTTGTTCGGGTACTAGGTTTTCAGAATGTATTTTGGGTATGAGTTCGATTTGATATGAGTATGTTTCGTTTGAGTGGGAATGTTCATCATAATGCCAGTGATATCTGACTTACAAAAAACCTAGAATCAAAGAAAAGAAAAATACAGAATAAATTGACAAAAAAAGTTGCTAACAAGAATAGCTGCGATCTTCTGTAGTCTTTATACTTTATGTATCAGATTCAGAGTTTTAAGTCAATTATCGAAATTAGGTTGATCATGACCATATGGGCCAATATTTGGTTCAGCTCGTCGCTAGTAGACACTCTATACACCCCCTCAGCCCTTTACCTCAGGGTGTTACTCTGTCCCCCTAGGCCTGTAAGACCGATTGTAGGAACGAGTTATAAAGTGCAATACTCTTAAGGGGTGAATAGAGTAGGCAGCAAAAATTAACTATTTAAAAATGTTAATAACAAGATCACATAATATATATCACAGATATGTAAATGAAAAGTAGAGAGTAGAAAGCAAACGCAAACACAAGGATGTATACTGGTTTCCCTTTTGTGAGGACTAGTCCAGTCGAAAGAACTCTAGCTTCCAGTTGAATCCACTATTGGAAAATACCACAAGTTTTCATCCGAAGTTCTTGAAATTCTACAACGCGAGCTTTGATCCGAAGTACTCGACCAACTTCAATTGTGAAGTGTCTTTCTTCAATCAAGCCTCTGATTACAATTGCTTTGAAGCTTCTAGACCGTACCGTACTGGAAATCGACTAGAGGATTGTAACTTGCTTGGGATTTAAAAATGAAAGCTCAGAACACTTTGGAAGAAGTAGTAGGATTATAGAGAAGAAATATGAAAGTGAATTGGTGTGTTGAATTGATCGAAATCCTTCTCTATTTATAGTTTTTCCAAAGGCAGAATTTTGATAGAATTCGAGCAGAATTCGGGCAGAACTCTATGAAAAAATCTCGATAAGATCCGTAACTGCGGAAAGACCAAGTTCAAAATCCCGCGGGCACTAACCGAACTCTAGCTGAACTCTGGCCGAGTTCTGTTTGAGTTATGCAGGATTTTTGCAAATTGGTTTTTGGGCTTTTTGAAAAGTCAAGCAATTAGGAAGTAGTTTGGGCTTTTGTAAGTGGGCTTGTTTTCAAAATAAAAGGGTATTTTTGAAAACGTTTCTTGGAAAGACTATTTGCCAGTACGATGTAGTGTACATCGTTTTCCTAGACTCAATAAATATAAAAAATTACATAGATAAAATAGGAAAACTAAGAGCCCTTTGATGACGCCTTTCTTCTGAAATTTGAGCAAACTTGAAGACGCATTTTTTCTTGACGGCAATCGTCTAAAGATAAACAGATCTAACAATCTGAATACCTTTCGGTGGCTTCGCCTTCGAACCCGCACGGGTGGCACTGCCCCCTCGATCCCTGTTCGCTGACCGAGCAGCGGAACCCACGATGTGAGGCCCGGATAGGTCGTTGGGCGGTTCAGAGAAATCTTCTTATATAACGTCGTCTTTGGCCCATTACATATGCCCTGGTTTGACAAAGCTTGATCATGCTTACTTCATGTCTATGAACAAGTTAGACGAACAAAAATATATGATACAAGCATAGCAATATGATATAGAACATTTAGGACAATGCTAAGTTTAAGTAGCGACATGATAGTGATTACATGAATATTAGTGATGTCATTATGGTAAACTTAATTGATTATCCATATTCAAAAATATGATATAATCATTGGACTAACATGTAATGCCCGGTGCATTATGATGAGTCGTTGACTCGAAGAGTTGCGTTCACCCGATGAGGTATCGATGCAAGTATTACATTGGCCAAAGGTAAGCTTTGAGTCGATTGGAATCTATGAATCGAATCGATGCAAAGGAAAGAGTCCCGCTGAGCAAGTGCTAATTTTGGTTGATCTGGTGTGCAGGCTATGCTTTAACGCTGGACGATAAGAGGTCGGCATTTTGCCTTATGCAATGAAGTGTCCGCGAAACCAAATCGTGGCCTTGCAACGGATTGTGGCATGGGCGCGATAGGCCAAATCGACCGAGTAGTTCAAAGAAATGGCTAAGTTCGGGAGTCAGCTATGCGATCGAGTTATGGAAGCGAGAAGCTTCAATCGACGAGACGACAAGGCATATCGGCTTAAGGTGGGTGGGTTCTTGAGACTCTCTCCCTATTCCTTCACGTCTAATAAAAGATATCATTGTATGCGTAAGATGATTATCGAGTTAGCAAGCATGGCTCGGCGATGAAAGTTCTAAGTATGCATTGAACACTAAGGTAGAACATTGAACATTGAACAATTGAAGCGACGTGCATCAAGTGTACGGGTCGCGGTAGCGCAATGATGGTAGAACATTGAAAGGCGATATTGAGATGTGCATCATGTGAACGGCTCCGAGAATATTGAACACTAGGCGTAGAACATGGATTACGGCACTGAGCGTGCCCTCGGGCACTTATGCTACGAAAAGACTAAGTAACTACGGAATTACGCTATGAGAATAGCTTACGAATGTTATGCGATAAATACAAGTACGAGATGTCTAAGCCGTTGGGTGTCGTGCATCAATATGGATGTATTGGGGCATAACGCCGACGGTGCTCCCCATACGGATGGTGGATTATGTTTATGAGATACGAATATGTTTATGGCACGGGTAACCGTTTATGGTACGAGACTATGTTTCTGGAACATGAGATTGGTTGGACGATATGACTTGTATGCTATGGTACGTATTGCATGGTCAATGGACTCGGATGGCCCGTGCACGGGTACGGCTTCCCTCGAACGGTTACGTCGGGGCGCTGGGACCGTTCGGCCTAGGCGGGAATTATGTGTGGTATTTATGGTGCACAACATTCAGACGTATTACGACCGTCTAGTGCTGTGATAAGCTATGATATCCGTAAGTTTGGGATCCTTCGGATACTGGGCTAGCAACCCGTATCGAAGTGATTGTAGGATTACACATAAGAGATGCCAAGTCCATTACGGTGCGAAACACCGTGACCTTCATATAGATAGGGCCGGTGGGCTGAGTTAAGAGTTGGGTGCAGACGCAGGGCCTGCGACCCTTATGCATCGTCTAAGTTTATGATTGGTCGATTTCGTGATTCGTATGTTTGGTTATGTTAAGCTCTAACCACTGTAGGCAAAGGAAAATGGGACGGAATGTACACGATCACTATGTTTATGTTCCTATTATGCCTAACGGTATTTGCTGCAGGAACACGGGATGTGGACACATTCATATTAGGTCGTTATCCTAAATATTGCCATGAAACCGATCCTAAGGCTAAATAGAAAGATCACAAATTAAGTTGCATGTTCACTAAATGATTAAGTGATTGGTTTGGGTGCGAGCGGGTCTTGATTAGTGCGAAGCGAGGACGAAAGCACTAATCCCCCACTAGTTTATGTGCAGGCTCAGGTAATGATCGGCTTGGGAAGGAGCTTGGCTTGGACGTGCCGAGGCATGGAGTCCTTGGCGTTCAAGAGGAGCTACTGCATATGCGTTCGGACTTACGACATGGAGATGTTCGGCCTAAGACTACTTGGTGGCTATAAGGAGGCATAATGTATGGAACAATGTAATCCTTTGCGAGCTAGAGAGATCATGAGCGTTGTATCCAATTGGCATATTAAGTTGGGATATTTAGAGCTTTGTAACCTTCAGTTCATTATGAATAAAAAGAGATTCTTGTTGTATACTCTGTTTTCCTTCCGCTGCTTATGTTATCAAATTGAGATAGTTCTATGTGAACCTGTTATCTTGCCTTACACGAGCGCAACTCCAGGCTCGTGCGGCATCACGCCCCAGCAAGGACGATGATTCGGGTGAAATCTAGCGAGGACGAACGATTTCCCGGATCGGGGCGTGACAAGTTGGTATCAGAGCGGTTCCATCCTTTGGACCGTGCGTGAATCTCTTTGACCATCAGTTGCTTCGCTATCGAAATCAGTTGACTCTAAATTGTTTCCGCAACCGCATGGCTCATGGATCTGCTCGATGCTACATTGGATGTTCCATACAATAAGTCTATATTAAGTGCATACGTCTGCCACAAACATGTCGTGACTATCACGCTACCTCTGAGTGCCGTCGGAGAATATTGGTTGTACGAAGTGCAACGAGTTATGGGATGTTGGTTGCACGAAGTGCAACGAGTTATGGAATGCTGGTCGCACAAAGTGCAACGAATATGGTGATGTTGGTTGCACGAAGTGCAATAAAATACGTATTGTTGATCGCACGGATGCGAGAATTTATGTGTTGTTGGTCGCACGAAGTGCGAAAAAATATGTGTTATTGGTCGCACGAAGTACGAGGAGATATGTGTCGTTGGTTGCACGAAGTGCAACGGGTCGATTATGTGAGGCGATACATATTTTTGTGGCTATGCGAATGGTTATGTGTTGTTGGTTGCACGGAGTGCAATAAGTCGTGAATCGTTCATTGCATCGGTACAACGAGTCGATATGGTATGATGCGTATTTTATGGCTATGCAGATGGATAGCGATATGTTGCGAGATTGAGTAAAGACCTTAAGTATCGAGAATGAGTTGTTGCACGAGTTGCAACGAGTGAGATTGGAAGATCGCAGATGCGATGGTAACCGGTCGAGTTGGTTGCTAAGTCGAGCTTGAGTAGGCGAACGTTTATGTTGGCCGTGTGTCGTATTGAGCTTTGAATAAGTGAATAAGTGAATTTTGCGGGTGTGATCGATATGATCACCATGATACGGTTAGATCGAATGCGTGTCAAACTTGAGCTAACGCTAGAGCTGGGATCGGAAGGATCGCCATACGGGATAGTTGATTTGAAGATAGATATCGGACCTATGCGGAATACGATGTCGAGTAGTGACTCGATTTCGAGTGGTATATACAATACCACTTGTGCGAACAGTGTGGTGAAGTGTTGTATCGATAACGATAGGCTCGACCCTGAGTGGTATATGGAATACCACTTAGCGATAGCTATGTTAAGCCGGTTGGAGACTTACGATATGTTACGTCGAGATGATTATATTGTTACGATACATTTTTCCTCGACGGACGGAGTAGTATCGAGACTTGAGTGGGAATGACTTGATAGGAGTCGATGCTAGTATGCTTCGATGAATTAAGTTGAACGATTATGTGCGAAGTCATATCCATGGAGGATACGTCGGACGAGGATTTGTTAAGTGTAAGTCAAACGATAGGCAGAGCATAGAGAAGAAATGTACGTTGAGGAAATGGTCGAACCGGTCAAATTTATGTTGAGTTAGTACGGAGACTTGTTCGGGATATGTTGAATAGGTACGAAGAAATCGTACGAATGAAATTAGGTTAGTGCGATAAGTCGGTAGCACGATTTGAAGGTGCGAGTTAGGGATATGGGAATGAATATATGAATTGGAAATTATGTCGTGATGATGATAGATAGTTATAACGGAATAGATCTCGATGTGTGCAAGACTTGATTCGTATCGAGTTCGGATAATGGCAGTGATTGCAACGAATTGGAGCTTATGCGAGACGAAGATGTTCAAGTTATGCATATCGACGATGGTATTGAGGCGTATCAAAGATGATATACAATAACTCAGGAATACTCTGATCGAATGAACGAAAATTATGTTAAGCATTGTTGTTGGATGAATAAGATGCAAGTTAAGTTAATGGCAGTTAGTTTGATGACGGTAAGAATGCTTCGAGAATTTGAGCGTGGATGGATGTTACGTGGATGAAAATGAAAGCGCTTGATTATTTCGAGGATAACCACAATGTCGACATTCTTGTCTTATGCGAGTGCAACACCAGCATCTCACATGCGTCACGCCAAATTAGGACGATGATTCCGCGTGAGCGCTGGTATGGTGATTCATCCAGCGGGGATGATCGAACTTGCAAGGCATGAAAAAATAGGATTTGACTTATGGTTTAATGCGAAAGTTATTCGAGGATGGTTTTAATGAGTACGGAACGTGTCGAGCTATGATCACGATAGGTACCTCGGACCTGAGGCGAGTAGACGTCATACGACAAGCAAGGATAGTCGACGGTAATGCATGAGTGATTCGAGTAGTAACGGCACGCAAGTGCATGAGTCATTCGAGTAGCAACGGTGCATCAGTTGTGCGGGGATGGATAAATTATGGATTGGTATGTCGTATTGGGTAAAGTCCCATAGGAAGTGTTGTGAATTGATTTGGCTCCGCGATAGGATATAGCATGGTTCGATGTAACTGTCCCTCGTTGATGATCTTCAATTATCGAGCGTAGTTTCAGGGCAGATGACCCTAGAAGACTTGACCGCCAAATCAAGTGAATGTAAGAAGTCCCGTAGGATGACCCTAAAGAAGTCGCGTAAGAAGGATAAGGAATAAGTTAGTGCATGTTGAGGATAAGTCTAAGCGAGTGAGTATCGTGTCTCGAAAGTTAGCAAGTACTAGAATCGATATGGTCAAGAAAAGTTATGTTGGATCGAATAGATGTCGAGGAACGTGCTTAGTATAGTGATGCGGTAAGGCGATTGCAAGGATTCGGCAATGCGCAAGAGCGGCGGATAGTAGAACGACCCTAAGAGTTATGTCGTTGATCGGGTTGAGTAACGATTATGTTATGTGTGTTCGAGCGCACGATTTATGTTACGAAATGAACTAGTCGGGATTGATTCAAGAATTGAGTAAAGGATTTGTACTCGGTTAAGAATCGGAGATAGGCATATTGTAAGAGACCTTGGGTCGGAAAGATTGTTGCCTTTGAGCATCGTAGACTCAAGTTGACCCCTTGTGTCAGAAGAGCGCGAGCATGATGTCTGGATAAGTTACCTAGCGGGGGTAGCCCCAGACACGATGCGTCGGTAGTTCGAGAACGTAGGTCGTATTGGGGTAGTTGTGTGCGAGACTTAGTACGGATTGTGGCAGAGGAATTTGTGACATGTGGACTTAGTCCATGTCGTTAAGGCCAATTTTATGAATGATTAGATGAAAGACTTGAGTTATGTGAGAGATAGAAAACGGTTAGGCGAATAGGCGTTGCGGGGGCTTATTGCGATCGGATGCGCAATGACTTGATGCAATACATGTGTTAGATGGCCGTCGAAAAATTTACGGGATCGACGTAATAGTTTTGAGTTAAGTTATATGCAGAGATGTTTGGAAGACGATCGCATGTTATGGGATACTGTATACGAGAAGTATTTGAGAATATGTGCTAAGATTTGAATGAGTCAAGTACGAAACGATAGATGCTGGAGGATTTAAGTTAAGCTTGTTAGTTGTCCCGATATCCTACAACTGAGCTTGGCTGAAATGCATATATTGGTGGGACGCCTATGTGTATGATCCAAACTAAGTTGTATGATTCCAACGATAGTAGCACGAGATCGTGAAACGATCTAGCGAGGCACTTGGATTAAGTGTTGGTTTCGGTTCGAGGACGAACCTGATTTTGAATGGTATATTATGTAATGCCCCGCTCCGCACAGTACATTATGACGAGTCGTTGACTCGAAGAGTTGCGTTGACCCGATGAGGAATCGATGCAAATCGATGCAAGTGTTACGTTAGCCAAAGGTAAGCTTTGAGTCGATTGGAATCTATGAATCGAATCGATGCAAAGGAAAGAGTCCCGCTGAGCAAGTGCTAATTTTGGTTGATCTGGTGTGCAGGCTATACTTTTACGCTGGACAATAAGAGGTCGGCATTTTGTCTTATGCAATGAAGTATCCGCGAAACCAAATCGTGGCCTTGCAACGGATTGTGGCACGGGCGCGATAGGCCAAATCAATCGAGTAGTTCAAAGGAATGGCTAAGTCCGGGAGTCAGCTATGCGATTGTGTTATGGAAGCGAGACGCTTCAACGACGAGACGACAAGGCATATCGGCTTAAGGTGGGCGGGTTCTTGACTCTCTCTCCCTATTCCTTCACGTCTAATAAAAGATATTATTGTATGCGTAAGATGATTATCGAGTTAGCGAGCATGGCTCGGCGATAAAAGGTCTAAGTATGCGTTGAACACTAAGGTAGAACATTGAACATTGAACAATTGAAGCGACATGCATCAAGTGTACGGGTCGCGGTAGGGCAATGATGGTAGAATATTGAAAGATGATATTGAGATGTGCATCATGTGCACGGCTCCGAGAACATTGAACACTAGGTGTATAATATAGATTACAGCGCTGAGCGTGCCCTCGAGCACTTATGCTACGAAAAGACTAAGTAACTACGGAATTATGCTATAAGATTAACTTATGAATGTTACGCGTTGAATACAAGTACGAGATGTCTAAGCCGTTGGGCGTCGTGCATCAATATGGATGTGTTGGGGCATAACGTCGACGGTGCTCCCCATAGGGATGGTGGATTATGTTTATGAGATGTGAATATGTTTATGGCACGGGTAACCGTTTATGGTGCGAGACTATGTTTATGGAACATAAGATTGGTTGGACGATATGACTTGTATGCTATGGTACGTATTGCATGGTCAATGGACTCGGATGGCCCGTGCACGGGTGCGGCTTCCCTCGAACAGTTACGCCGGGGCGCCGGGACCTTTCGGCCTAGGAGGGAATTATGTGTGGTATTTATGGTGCACAACATTCGGACGGATTGCGACCGTCCAGTACTGTGATAAGCTATGATATCCGTAAGTTTGGGATCCTTCGGATACTGGGTTAGCAACCCGTATCGAAGTGATTGTAGGCTTACACATATGAGATGCCAAGTCTATTACGGTACGAAACATCGTGACCTTCATATAGATAGGGCCGGTGGGCTGAGTTGAGAGTTGGGTGCAGACGCAGGGCCTGCGACCCTTATGCATTATCTAAGTTTATGATTAGTCGATTTCGTGATTCGTATGTTTGGTTATGTTAAGCTCTAACCACTACAGGCTAAGGAAAATGGGACGGGATGTGCACGATGACTATGTTTATGTTCCTATTATGCCTAACTGTATCTGCTGCAGGAACACGGGATGTGGACACATTCATATTAAGTCGTTATGCTAAATATTGCCATGAAACCGATCCTAAGGCTAAATAGAAAGATAAAAAATTAAGTTGCATGTTCACTAATTGATTAAGTGATTGGTTTGGGTGCGAGCGGGTCTTGATCAGTGCGAAGCGAGGACGAAAGCACGAATCCCCCACTAGTTTATGTGCAGGCTCAGGTTATGATCGGCTTGGGGCGGAGCTTAGCTTGGATGTGCCGAGGCATGGAGTCCTTGGCGTTTAAGAGGATCTACCGCATGTGCGTTTGGACTTGCGACATGGAGATGTTCGACCGAAGACTACTTGGTGGCTATAAGGATGCATAATGTATGGAACAATGTAATCCTTTATGAGCTAGAGAGATCATGAGCGTTGTAGCTAATTGGCATATTAAGTTGGGCTATTCAGAGCTTTGTAAACTTCAGTTCATTATGAATAAAAAGAGATTCTTGTTGTATACTCTGTTTTTCTTCTACTGCTTATGTTATCAAATTGAGATAGTTCTATGTGAACCTGTTATCTTGCCTTGCACGAGCGCAACTCCAGGCTCGTGCGGCATCACGCCCCAGCGAGGACGATGATTCGGGTGAAATCTAGCGAGGACGAGTGATTTCCCGGATCGAGGCGTGACATAACAATCTCACCCTTTTTGATTATGGCAAATCGGTTAAGTTTAATATATATACAATAGATGCATGTATCACTAATAAACACATAATACTAGAATATTGTGTGCTAACTTTAAACTTATTTCTCCCCCTTTGACATGATCAAAAATAAGCTCCCCCGTAATTAGAGCTAAAATGAACTCAAGCATAAGTAAAGGAGGAAAGCAAAAAAATCATGATCAAGGATTAGGAGAACAGTGTAACGATAAGTTCAGAAAAAATGCATAACATAGAAAAATATGTCAAAACACAATATAGTTGGTTGAATGTAAACAAAGAAAACTGAATTTAAGCAATACATAGTTTACCAACTAGAAATCCAAAAATGACATTCAAAACACATTTTGTTCATCATATTGTGTTTTTAAATAGACCAAAAAAAAATATCAATATAGTAGGAATCAATCATTGGTCATAAATAAATTATAAGGAATAGAAATTCGCAGATCTAATATATACCAAAAAAGTAATGAGACTTTTAACAATGATCACAAAAAAAATTATGATTCATAATTTGCCCATACAAATTTGTGAATCAATTCCATAAAGAGTATAACCATTGAAAAAGAAATCAAAATAAATAACTAGATTCTATTCAAAATCTATATACCAAAGTTCATGCATTTGAATTCAATTACCTTAGCATGATATATATCCATCAGATAAATATGAAGGTAATGAAGACAAAATACTTGAAAAGGAGAAATTCAGTCGACTTGAATGCTCCCCCGTAAAGTATGATCAGTCTAAATAAGATAATCATGAACTTTGAGATAAAATCTCAATAAGAAATGCCAAATCAGCTTAAACTCACAAAGGATTATCAATAAATTAAATTAATTTTGGCATGATAACTTTTAGAAACTCAAAAATGAGAGAATTAAAAATAAATATTAAAATCATATATTCTCTCATCCAATACAGATCCAAATATCATGAAAAAACTCAACAAGATATTTAATTAATACAATATAAGTCCATGGTGAACTAGGTATACCACATATTAAGGACATAAAAGAATTGAAACAATTAATTTGCTCCCCCTTAAAATATGCGTATATAGTTCCAAAATAATTTATATGCATAAAATAGAAAAAATAAATAATCACAAGATCTAAGGGATATCCAAGATATGCATCTTTTCTTTCCTTTGATCAAATGTATATAAAATTCCAAACTCAAAACAAATATCATCTTTAGGCAAGAAAAATAAATATCCAATAAATAAACGCTTAAAGTTGAAGAAAATATGTCTTCAATAAATATGTAAATTTTTTTCAAGATATTAAAAGATTTTGAAAACTGTCTTTAATAATAACATTTGAGTACCGGACAGATTCAAAAATTCAAAAAGAAATCAAAAAGACTTTTCAAAAATGTGGAATTTATTACGAAAAATTGTCTTAATAAATGTTCGAATGCGTCCATTTAGTTCTTAGACTGAAAGCTGGCGATTCGAATCATGAAAATAATTTCAATAAAAGAGTCCATAAATCATAAATAAATCTATTTGTACAAATAAACATAACTAGATATATGTCCAAGGAAAAGTGTATGGCATGTCAAGGGGATAAATGATTTGAAACAATTAACTGCTCCACCTTTACATGGCTATATCCAAAAAAAATAGTATTGACAAAAATTTTAAAAATTTTAGAGACATATTTTCAGAAGTAGAAAACTAATTCAAAAATATTAGGTCGTCTTATCAAAGTTCATTTATTCCCTTTTAAAGCCTTAGCACGGTGTCCACCTGACACCCGTAAGGTTAAAGAAAAGAAACACTTTGAGAGAGAGAGATTCAATTCAATATGCATGACTTCTTCCCTGCAAAGAATTACTGTTGTAGAATGTAAGTAACTTGAATAAGAAGATAATAATATAAAGCTCAAAATCATTGAATATTACACAAGTTAAAGACGAAATCATAAGATCATAATATTCAATGAGTAGTCACAAGATCATCAAGTCTGAATATCGAATAGTGTGACAGAAAAATGAATATATCAAAAGATGACAAACATTAACCAATGAAGATCAATATATGTTACCTTTTGTAAAATTGAATTATTAAATAATATTATCCATCAAATCTAAAATCCAAAATCCATCAGATAACAATTGCAACTAGATCTCAACAAATCTTTAGTTTATAAACCGTTGATAAATCTTGGGTTAGCTGTAGGGGTACTGTTCCAGCTAACGGAGGTTCACCGGGGAACACTTAAGTATCGCTTCGCTTCGACCGTAGTCGTGGTGACAGATAGACCCTTTGTAGGCTTGTACCAAAAACAAATCTCTTCTTTAATAACTGAGGATTTAAGGCAAATTTGTGCAATATGAAATAAATTATTGGACTTAAAAGAAATCTTAGAATAATGTAGCATACGGTATAATATGTATCAATTACATTTATTCACATGTTCTACAAAATTATTAGATAACAATAAAATATAAAATATTTGTAAATCAAATGTAAGACCTAGATACGTTGATATATTCTGGAACCTAGGGGACTGGGTTCAGTACCTTGGATCCAGAACTAGACGATAGTTGCAAGTAGACCTTAACAAATCTTAAGTCTATAAAGTATTGATCACTTCAGGTTAGTTGTAGGGGCCGGTTCCCAGCTAGTAGTAGTCCGAAGACTAGTACACCGTGTTGCTTCAGACTATTTACACCTGTATGACAGAAGGACCCTTTCGACTTGTTTCCAAAATGATCTCTACTCTTAAGAACTTAGATTCAAAGGAATATATACAGTGTCATCGAACAACATCAAAATCTAGAATATATAAATATAAAATAAGTAAATACCCAAATAATGGTTTATCAAGATCAAGATATTAAAAATATTATGTATCCAAAATTTCAACCAAAAAGCCAAAAAAAAGAGGCTTTGAGAAAGAAGCTAATAAAGATAAGAACATAAATTTGTTTATAAAATATCAATAGCTTAAGTATGAGATAAGCACAAGTTTGAAACTACTTTTCAAAATAATATAATATAGAACTTGAACTTAACTCATATATCCCCATAAAGATATTTATACAAAAATATAAGAAACATATGAGCAATATATAAATGAAAATGAATTATGTATCCTTAATAAGCATATGAAAATATCACAAGATCAAAAACATGCATAAATATGCTTTGTCAGACAAAGATGTAATTGATTCATAAGAAGTTAATCACAATAAAATTTGAGAATCATTAGTGACTATATTATGCAAGAACAAGGTTAATATAAAAATATATGTATATACTTTTTAAGTAAATAGAAGACTTGTGCTAAACATACATACTTTACAAAATACCGATCAAAGTAAATATGACATGTTAAAGACAAATCGGTAAGAAGTGACCATTAAAAAATATTAAAGACGAAGAGTCAAAAACATATTCACCAAAAAAAGCTCCTATACATGCTTCAAGAATAAAGATTAAGAGTAAAGAGCATACATGGATAAATGTGTCACACTAATGGAAAGTGATTGAAAGACAATTTAGTGTGAACTAAACATTTAAGTTAGACAATATTCATGCTAAGATTATATCTCACATTGATTCAAATAATAAACACTTAAAAGGATATAAATGAGAGCTAGCAGCAAGACATCAAAAAGAACATGCTAGATATTAAGAACTATTTAGAAAGCATGTTATCGAAGTGGTTCTAGCGACCACACTTCTATTGGTACAATTGCTTAGAAGATGACCTTTATAGCTTTACAATCACCAACATGCTCCATGGTTCTAAGGTTCAGCATAAGTAGCTCCACTTGAAATATTAGGTGAAGACTTTGGTATCCAATACTTGGATCTACATTTATTAGCTTTGGGAATCCATTTGCACAAGTTTATATCAACAAGTTTTCTAATCTGACAATAATTAGAAACATGTCCATTCATACCACAATAATGACAGAAAGAATTAACATTAGTGCTATGTACAGTAGTATGAGAACGTACAGTGGGGTGACATGATGTGCGTGGATACTTGTAATAGAAAGCATGGTTGTGTGAAGCTTTAGCTTTGCTTGCTTCCTTTCTAGATGATCTGTCGTGTATGACTTTGTGATGTGTCACGTGTCTTGTGTTAGACTGAGTCATAGGTTGTACTACCTGTTTTTCCAGTCTAATCTCTAACTTTTTAGAGTTAGCACAGATCTCATCATATTTAGCATTAAGAGCATCAATTCTACATGAAGCAATATAATACTTCTTCTTTTCTGATTCTAATTCCCCCTTAAGTTTAGCATTTTCTTGAGTATTTTTCTCAATGTAATGAAGTGCCTCATGCAATCTAAACTTTAGTGTAGAAATCTCAGTAGAATTATCAGAAGGAGAACTATTTCTAGCATCATTCAATAAGCAAGTAAGCTTTTCATTCTCCAATTTTTAGGATAGAATATCCTTTCTAGCTTGCTTATACTTATCTAATACTTTCTTGTATTCTTCTAACAGATCACTGAAAGCATCAGATAACTCATCATGAGAAAATTCACTCTCTTCATAAAAAGAATTATTTTGTACCTCGTTAGATAATGCCATTGAGCATAAATTTACAGCTTGATGAGGTCTTTCTTCTTTTTAGAATCTGTTGCTTTGCTTTCACACCATATGCTCGTGCTAGTGTACTTGTGAGACGATGATCTACCTTCATTTGATTGTTCATAGTGACTCTCCTTTCTAGCAGTAGTACAATCTTCTTGGATGTGGCCTACCTTCTTGCAATTGTCACATACAAGCTCTTCTTCGTATAAGGGATTGTGTTGTACCTTAAATCCTAATTCCATCATACATATATTTGCATCGTTATGATGACTATCCTTCTCTCTGGATTTTCTAGCTTTTCTTTCATACCTGCACTCATAAGTAGCTTCAAGAACTTTCTAAATTTTATGAGATGTTGTACAAGTAGTAATAAGATTGAATACATTTATGTCTACAGCACAATAAAAGATATGCATAGCTTTTGCATCAAGGCTAGCTAACTTCTTCTCTTCCTCCGTGTAACTATAATAAGGATTGTTGATTATAGAGGACATGAGAATAGAAGTGATAGCCATTGACAACAATTGACCATAAGTCAAAATCTAGAGACTTCGGGTAGAAGCTCATTCGTGTCTTCCCGTAACTATAGTTTGTTCCATCAAATAGTGGGAGTCTATTTATGGATTGTTCTTCACTTGTGAAGTACATACTTGCCATATGTGATACTGTGATCTACGTAACATTAGTTATATAATAACAATATTACCTTGCTTTACCTGTATAACCCGCTCTGATACCAATTGTAGGAGCAATTGGTATGAGCTACCAATTGTAGGACCGATTGTAGGAACGAGTTGTAAAGCGCAATACTCTAGAGGAGGGGTAAATATTATAGGCAGCAGAAATTAACTATTTAAAAATGTTAGTAACAAGATCACATAATATATATATCACATATATGTAAATAAAAAGTAGAGAGTAGAGAGAAAATGCAAACACAAGGATGTATACTGGTTTTTCTCTTGTAAGGACTAGTCCAGTCGGAAGAACTCTAGCTTCCAGTTGAATCTACTATGGAAAATTACCACAAGTTTTCATCCGAAGTTCTTACAACTTCTACAATGCGAGCTTTGATCCGAATTACTCGACCAACTTCAGTTGTGAAGTATCTTTCTTCAATCAAGCCTCTGATTACAATTACTCTGAAACTTCTAGACTATACCATTCTGGCAAATCGACTAGAGGATTGTAACTGGCTTGGGATTTAAGAATGAATAGCTTAGAACACTTTTGAAGAAGTAGTAGGCTTATAGAGAAAAGATATAAAAGTGAATTGGTGAGTTGAAATGATCGAAGTCCTTCTATATTTATAGTTTTTTCTAAGGCAGAACTCTGTCAGAATTTGGGCAGAACTCTATGAAAAAATCTCAATAAGATTCGTAAATGCGAAAAGACCAAGTTCAAAGTCCAACAGGTAGTAACCGAACTCTGGCCAAATTTGGGTCGAACTCGGGCCGAATTTTGTTGGAATTCTGTTAGGGTTTTTGTAATTTGGTTTTAGGATTTTTGAAAAGTTAGGCAGTTAGGTATTAGTTTAGGATTTTATAAGTGGGCTTGTTTTTAAAATCCTTCTCTATTTATAGTTTTGAAGAAGTAGTAGGCTTATAGAGAAGAGATATGAAAGTGAATTGGTGTGTTGAAATGATCGAAATCCTTCTATATTTATAGTTTTTCCAAGGCAGAATTCTGACTGAATTCGGACAGAATTCGGGCAGAACGCTATGAGAAAATCTCGTTGGAATCCGTAATTACAGGGAGACCAAGTTCAAAAAGCAACGTTCACTAACCGAACTCTGGCCGAATTTGGGCCGAACTCGGACCGAATTCTGTTGGAGTTCTGTCAGGGTTTTTGCAAATTGGTTTTGGGCTTTTTGAAAAGCAGTTAAGAAGTAGTTTGGGCTTTTGTAAGTGGGCTTATTTTCAAAATGAAAGGGTATTTTGAAAATATTTCTTTGATATCCTATTTGCCAGTACGATGCAGTGTACATCATATTCCTAGACTCAATAAATATGAAAAATTATATTGATAAAATAGAAAAACCAAGAGCCCTTTGATGATGCCTTTCTTATGATATTTGAGCAAACATGAAGACGCCGTTTTTACTTGACGGCGGTCGTCCAAAGATAAACAGATCTGAAAATCTGAATACCTTTCGAGAGCTTCGCCCCTGAACCCCCACGGGTGGCGCTGCCCCCTCGACCCCTGTCCGCTGACCGGGCAGCGGAACCCCCGATACGAGGCCCCGGATAGGTCGTTAGGCGGTTTAGAGAAATCTTCTTGTATAACGTCGTATTTGGCCCACTACATATGTCCTGGTTTGACAAAGCTTGATCATGCTTACTACATGTCTAAGAACATGTTAGACGAACAAAATAATATGATACAAGCATTGCAATATGATATAGAACATTTAGGACAATGCTAAGTTTAAGTAGCAATATGATAGTGATTACATGAATATTAGTGATGTCATTATGGTAAACTTAATTTATTAGTCATATTCAAAAATATGATATAATCATTGGGCTAACAAGGCCGAGCGGTTCCAGTACCCCAGAATCGGTCGTAGAGATCTTTACTTGTGCACAAGTTGACTAGGACTAATGCATGAATGACACTCTATCAGATAAAACTCTACGATGCATAGATTATCGGTCAGCAATCATATTCCATCTGTTATCTTCTTTTCATATAACCAAGCTAGTAGCTCTACTCTTTTCTCTTTACGAAAAAGCCGTATCATCTCTTTTAACAAGACAATGTACCTTCTATACATTTCTGTCTTTATAGCATATAATAGAAGGACAATGAACAATCTTCATTTAAGCAAGCATGATAATAGCTTTAAACAACAAGCACGAACTCTACTCTTGATAGCTTACTATTCAGGGAAATATGAGCATTCTATTTTCTTTTCTTATTAAGCATAGCAACAATTCATTGATTGAAGCAACATTCTAACTTTAGCATGGCATCATCTCATTTTGTTTCAGTATGGCAACGTTCTATCGATCATAGCAGCATTCATTTCTTATTAGCAGGCAACAATCTTACTTCTTAGCATACAGATTACCTTTTTTCTTATTTTAGCATAGCAACATATAAATTCTCTTATAAGCATACTGATAACCATATTAACATTTACAAGGATTTCTATCTTGTTATTAGCAATAACATTCGTCAAAAACTCCGATTCATATCAGACATGAAAGAATAAGAAAATGAGTATTCGTCCACTCATCCAGATTAATCGCCTTCGTGAAGGCTTCCTCTCGAGCCAGCACCGATTTCTCTGTTCATCTAGTGCCTTTGTGGAGTTGGGCACTACAATTATGTTGTGAAATAGTTTGATTTTTCTAGAATGACTTAAGTGTTTGGTAAAATTAACTAAGGCATGGTGCGTGACTTTGATGGATGAAATGTATAGGAAGTGTGTTTGAGAGATTTTACTAGGCGCCATGTGAGTTCGAGTTGATTGCGAATGATATAATTGATGAGTATGTACTCAGTAATTTTGAGGGCAAAACTTTTTCTGAGTGGTGTATTATGTAGTGTTCCGTCCTGCTCAGTTCAACCGGAGGAATAGAAATGCAACGACGTTTGGACTTAGCTATGCAATGGCTTGCTTGAAGTTCCGTTCGGTTGATGTATCACGACCCGCACCCGGTATAGGGGCACGATTGCGTGACAGTGCCAGCCTATGCCATAGCATCGGCAGTAGAATGCTGTCTGGGTCTACTAAACTAGCTAACAATATAAATATCATAACCTGTTGAGATAGTCAACTCCAAACGAAGGATAAGTAATGACAATATATCCATATTCAATCACAAAACTATAAGAAAGATAAATGGTACGAAAAGATAAATACAAGAAGATATGAAATATCCAAAAAATCGAACACAAAAAATAATACAAATCCAGAAGAGTCTACGAGTTATTTATCACATAATAAGTCTCAAAATAATAAACAAACCAATAGTCTAATTGGAGACAAATCTAGCACAAATCTATCCAAAAGAGTCGCTAAATAAGCCTCCCAACTGGAGCTAAAAAATCCTCCTGAAATACCTACGCCTACTACATCCCATGGTTGTAATAGATAGGGCTACCGTCATCTAAAAAAATGTTATCTAGTTAGGATCGGAGAGAAGTACAAACACTAATAAAAGTTCCAGTTAATTTCAAGAACTATAAAACTGTAAGTAGAGAGTATGATAAATAATGAAGAAGAAGAACTATCAATATGAACTCATAACCTGGTAATAGTACTATGAAGAATAAATTATGTAAAGAATACAATGTACATGAGCAAATAAATAAACAACATGTAAGTACGGTCCAAGAAATATGACGGGAACAATAAATACTATAAGTACTATGTGTTTAAAATACTAGTCTCGAGATGTGATTGACTTGGAAACTTGTACAATAGCTATGTAGCCTAGTTAATCATGCGTGAGGTATACGATTAACACTTACAATGTTTACAATTACAATAGGGATTTGATCACATCTCTTGCTAGGATTTCCTCCGTCCCAACCAGTACAGTGGATCCAACCATGACAAGTTATGATACACGAGCAATGTTTTTACGATACTATCATATACAACGTCTAATAAACATGTCTTGTACGATGTCAATACGATAACCATGATAACATCTCATGACTGAAGATCCAGCTATATACCAATTCGTGTATCATCGTGTTAGAATCAAATATAGCATCACCAAATACAAGATTCATAGTAGATATCAAATAATGAAAACTATCAAAGAATTTAGTCGCATGATATCTGGTATGGAATATCAACAATGTCTGATACGGTGTCTCGAAGACATAAATATGAAATATTATATCAATATCAAGTTTTGGAATGAACAAGTCAATCTAGTCCAATTCTAGGTCATGAAGTCATTTCTAGGTCAAATTGGTCAAACTATGTCAATCGGGTCAATACCTTGTTAACGTAAGGTGTCCTAACCAATACTAAGCAATACTAGCCAATACCCTATGTGTCTAGTCTATAATATCCATATTGAGACCTATGTATCAATATATCTTAGCATATAGTTATTACATTATGCATTACCCTTACATATACACATGTATCTATATACCCACCTATACCATGTATACATGTGTAACCATATCCCAATCATTTACACCATACCCATTTCCTGTCTGGATTTGCCAACCTATTTCTATGTATTCATGTGCCTACATACGTGGCCCACAAAATAATCTTAATTTTAATTATAACCCCTTTCCTATCCATCTTTATACTCATACATCTACCCTCACCTATCTACCATTACATTGTCTACCTCCACTGCTACTGTTCCTTATTACAAGCCTATTCTAATACCAATTCTTTGTGGACTGGGTTCCCTTTTTTCAATTACCTACTCGACTAAACCCCTACCCTTTCTTGCATGTACCCAAGCATTTCCTGTGCAACACACTTGAATTCCACTCCAAAACATGTGTACTAGTGCACTACCAATATGGCAGGTACTGCCCTGCCTACACTCGAGCCCCCAACATCCTATTAAGTCCCAAACCTCTAACATGGAGTGTTATTGGCTTACCTACACTGAAACAGTGCAATGGCACTGTCCTGCCTCAAACATTTCATATTCTTAAATTTCCCCCAAATTTCCTTCTTTTTGCTTCACTCCAAACCCATTCCTCTTCTCATTACCAATTCACTCCCATATTTTCACCTATTCTATTCCCTTGAAGACCAAACCAGGCCCTATACCCGAGCCTATAACCTATGAATGCCTTGTGGCCGGCTAACCCCCTCTAACTGGCCTACCACCTCCTGTTTTCTGAAGGGAATCTCCAAATCCTATTTTTCCTATTACCAGTCATGCATATTCTTCCTACACAAATCCCTTACAGTTCACTCACATTCCCCCTACATTAGTCCTATTATCCCTCTAACTATCTTTATGACCATCAAGCTCACCATCGAATAAATTTCCTCACTCTCCAACTAATACCAAGGTGAGCCTATCTCTACATTGCTTGGTGCACACATGCTTAAGCCTTCTTACACTAGCTGCTGTTGCTAAAGGCAACACCCCTATTGCTCTCTACTCTAACTCCCTTGCTGCTACGAACCCCTTACATACTGATACCTGTTGATACAAGAGCCCCTATTCTCAAAACTGACACACAAGCATGACACCCCCACTAAAGCAACACACACATAAATATATATACATATCCATATAGAGAGATACAAAAACCCCTATTACTTGTTGTTCTATAACAGTAGTATACTAGTGTTAGCTACAGCAGTAGCTACTGCGCTGACCTCACTTGTTCAACTCCCTCTTCACCACTCCTCCTATCTCTTCTACCTGTCTATCTAATCCTCAGTACCTCATCCTACATATCTAACAATGTATGTTAACCTCCCTACCTTACAGTCACAAATATGACACACCCTCATAACCCACTAACACTTCCCTTCACAAATGCACCTATATTTGCATCCACGACAAGGGACTGATGCATGCATACCCACACATAGCTACAAGTACATATATATATATATATATATATATATATATATATATATATATATATATATATATATATATATATATGTATATATATATATATATATGTGTGTGTGTGTGTGTGTGTGTGTGTGTGTGTGTATTTTAACCAACCCCCAATTTTATACATGTATAAGGTGCAAAATGTCGAAACCTTTACAAGTAAACACAAAACAAAAGATCAACAAAATAAAGGAAGCAAGGGGGATAAACCCCACACACAGCCCCAGGGCAGTCATCTGAGCCAGGATTGCCAGGGACCCTCCCTGACGTGCCTGTAGTTTCTAAATATTTTAAGGGACTGTCTGATAGCCTCTCTGGTAAGTTGGTTGGAGTTATATTGACGTCCCTCATATCTGAATTTGTTGTGGTTCTTCCAAATAACCCACACAGTGGCGGCTGCGACGATCTAGTGGCCGTGAGAGGCACTGCCCTAGGTGGTGAGAAGATCATTGAAGCCCCTAATTGCCCGGTCTTGTCTACATCGACGGGAGAGGTCTGACCACACAGTCACGACCAGATCTCCGTAGTACAGTATGTGGTCAACTATTTTCTACTGTTTACCGAGCAGCAATGGCATGCTGATGCTGAGCTGAAGCAGATTGTGGTAAGCGCATCGTCAGTGGGAGGTTTTTTGCGGAACGCTCTCCAAATTAGAAATGACCATTTTTTAGGGATGCAAGTTTGCTAGAAGGGTTCGATAATGGGGGATGGCACACCGGTGCCAAGGATGATTCTCTTCGCCGAGGCGAGAGAAAACTCTCCATCGGCCGAAAGGGACCACCTCAAGATGTCTGGGTCCGTCTTGATCTTCAATCCTGACTCTACCAGCACTGCAGTATCTACTGGCCCTATCCACTCCCAAACCCTTCCCAAATTCAAGTTTCCCTCACCGTCCTACAGATCCTGTATCGCGCTGTTGGAGGGGAGTTGCCGGTAACTACTGTAGGGATTTGACTCCAATCCAACGTTCGTGAAAAAGAAAAGAAGCGCCGAATCCCAGCTGAAGTCGGATCGAGGTCTCCGCTAGATGCCGACCGTTGAGAATATGATGCCAAGATGCCGAAGATTTGTTATTGAAGTTAGCTTCAAATGGATGTGAGAACCAAAAAATCTCGCTTTCACGAACTGGGCCCAGAGAGAACTACTCGCCCGGACCTTCCACCACATCTTCATGGAGCAAGCATCGATGGCGTGCGTCAGTCTGCCGAATCCCAGCCTGTCCACATTGGTGGGTCTGGCCATAGTATCCCAACTGGCCAATGATGTTTGTCTATCCCATCACAGTAATCCCTGAAGAAGTTGGAGAGAAGATTCTCGATAGAAGTGAGCACCTTCTTAGGAGGAGAGCATGCGGCTAGGGTATAAATAGGGATAGAGGAGAGGACGTGCTGAATCAGGATCATCTTCCCTCCATGCGATAAGATCGTATTATGCCATCCCTCTATTTTTTTTTTCCTAATTTTATCCAACAACCCTTCAAAGATACCTGCATTGGATCTGCCACAAAACAGAGGACACCCAAGATAGGTGAATGGAGGATATACGACAGAGAAGGATGTGATATGGGTTATGGTAGCTGAGTGTTCCCTGTTGGCCACGTGGTGGGAGTAAATAACACTCTTGCTGGGGTTGACGTGCTGACTGGAACATCTGGTGTATCTCTCCAGCATTTTGTGAACCACTTCCACGGACCCAACATCGCCAGAAGAGAAAATGAGGATGTTGTCAGCATAAGCCAAGTGGCTGATGATAGGGCAACCGCTGGTAGTGTAAAAATGTTGAAGCGAAGAGTGCCAACCATCTTGAGATTTCTGCTAAGAGCTTCTGGGACAATGATGAAGATGGTGGAAGATAACGGGTCTCCCTACCTGACTCCTATATATATATATATATATATATATATATATATATATATATATATATATATATATATATATATATATATATATATATGTAATATATATATATATATATATATATATATATATATATATTAAAAATATACATATATATATACACACACACACACACTCACACACAGATAGCACTCTCACTAGGTAAGATGTGTTTGTATAACACACACACACACATCTATATAATGGCATCCCCTCCCACTAGCCTATAGGAACACCCAAAACCGTACGTTTCGTGAGATATCATGACGCTACACTGCATATCCTATTTAGAAAATGTACCCAAAATCTCATCTCAAATATGACACAAAAATCCCTTTAGAGATACGTGTCGAACACCTAGTACACTAGTTTATCATACGCCTAAGATATGCTATCAAACCTTATCCGAATTCTACCAAATAGACTAGTGTCAAGTGCCATGTGAAATAGAACATAAGCACAACATATGTAGGAGTCTCAAAAAATCCAAATTGATCTCGTGTCCTACTGTATCCAATTGTGGACACGTAGTTAACCTCATAATACTCCAATAAACCTAATTAGGTCCACTAAACCTAATGACAAATACTTGGTATACCATTCTCGAATTTCCCCCAAAATCGACCCAAAATCCTATGTAAAAGTCTCCAAATGGGTCTAATGAAGCCCAAGCTTCTCCCCATGGGTAGCCCTAATGTATAGGTGGTTCCTACATGACTAAAGACACTAATTATAATATATTACAAAGGTTAAATCCAGATTTTACCAAATGGGAGATGATTCCCAATGAATAGCCAAATGAACACGATTTGGACAATTAGCTCCTAACAAGTGGACTCCTCTCCTCGCTTCTATGCTCCAAGCTCCTCCTAGCCTCTTCCTTGTAGATAGAATGAGTGGACTAGGTGGAGGAATGGATGAGATTTGGAAAGGAATTGATGGAGGAATGGATGGAATGCCAAATTTGGAAAAATTGAGGCTATAGCAAAAATGGGTTGAATGAAGGGGGTGGCCTCCCTTGGCCGGCCATATCACTACAAAAAAAGTAACCTTTGGGGACAACAAAAAACCGTCTTAAAAACTGCAATTACCGTCCCAACAAATATTTGGGACGGCCTTTGGGACGGGAATGGACGGTCCCATTAGGGTGGCGTGGCAAAAACTTTAGGGACGGATATTGCCGTCCTAATTACTGTTAAAGGACGGTTAGGCAAAACGTCTCAAAAGTTTTCAAATTTATGCTTTTGTGTGACAGTTTATTAATTTGTCCCAAAAAACATGTTTTTGTAACAGATATATTTCGTCCTAATAAATAAGGGACAAAAATTTAAAAAGTCCCAAAAAAAAGTAATTTACTTTTGTTACAGTACTATAATCGTCCGAAAAACTTAACAATTGTTTAAATTATTATGGAATTACTAATTTCCTGTTTATATATAAAATATATAAATGAATTTTATATACAACAAAAATTCATACAGAACTATTTTATTTAATCGGAAATGCATATGGTAGCCGCAACATTAATAAAGCCAAGCCGCAACATTAACAAAACGATTTCTATAAAACATATTTAAAGGTAATATCCCATTGTTCACAAAATAAAATCCAAGTCTTACATCACTTAAGAGTGTTCCCATCAAGTTTTACATCAGTAAGCATTCGCTTAATTTACAAAATAAAATCTACGACTTTTTACACAAGTCCAAAACATATATATTTGATTTTCCACATCTACTGACAAACCGATCCACATCCATGACTGCTAGCAGCATTGGCTACCTGGAAACACATGAATAAGCCAGAAATATGGTTAGCTATAAGTAATTGAGACCTCAGACTCATGGAAAAGTAATTTGCGATAGAAACTTACTTGAGTATATCAGGAAGGCGGAAAGCACCCACGAACATGCTTGCAACTTGTGCTTTGAGCTCAGTGCTAAGCTCACTCTTCATCCTCTCGAGCTCTTCCTTATGTCGAGCCTCTTGCTCAAGACGCTCAACTTTAAGATCATTTTTCATTGTCTCAAAAAGTTATAATTCAAAGTGATGTTATAACAGAAGAAAAAAATCAAGTAACAAAAGAAGAAAAATGTAACAGAAGAAAAAAAACTCAAATTTCCAATATAGTTTCATGATGAATTATACAGTAGAACGGCTAAAAAGAGACGAGACCCATAATTGGGACATCTATCAAATTTTCGCTACAGTAGAAAAATGTTCCTAACAAATATTTTATTTTTTGCACCAATCAGTAGAACGGCTAAAAATTGTTCTAGTTTTTGAAGAACATAAATGACATTCAAAATGAATTCAAAAACATATTCAAAGTATCTACAGAATAATGGGGTTAGAGACATCTAGAGAATTTTGACTATAAAAAGAGACGAGACCCATAATTGAAAAAATGTCCTTATCAAGAAAAAAGAACAATTGTCTATTGTAAGATTGCTCAAGTATGCATATGTTCTCACATAAATCCAACTTGATCTTCTTATAAACACTAGGGAAAATAGGTATGAGATCATCGGATGCATTTTAGAGCTATGTCCAAATTTATATTAAATTGGAGGATATCCTGGGAATGTAAATTCAAGGTACAGTTGTTTGTATGACCATGTTCAGAATCAACCCCACACAGATCATAAGTATAAGAATTGGACGTTACATGACGATTATAAGGTGTTAATAGATTCGGGGTTCTCAATCATTAACAAAAGTACCTAGGCAAAAGCTTATCAGCATATCATTTATGAACAAAAGTATGGATATTCGGAAAGGGAATAGAGAAACACAAGACCATACAACAAGTTTCTGTTAAAGTCAAAAGTTTAAACTATTTATATACTTATTTATTAGATGAAATATGATTGACATATTAGAAATACAAGCAGTAGCTAAACTTCTTTTTAGAATGATAAAAAATGTTCGTATCTCAATTGTTTAAAAGTAGATGAAGATGGTGCTCATAAGCTACCTGGTAGGCATGAAGAAGAAAACTGGAAATAGGAAACCATCTACACATCTTCATTATATACATAAATTTTTAAAAAAGTAGATGAAGATGGTGCTCATAAGCTACCAAGTCCTAATCTAGATTTAAAACTCATCTACACATCTTCATTATATACATAAATTTTTAATATTTCACCTAAATTTTGCAGCTAGCCTCTTAAAGGATAGCACAACCACGATCATCAACACCACCAGACATCTACTGCACTATGAAATTGGAGTAGGTAGATTAACTATACCATCAGACAATGAAAGAATGAGTCGTAGATGCACAATTAGAATGCCTAATATAATTAAAGCAATCTGTAGTGCAGATCCTGCAATGTGTTGTTTCACTCCTCTCTTTTCCTTTGTTCCTGAATAAAGTATGCATAATGCATTCACATGCAAACACACAACAAATTATGAAATTCCCATAAACATTCAAATTATCTGGACGAGGTTGATTTCTTGATCCTTACTTGACACAAAAAAAGATATGGTTGGATGTCAAGTCTATAGGATCTCCTACACATGGCGATCTTTTAAGGCTGACGTATAGAGTAATATTGATGACATTTAAATACAACAAATGAAAATAAACATGCAAGTGTTATTTTAACATGACATCTTCATGAGAATCAACCACTCAGTTATCTGCCATTCAACTTTTTGCCACAACCGAAATCTAGAAAACCATCTAACTCAAATGCTCATTACTTCAAGGCAATTCACATCAAAAAATATGACTGTGCTGTTCTTCCATTGCAAAAAAAAAATCCAACAAGAGGTTGGCTGTTAAGGAGTTACAAGTCTACTAGTTGGGTATTTGAATGCGCTCTTATCTAGCCGAAACATTCATGATATTCCATTTCACCGTCCAAATACTAAAATTAAAAATCAACGAATATTATCATGTCTATTTGAATTCGCTCTTGTATATAATGGTCATTTATGAACTGAAAGAAGATGAAGATGTTCATGATGCATGCAAGCAAGTGGAGAAATACCTGGTTTCAATAGGAATAGAAATCATTGCAACCCAAGATAGTAATATCAAGACCTGTACAACTAACCAATAATTGCTTGAACTTGTATGACAACTGTAATAGAAGGTGAGGTCTGATTGCTATGCATATTGTTCACAGGACACAGCTTCGGGTGATAAGTCCAGACTCGCCCAATGTGGAACGCAAACACAAGCAAGAAAATATATTTAGAAGCATGTGTATAACTACAATTGGAACTGATCCTACATATACTGTTTCCTGGGAAATATCTTTAGATTAGAAGATAAGTCCACGTCTTCCCTATGTAACAGTCAAATACAACCAATAAGAATACATACAAGAAAATTGTATTAAAGGCTTTTGTTAAATCAATTATATTCACTAGTCAGCAAACAGTTCAATTATTTGAACATAATGTAATAATTAAAAATGTAAGGTGAAATTATTAAATTGAGCTTCCAAATAAACTAAAGAACTAACAGAAAACCAAAAATCTAAAAAATAATGTTAAGAATAGACCATGTTCTTTTATATACTTCTGAAACAATCTAAGAAATAATTGGAATAAGTCAAATCCAAAGTTACCTGTTTGGCTGTAAATACGCGAAAGCTGAGCAGCTATCTCTATGCTACAACGCTTTTCGAAGTCATTAGTAAAGACTGCAAAAAAGACAGAACTATAGTGAGACTATAGAAGAAGATTAGCAGTTGAAGATTAACTATATTAAGGACCAACATACACTTATGTCTCCTCCGGAACTTATCTCGAGGAGATTCCACTAGAGAGGAGAGTACACCAAGCTGTTGAGAAAACCAGTAAAGATTTAGATTCAGTAACTTACCTTCCATGTAACTGATTGAATGATAGTTCATGAATTTTAGCTAACAAGTAGTTTTAAGAGATTCATATGCCAAAAAATATTTGATGTTAAAAGAGAGATTCAAGGCTTCTTCCATCAAAATGGGGTCAGCTATTGAGCATAAGAAAGCTTCGCAAAAGAATTGACAAAGGATTTATGACTGGTCATCAAATCCCCTTATGTCTTAGCCAAGGTAGTATGGACAAGAGAGCCGTGCCATAAAATGTAGAAGGCTAGTTGTTTGGTAGAAAAACTTACCTTAGTTTTCGGTCATGTAGTTTAAACTCATAAAACCGATGAGCACCTTCCAAGTTCTTATAGACAAGGAAAGAATACAAGACAAAAAGGTAAGGTGATATGAGTTGCTATAGAGAATTGCATTCATCTCTATGCACATTAAGCAAAAGAGTAAAATGGAATGGCATTCCCAAGGTTGTAGAAGTAAAGACTACTATCCCTGCTTTCTTCCCATGTAAATTGCCATTTTCCATCCCATTTAGCAAGGAGGACTTTTTCATACTGAATTTTAGAAGCAACATGAACTTTTTCTCATAGTTTGCAATATCGGCCGATACCGAAATGGTTTGGTATATCCCGATCCAATACTGACTGGTACCGACATCGGGGGTTCCTATTTCAATCAATTCAACAAAAAAATTGAATGAAAAAGACCAATCAACAAAGGTATAAAAGCATAACAAGGTTGTAAAAGCATGTAAAAGAAAGAAAAACTTTATCTATCGTAGATAAACCAATCGGCAAGGATGACTACTATTCATTTAATTCCAAAATGACTAAAAACAACACTGGAAATAATTAAAATTATATCTAAATATATAAAATATTTTTCCTAAAACTTTAATAATGTATTAATAATTATTTTGTCCTCCGATACCAGAAAATCCGATACTCCGATCCAAAACCACCGATACTGACTATACCGCCGATCCCGATACTCATAGGAAGGGTCCAATACCGATTGTTCGAACCTTGCTTTTTCTATTGACTTTTTATATACAGTTATCCGCTGGAGAAGATCTAATTATCATTCAAACATCTAAAAGTATGTTTCTGGGAACAGGGTGCAACGAGTTTCTCAAGGCCAATGGGTAGCATCGAGAGTAGAATTAGTCTTTTTAGTGGACTCCCAAAATTCTTTTCAACATAACTTGTTTTTTCTCTTTTCTTTTACCTCTTTATTTAAATGATTAAAAGAAATTAGTTACTACATATTCCATCCAAGATTTTGTAACATAGTCTTCAAGTAGGTGTCAAAATCATGTTTGTGCAAAATCTCCATTTCTGCAACCTTCCTGTTTGCTCTCCGGCTAACATTCATAGAAATGATTGTGATTCCCTATAAGAAGTTTCCATATCTTACCTCTTGGTTTATACAGTTAGAATCTTCCCTTGTCTAGGTTAATCTTTCCTTGTCTAGGGGAAGTGGAGGGTTCTCCTTTGGTTACATGAACTTAACTGCATAACTAAAATCAAAGGTCTACCTATGAGCCAATTTGCGTTATAGATTTTATCAAGGCCCTCTCTTGGTCATAATTACTTCGTCTAGAATTTGACGTTGACATCAGAAGTTGAAGTCAGTTTGACAAATAGTCACGAAAACTTGGTCAATTCTTTTATGGACCTCTCTCTTACTCCATAGTTGATCTCATTCTGTCGGGAAAAGGCTCAGATGATAGTGATAATTACAACTTCGAGGCCAGGGTTTGCAAGAGTTCTACTCCTAGTTTTTCATAATTATGGTAAGCAACATGTGAAACATGTTTCTTTTTCCTAGGTACAAGTCATAAAAATCCATCTAGGAAGGGAAAGAATAAATTTACATGTGTCAAAATAAAATAAACCATACACACGTCCTATAGGAAACTTGATAGTTTTCTAGGATCCATACTAGACCTGATAATCTATCAGATCTGATTAAGCATTCATACCCGCAAATTTTGGGTTAAAGTTGGATTGAGTTGTTGTTGAGTGGCCCACTGTCAACACTAAGTAATCCATTTATCAACCGTAAGATGGAAAGTCACACACATTGTCTTGAAAATGAATGCATCAAATAATAGGTAACATATATGAGAATAACTGGTTACCAAATGATATGGAGTGGACATTAAGTAATCCTCCTCTTGAAACAGCTCACCATCTGTTCTGCTGCAGCATGTATAACTTTAGGTTACCACTAGTTCAAACTCAAACAAAGTGAGGATGCTATTGCATATAAACAGAAACAGAGAATGCTTCCAATTCAGAGACTCCAAGAAAAAGTACAAAAATAGAACATATTATAAAGGGTAATTGATCAGATTTTAAGCAATGACAAAAAGCAGCCAAATTGGGAACAAGGAGCGTACTCCAGCAGGAAATTTTATATTCTTCTGAAATATTATTTGACTATTAGTTACTAGATTTTTTTCACTGTATTCAACACCTTAGAGTGGCAGTCTTATACCCTAATGCTTAAAATATGGAAAAAATATTACCAAGCACCTTTTCTGGCTAATAACAACAGTCCAACAAATGATTAATCTGTCTGATTTATTATTTAGTTAAAATTAAAACAAACTTCCAAGAAAAAGTAAACTGTGAAACACGGTATGTATGCAACAGAAAAGCAGTATGAAAGTACAACATAGAGACATTTTGGCACAGAGAAAGAGAAAAATGTCATACTCAATAAGCCTAAATGAAAATAATGGCAATAGACGAAACTATATGTAATTACGTATAGACAGATATTTATACAATAATTATATATTACTAATACGCTTCTGATATGTTAAGTCTGTAATGTATATGCATACTTGGACACAACACAAAATGAACAGTAAATGTGCCAAGCACAATCAATCAACCAGACTTTCCAATTAATAGACAATATGGCATCTTAATAGATGAATTGATCACTTTACTAAAACTTAATGGTTTACTATGATAATAATAGATGCTGCAATGTTCTAAGGCTAGGTTGTCAAATCGAGACACGTGTTGTGTATCGAAATGCTTGATTATAAGTCCCGTGTGTGTTGTAACTTATCGCGTATTGTAAGATAAATTGTCCCACAGTAAATTTGATAGAAAATTAGTCTAGCCCTACAGATATGGATAAACTTAACGAGCTATAATAAGGACTATTGTCAATCATTAAGTGACAAGTTTATCATAAAGTTGGCAATTAAGAAAAAAGCAACATTCGCATACATGATGGTATTTTCACTAGAATAGCATCATTGCATCAATATAACTTAATGTTTAACAATTGGTGCATTCACGTTCAAATAATGTTTTATCGTACATTCTAAAATCAATGTACAACTTATAAATATCCTAGAAAATAGAGATAGAAAAGTTCTCTAAGAAAAAACAAAACAAATGATAGAGAAGGTTCAAGAAATCCAAAAAACAATATTGAAGCAACAAAACATTCTTTTTCTGAAGAAAATCAGTTCTATGAGTTGATGTAGTATCTACAGTTTCTTGAGATGCAGTCACTAGAGATTCTAGACATAATTGCTGGATATGTTGGAAGTCGATGAAGGACAGTAGAAAGGAAATGTTCATGTTTACTTAGAAAGGAGGTTGCTTGCAACAAAAAAGCTGTAAAAAGTTTTAAAGAGCTATATGGATAATCGAACAGAGTTTTAAAGCTTTAGGCTTGTAGCATAAGGTTATAAAAACAATAATTTTAAAAACACTAAAAAAATGCTGTTTAACTCGTTCAAATTAAGATTAATCAGGTAATTTTAGCATCAGATGATACACGTATTGGGTTATATGATACATTTCATATTGTAAGACATAAAAAGTGATCGTAATATAAATTGTCACCTGGTATTTTCAACGAATAATATCGTTTATACGTTGTGTTGTTCCATATAATAACATGCCTATCGTATATCTTAAGATATTGAGAACAAAGTTTCAAGGTCAACTAAAATAAATCAGATCATACACATAGCTACATAACATCATCATCATCCAATTTTCTCTCGTCAGAAAGGGGTTAGAATTAGAACATGAGAGCTCCACAAAAAAATGGATGGAAGCTTTATGACCGACTATCTAAAGTCAACACTCTATTTTGGTGCCAACCTCCAAAACCAAGAGAGAGGGGGGCCTTGGTACAAAACTGGAGAGGCTAGCTGGAAGGAAGGTAGAGCTACCATTATGAGTTTAAAGCTTATGCAACCAAGGAGCAAAACCCAAATGATTTTAATTAGCATAAACTAACTAGCTTGATATTACGTAAATAAACCAAGGCATGGCGTTGTTCATGTCGAGTCAAGACATGACATAAACTATAATATATCCTAAGAAGTAGAGACCAGTTCAAATAAGTTGGCTGTGATAAGCTGTACCTGCTGGCTACCATCCGAAGTTGCCGGAAGGGCCAAATGTATACACCTTCGACTCTCGTCCGAACAACTCCAAGATCATGTTTATTGTCAAATGCATTATGGAAAGTAACTGCCCCCTGCCATCACGCACAATGTGGACAAAATATAACCTTAAGCTATATATACGATTAAAAGATCTACTTAGATGAGTTTTTGTAATTGAATAGAATTAAGACGGCCGTCATAGCATATAAAAGGGTACCATGGATGGCTTTCACTGCCTCATACATTCTTGTGAACTGAGCTAATACTGCCATTGCATGTTTTCAGATACGTTTGTGATCCTATAAATAATTTCTTCTGAAGATTCTATAGTGTCAGAATGCTCGCAAAGGATTTGAAGTGTAAATTTCAAAAGTTTCTCCACTTGTTGGAACTATAAACAGCTATGATCCTCTCTACATGAGTATAAGAATATTCTTTTGAGTGTGTCCTAGGGATAATAATAAGAATCATAGCTGTTTCTAGTTCCAACAAGTGGATCTATACTCATGTAGAATTTGTTCGAACAAATTGACACATGTGTTAGTGTCAGTGCTAGTGTCAATTTGTTCGAATTGTGTTTAGTCAGTGCAACACAGTCCGACTTATGAGAAAATATAACAAATAATGTTACTAACTCTTTGGAGAATTCGGTAGAACAGTTGGTCAGCGGAGGTCTGGAGTTGGCAAATCGACAGAGTCCTAGCGATGAGTTGGGGTTCTGCTTGGGAGGAGGACTCGGGTTTCTTCTAGAAGACCATACGCCCGCCCGCTCGTAGATCTTCTCGAGGTGGTGGTGATGCTATCCTCGAATTTGGTCACTGACAGGAAGTCGTCGGTGGGATCGACAACCTTATGGGAGCGTGCCTCCGTCTCGAGCATCAACAACTCGACAACATTATCCCCCTCTTCCGGGGCCTCGACAACCTTATGGGAGCGTGCCTTCGTCTCGAACATCAACATCCCTAATTATTCCTTAACAAAAACCTAACAAATCTAGGGTTAGGGTTTGTGCTCACGGAAAACATATAAATTGAGAGAGAAGAGAAAGAGAGTACCGATCAAGAGAGAGAAGGAAATGAAGATGGGAATGGAATATAGGGGTGTGGCAGGGGGCTTTGACGATGAAGGAAGCTCGAGAGAGGGCGGGAAACACAAAAAATTTATGCGGGGGAATGGAAATTTTTTTCCAAAACTGAGATTTAAAATTAACAAACCAACGTTTGTACTCTCTGTTTAATAAACCAACGTTTCTTGTAGTGTATGTGGATGAATGGTGTGGATTCATTCTAGAGATCCAACGGTTAGGAGTAAGGAAAAAAAATTTTCTAAAAAAAATGGTTTGGGCCGCCAAATAATTGCCATTCCCGCTGAGATTATTTGAGACGGTCTCAAAATTTATTTGGAACGAAAATTATTAATAGTCCCAAATAAGAGACCCACTTATCAATCTGTCACCAATAAATTCGTTTTTTGTTACAAAAAAATATAGCAGTCCCAAATAATAATTTTTTAGGACGTTTAAAACTAGAGTTCTTAAAAGTGTTGTCCCAAAAGCCAACTTTTTTTGTAGTGTAGGTTTTGGACTAAAACAAAATGTCAATCATGCCCTCTATAGTTGTCATTTGGATAATTAATTGCATGGAGGGTTTTGGACCTATTTCGGTCAATAATCTAATCTCTAATTTAACTAATTGGTCATGCCTAATGAGTCTAATCTAACAAGTTGGTTTATGAGTCATGTCATGCTAATTATTGGGCTCTAGTTTAGTGTCTGGGATAATTGATTCACTAAAACAAGTCGGACAACTAGGCTAGCGATTAACTGTAATAACTAACACAATATTAATAAATGATATACACACATGAAATAAATAATTAGTCACATTAATATATATAATATGAATTTAATTATCAATTATGTTGCAGGATAGGAAAAGACAAAAATATGCCTATTCTGGAAATGTCGTAGTTATACGAGGCAACTCCTTGCTTAGGTGGGTGGCTTCAGTGAACTTGCCTCAGCTTTACCTTCACACTATTAAATGGAAGTTTCTTTTACTTTACTGAATAAACTTGATAATAAAAGAGATAAATCCACGTAGCTAAGGGTCCATTGAGTCATATTGTGTAGAACATGGAAAATGTCACTTATTGCCTATATATCACTCCACGATTGAACCCTTTGCTCTAATAGGTTCAACCCCCTCACCACTCTTAAGAAGAAAAACAAAATATAATAATTGAGATCACTCACCAACCCGTAGCAATCTCCCTAACCAAAGTTGACGACTCCTCGATTTGATCTTCTTTCTTCTATCTTGGATAGCGAAGTCCTAAGAGCAAAGTACATACTTTGGCTTAGATTTCCTTGTGGAAGAACACCCCGTTTCTCTACTTTTTGCTATGCTTTGTGCATCCACCCTCACCCCATATATACAGGATGAGAAAAAAATCATATTCTAGTCATAATAGGATTTCCTAAATATAAACATAATAGGAATCCTAGTATGCCTAAAATATTCCATCAACAACCTATTTTAGATCATAACAGGAATTCCTAAAATAAGAATCCTATTATACCTAAAATAGCACAACACCAATTATGAACATCCAAATCTAATTAAATCAAATATTTCATTAGATTTGGATTCCACAAATATGTTATTACCAAATCTCGGCTAGACTACAAAAATCTCCCCCTCCAATCTGATAAGAGGGTATTGAACCCGTGGGTTTTCAACTGGACTCCATTCCTGTCGTCCCACGAAAGAATACCTATTAGCGCATGCCACTGATCTTCGATCCTCTGAGTTGATTTGCATCTTCCTTTATCTCCAGCTCTTCGACCGTCATGTCAACGCTAGCTGCCATGTGTAGCACCTCCTGTACCACTGGGATCCTGCCGATATCGATGACACGACCAAGACTGAAGTCTCTGATGATCAGCCTCACCGTAAATCTCGGCCACCTGTCTCCAACTTCCATCTTCCACCAAAAAATGTTAACTTTTCGATGAGCTTCTTCATCCTAGGCTGGCCAAACCAAGCGGACGGTACGGTTCTCCTGAGATTTGAACTCCTGAACCTGCCCACCTTCGTGTCCGAACTTGAAGCTCCCCCATACATATGTGTCCTCGAACATAACATCACGTACTGTGCATGCCATCGATGACCCACAGCTCCCTCTGAACTGTATGAATGATGATGCTCCTGCATCAGATTGAGTTTGCTGTAAACCTTGATCTCTTTTCTGGCTTCGAAATTATGAAATCGATGTCGCTTCATGAAGATTTGGCAAACCACCTGTTGCCAAAACTAGATCCATAGAGCAACTCCCACCTGGAGATCGACCAGTTGTCATGGGACCGACAGACTACCATCAACCTTTGACTCATCACCATCCATAACTTTGTCTCGATGAACCAAATCCTCTGTATCCCTCAAAGCATCTAGAAGCCCCTCCTTAGCAAGTTTTCAATGATCCACCTCCTGTCGAATACCCCACAAGCCTTCATCCGGTGTCTGTGGTCTGCTTGTACAACTCAGTGGCTTGAGCCTGTACATGCCACAATACAAATCTCTTCGAGCCAGGTGTTGGGAACCCTTCGCAAGCATCTAATCTTTGCTCCTAAATAGACTACGACAACCATCATTTACCAATCTTCCTACCGAAATCAAGTTGTAGTACAAACTCGGTATATGTCGCACACCCCTAAGGACGAACTTCTCACCAAACTCCATTGTCAAGTGCAAATCACCGATGCCTACAACTGCAGCTGTCCCCTTATCGTCCATATTCACACGTCTAAACCTGCCACCGCGGTATGATGTAAAGATCCTTCCATGTGGAGTGGTATGATATGACGCTCCCGTGTCCATGGCTAAGTCGCTATCATGACACATGCCACAAGGTTACACTGCGTCGGTCGCTACGATAATGATATCTCCAAATGTCGTAAGATCCTCTTGATAGTCCTTGCCTTTGGCTTTCTCAGCTTTGAACTTCATACATTTCCTCTTGATATGACCCCTTTTGCCATAGTAATAGTAGCCCTCCTTGCGGTCTATATTCACAAGATCCCAAGAACTCTCCCACGTCCTTTCCTGTGACTTAGGTCTTCCCTTCCCGTAGAAAGCCACCAGAGCAGACTCCTGCGACGATTCCACTTGCTTGCGTCGGACCTTCTCATTTAGCAAGCTACTTTTGACTGCCTCCATCGTGACAACTCCATCAGGTACGGAGTTGGTCGCTGACACCACCAACGTCTTCCAGCTTTTCGGCAGAGAACTCAAGAGCAGTAGGGCCTGAAGCTCATCATCAATCACCATCTTTATCGCAGACAGCAGATTGATGATACCCGGAACCTCGTTCAGATGTAGTATCACCGAGGCACCCTCCGTGCACTTCGAGTGGCTGAGTTGGCGAATTAGAAATGCCTTGTTGCCAGTCGTCTTCCTTTCGTACAACGAATGCAGGTTCTCCCACAATGCTTTTGCCGAACTCTCCATGGATATGTGGTGAAACACTGAGTCGTCTAGCCATTGACGGATGAATCCAATGGCCTTCTGATCCAGTCATTTCTAGTCTTCAGCAGCTTTGTCCTATGGCTTCGTACTGTCGTCCTCCAACAGACCATGCAAGTCCTTGCACCAGAGTAGATCCTCCATCATTGGCTTCCAAATTGCCTAGTTCCCTTCTGTGAGGGTGATCATACGAGTGTTCGTCTGCTCCATAGACACGGTTGCTAGAACCCCTAAAGCTTTGATACCAATTATTGGGCGCGTGCGGAAGCGTTTTCCAATCCACCTGATCAAAACCAACTCCCGTCTAACGGACACCATGCACAAGATGAAGACAAGTATATGGCGGTGACGTACGTCCGTTGGACAAATTCTAACATTTAATAACTCAGATAAAATTACATGATTGACAAAACTCACGTTGAATCCTTTGCCCTAATAGGTTCAACCCTCTCACCACTGTCAAGAAGAAAAATAGAAGATTACAATTGAGATCACTCACTAACCCGCAACAATCTCTCTAACCAAAGTTGATGACTCCTCGATTAGATCTTCTTCTTCCTTCTGTCTTGGATGATAAAATCCTAAGAGTAAAGTACGAACTTTGTTTTAGATTTTCTTGTGGACGAGCACTCCGAATCTCCATTTTTTTGCTATGCTTTGTGTCTCCCCCCTCCCCCATATATATAGGATGAGAAAAAAAAATATTCTAGTCATAATAGGATTTTCTAAATATGAACATAATAGGAATCATATTATGCCTAAAATATTGCATCAACATCCTATTTTAGATCATAAAAGAAATTTCTAAAATAAGAATCCTATTATACCTCAAATAGCACAACACCAATTATGAATATGCAAATCTAACCAAATCAAATATTTAATTAGATTTGAATTCCACAAATATATTGTTACCAAATTCAGACTGGATTCCAACAATAGGACCAATTATCAACCACCATGTAACGGTTGTAAGGCTTACAACCAAATTTGTTGTAAGTATAGCATTGCTCAATTTTATAGCACATGAATTGTGTGGTTTATCCTATGTTTATTGAGAACAATGATACTATTTGGACCACAGTTTTGGTTCTCACCTTTGGACCACAGTTTTGGTCTATACTTTTGGACCACCTATTACGTGTCAGTGTCCCATTGACAGGTCAATTGCGGACGGGTCCAAAGAAATAGAAAAGACCAATGAGATGATCCGTAGCCCACAATCATCATTTACGGGCCATGATCGCAGACCAAACTGGATTTTCCTATTGAGAAAGAGGAGTGCCACAAAATTTGGTCCTTTCCGAGCTCCAATATGTACGTGCAAGATATAATACTACCTTCCAATGACCCCCACCCACCCGATGTGTATAATCTTTTCATCTCAGGTGGTGGTGGTGGTGGTGGTGGTATACTAGAATGGTTCTAGCTAGCACAAGGTGTCGGCCACCTAGTGAATTTGTTAGGTCAACTTGTAACAAAAATGAATAAGATTTTCTTATGCTTCCATTATTGGCTGGCTTTGAGTCTTTTCATACATAGGTTTATGAGTGGGATAAAGCCAAACCTAAGATTACGTGATGCTTTTGCATACATAATTTGGGTTTGTATTGGTAAAATTTCTAATTCCTCTCTTTTCTTTGACATGCGGATGACTCGGTTTAGACCTAAAATAAAGTAAACAACAATATTGACACTTTTTGGTGTGAATATGATGGTCTACTTGTTCGCTTTGCTATCTATTTTCTATATGAAATGATGGAGAATGTGTTACATAAAGACTTGAAAGGCAAAGAGAAAATTACTTGCGTTTCTTGGTGACCAGCAACTACTGACCAGCTTCTACTTTTTCCTGTTCTAGTAAATTGTAATTGCTATTCTAATACCCAATTGCTCCGGTAATAGCATTTCTTGGTGGTGGTGCTTTTTTTTTTTTTTAAATCCCACTCACACACAGTTGGTGGTGGTGCTTCAACCAATAAAGATTTTCCTTCTTGTTTCACTGTCATTGTATATATAGTCTCAACAATTTTTTTCTTCCTATTTTAAGTATTTCTTGAAGTGTAGCAGTTTCTTTTTAAATCGATCCAGACTTATTGTTGATGGGCACTTCCCGAAAAAAGAAAGAAAAAAAAAGTACTTGTGGTGAAAGTAAGATATTATATCCAATTGCGACTGTGGTTGAATTAAAGTGCATATTATACCATTTCCACACATACCGTTCTCTTGTAATTATGTATTTATGGATAACAAAATTTTTAATTTTTAATTTGTTTCAATACGCAATGCTTGGTCAGGCGAAACGAACTTTTTGTTTATTTACATTGTATCTCATGCACGAATCTATCGCAGGCAAACCCTTTTACACATGTGACCGGCCGTTGTTTACTTCGAATGATCTATTATATTCATAATATACTAGTGCCTTGTATGTGCAATGCATACATTTTTCACCACCATGTCATAATAAATTACAAAAATAAAAAAAGCACCAACTGCATGCAAAAAAATCAAACTATTTTAAAGAATAAAAATATTATTGAACATAAAAAAAATGGCTTCTTCTCAACGCCATTGTAGAAACCAGTGGGTGGAAAACGATAGTTTCGCCAATGTCCCTATCAGGTCGGTAAATCAGTATGAGCCGTACTGGTCTGTTTCCTACAATACAAGTACATGCTATGGCATAGGTTATTATGTATTGATAGCCCTTGCGTTTTTTTTTCTTCATTCGCAATTTTTGTAGTACTTGCTATTAGGAAGTCACCCATCTAGTTTTGTTTAGCTAGATCTAGTAGCTGAGTCGGAGGTCCCTCGTAATTTCCACCCGATAGCGCTCATCTGGAGGATGAGGATCCTACGTGAATTTTTTTCCCACCACTCCTGATATCATTTTGATTCTTTGAGGCATTTAGCTGCCAGACACATGTTTAGCATGTTTATTCTAGAAGGCTATTCCCAACATCATGACTGTATATATACATACTGCGGTTGACGATGTGATCATGTACTGTTGGGTGCCATGCTAGCTTCCAATTTTTATAGCTAGCTTCATAATCATTTAGATAGGGCATCAGAAATACTTGTTTATCTTATATGTTGATATATATTTCTTCTTTTTGTTTGACTGATTGGGTCATAGTATATTATGTGAGACTATAGGTAACTTGTATTGTAGTATGTACCCCTATATCTAGGGACAATCGTGACTGTATCGCATGATATTGGTGTATACTGTATTGTGTAAATGGCCGAATCATACCTATGTTCTCCATCTATCGGTATTAGGATGTGATAAAGGGAGAGTTAGAGTCATTTGTTACTCTTGATGTTGATGATATGATTCTCAAAGGTAATAATGCTTTGGAGATTGTATTACTGAAGAAATTGTCACGCCCCAGTCCCAAATACGTGGGACCGAGACATGTGACAATTTCCAGCAGATACGTACTCGAGAATTTTTCTAATTTAATGGCATCCTCGAAATACGTATTAAGCTGAAGCTAAATAATAATAGAATCACATGCATGCTAAGTCTCATCTACAGAATAAGTAAGTAGTCTGAATAGGAATAAGTCAAGTAATCAAAAATAAGTCATACAGACCATAATGAGCATATGAAGTAGGTGGATTCAAATCCACTACTCAAATGTCTTAAAAAAAGTACTGAAAGGAATACAGGAAATAAGATAACTTGATACAGACTCTACGTGGAAGACTGCATCCAAGATGGGACCATACGTGATCAGATGAAATCAGCTGGTGAGATCTCCTCGTCGCCCAATGTCGCGTCTGGTCCCGGGCCGTACATCTTTGGATACTCCTGCTCGTCTAAACCTAGAAGGAAACCAGGTCCTCAGGGGGATGCAACAAGATACATAATATACAATCCACTATGGAATAGAATGCATTAAGATCAGGGCTGCTTTATCAACTATGTGTATATATAATGAATATAGATTTTGACATATAGGGTTGTCTATGATAGCTAGGGTAATCGAGCAGTGGTGCTCCCTCCGGGCACCCATCATGCATCAATGACAAATTGAACACAACTCGTAGACCCTATGTCTAGTGACTGTCCTCCCCGTCCAATGTATAGAGAACATGTCGACTCCTTGACACATTCAGTCTCTAATCAAAAGTCCAGTAAATAGTACAGTAAAATGACTAGTATGAGCTATGCTGCCACACTCTCTGTCGTACAGATGATCAGTCGAGTATGGGAATACGTGTCATATATTTCAACACCATCTCTTCATGTCCAAAGTAGTGTTAGGGTCATGCGAGATATCTGTGTATCCGTCCAGGAATGTATGGGTAGTCTTATATGGCCTAGGTTAGAAAATAAAGAGCCAACGTATCTCGTTGGTTGCACCCAGAGTCGTGCTCGGACGCCCACATGTAATATAACAATAAAAATAGTAGGCATATATTTTGTAATTGAAAAATGAATCAACATAGTGGTAAGCTATACTTGCCTGGATCCGGTAACTAGAATCGATAATCTAGTACATGATCCGAGTCTAAGGAGCCCAAAGAACTTAGCGATAAATTAGAAATTAATTATTAGGCTAGTAACCTTCTTATTAAAAATTTGTTTAGTATCACTATATATTATGATAGAGTATCTAACAATAAGGTTGAAGGCCGTAATTCTACAATAAACCTCAACCAAAATATTACTCAACTAATAACCCAATAGCCTCATACTTATTAATCTCTACCTACCCATGCTTAATGTGCAGCTCGTCCCCATACAATAGCACGCATGTGTGTACTGTCATGACACGCATCACTCATCATTATGCCTTACATATTACTGCCACTCCATATCATAGTTCCTCATCTTCCCTTGTTCACCCCCACATGAACGTTCTCTGTTCTTCAATGCTAGACTTAAATTGAGGACTAAATCCAGCATAGTACCCAATGGATATTGCTAACACGCACACACAAAACCAACAAGACATTTTGACTTTGTGACATCTAACTCTCTATCTTAATTCATTTGTGCGTAGTTGCCCATATTACTCACTGCTCCCCTCATTTTCCCAAATACAATACATAATATCTTTACCATCCTCCAAGCCTGCCCATGGGTGATTAAACCGAACACTGCATGGTCGATTCCTCATACTGGTAGGAGCAACCCACATCTCTGACTCATGCAATGCTAACGTAAGCATGCCCAAACCAGTGTTGTTACAAGGTCCTGCTTGCATACATGATCCTATATATCAACTTCATAACCACTCTTCCTTAGCTCTCACTCGCACCCACCCTTGTCGTTCTAAATGTTCCTGCTCACCTATGCACACACACAAACTTTCTAGTACGTCCCCCTCATCCTACGCTCTCACATACACAAAGCAAGAATATGATTCCCTATATTGTATTCACACTGATTTAACTATATATACTATGCAAGAAAACTATCAAAAATTGACTGTGGAGAGGAAGGAGAGTACCAAGGGAGGAGAACACTCCTGAAAGGTGGCTTCATCGGCCGTCGAGCCTCCAGTCAGTGGGGACAACCCAACTAGGCTGTGCACCACATACAGATGGAAGTCCGGTCGTGGTCGAAAAGAAAGGGTAGCGCCAGCATTGCTGTTGGTGCCGATCCTGTTAGGGTTATAAGCTAAGAGTATCACTTTTGTATTAAATATATTTTTCTATTATTTTTTTTAGTCAGAATCATATGGGCAAATATTGGCATTTTATATTTGTTATATGTTAATACAAGTGTCTAATATTCTACATTGTAGATAATATGATGTGTGGTGACACACAAAAGATCATATTATCAGTCTCTTGTAGAATATATAAATGTTTCACAACCTAGATGAATTTGAATAAGCTATTCGTAAGGTTGTAGTATAATCTAGCATTAGTCTAACTTGACTATAGGTTTATATTAGTGCACTTTGTCTATATTTAACATGACTACTTGAGGTTGTTCTCTTTGTATTGACTACATAAGAAAACAAATACCTCTGTTATTATGGATGCTTTAGCTCTTATTCCGGATATAATAACAGAAATGTATATGTAGTGTGCATTATTTTGATTCATAAAACAGTGAGATTCATAATGAGTCAATAACCTCTATGAATTAGGTATTGGCATTATGTGTATGACGGGTTGTTGATTATAAAAGTAATCTATGTCCTGATGTATCGGGTTGATGATGTCCCCTTAAGGAACTCATAAGAATCGTCATGTAAACCTTACAGGTGGACTATATCCGACATGACAAATAAAGTTGAGTGGTATTACTTAAGGATAAAAGATGTCAATCAATGTAGTTGTCAATAACTTATTTTGATTAACGAACATTCGATATCTTAACATGGGGAGACAAACAATCATATAATAAGAAGGAGCCCATAAACGTAATTTAGGATTATGAAGGTGCAACTGTAGATCTTTAGTAGATCGAGCTATTGTTAACCGGCCTGGGTTATGTGCTCGGGCTGAACACGGGATACTTAGACCTGTTAGGAGATCTAAACCTAATTTCTCCTTATGCTCCCTGCCGTAGCCTATATATAACCTCTATTCTCTGGCCATTAGATGCATCCTAAGTAGAGCATCTTTCTCTAATTTGTTCATTATGAGAGGAGAGATAGGAAGGATAGAACATGTTTTTTTTTACATGTATAATTCGTGAACCCTAGTTTCGCCTATGAAGGGTTATAATACATTTTAAATCTGTTAACTTTCTATCGATCAATACGTACAACCATCTGTGGCCCTAGGAATGATTAGTTCCATGACCTTTGGCGCCTAGATACATTGGAAAATTTCCTAGACAATGGTAAAAAATTATTTCCTGTGGAATATAAATCTTGCCCACACTATATCAACCACGTGAGCTACCACACGCTATGTGTGCAAGTCAATATATGATGACTCATATATTGAAATAAATCAATACTAAAATAGAAAATATTGGTGACGCCCATAAACGACGGTAATATGCAAAAAAAAATATCGCTAAACTAATTTAGCAATGTAATTTGTGATGTTTATGTTATGTCACGTATTCTATGGTAGCTGACACAAAATAATGTCGCTATATATCTCTATAACGACATCATTTAGTGATGAAGTAACATTGCAAAATGTTTTCAGAATAGCGACGTTTAGCGGCGTGGCTTTGCTAATCAACAACGTGGTTTTTTGTTGCTAAATGTTGTGGATTAATTTGTAAATAGCGACAATATAAGCAACATTTTGCTATGAAAATGTTGACGAGATATACTTTGCGATGTCATCTTATTAACGACGTTTAGCAAATACTATAGAAGTAGTGTTGTCGAACACCGAATAGGTCTGTGCAGCGCACTATTCTGGATCCAAGCACAGTTAAAGATGAAGCAGGATATAAGGCCATAATAGTTGGATATTTATCTTTTATTGCTATATTTGCTTTATTCTGTTATGCATGATTGTTGATGTGGTTATTTGTTATAAACTGAACCAACATTTAATAATGGACAACATGGACATAAATCAACTAGTAGAAAAACCCTCATCTTTAAATAATTAAGTGGGAGGAGTTTATTTTTTATAAATCCCATGGTCTCCATTACTGATATATAAGTGATGTAATTATACTTGTGCGTTGGCTTTAATACATTCCTCCATATCGGATAAGTCTAGTTACAGATCACTAGTACATACTTCCTTTGAGGTAATTATAGAAAGTTATCTAGTGTGTGTTCACTTCTCCATATGAAGGAACTCATTATGAAGTAATGCACTTAATATTAAGTAATGGTATACACTTAGAACCATCAAAGTCACTGCTATTTTTTGTAGGGCCAAAGCAAGACCAACAAGTTAATTTTATTTGTCATAAAGTTAGGTTAACATGATAATATAATTAATAGAAAAAAACCTCTTTCGACAAATATTGAATTTGTATACGTCTACACCATCGGGGCCTGCTAAATTCATGGTATTTAAGGTGTTGATTTTTTTGGAGAAAATCAATATTTATTTAATTCAAAAAGTTTTTGCCCTATATAATAGTTAATTATGTGATTTTTAGGATTTTAAAAATGGGTTCTTTCAGTCCACTTATGATAATTCTTAAAGAAAACAATCTTACCGGCCCTAATTACATTGATTGGAAACTTAACTTAGATATTGTCTTAACCGCTGAAGAGTAAAAATATATACTCAATGAGAAATGTCCATCTAAGCCTGATGCTAATTCTGATGAGAAGGTCAAAGAGGCTTATAAGAAGTGGATAAAGGCAGATGAGATGTCGTAATGTTACATTCTGGCATCTATATCAAATGTACTACAACATCAGCATCAGGCCATAACCACAGCTTATGACATGATGTATAACTTCAAGGAATTCTTTAAACATCAGAGTAGAGCAGCTAGGTAGTTTGCTATAAAGAGTTTGAAGAGTATGAAAATGGATGAAGGTACTCTAGTAAGAGAGCATGTTCTGATGGGTCATCTGTATGAGATGGAGATCCTTGGAGCTAAAATCGATAGGAAAACCTAGGTTCATATATTTTTTGGGACTCTGCCTAATTTTTTTGACATATTTTTATCTTAACTACAACATGAACAAATGGTTGTATAGTTTTGACAGAACTTACGAAAGAACTACATGATGCTGAAGCTCTCTTTAGGAAGAATAATCATATTTATGTTACTGAAAAGACTTATACTTCTAAGCCTAAAGGCGGTAAGAAGAAGAATAATATTCAGAAATAAGTAATTTCAGCAAAGAAGGACATGGGACCTCAAGGCACTGTGAAAAAGCCGAAAGGCAATTATTTTAAGTGCAAAGGTTCAGGATATTGGAAGAGTGACTGTCCACCTCTCAAACAAGGGAACAAAGAAGGTATATCTTATTTACTAGTAGTTAAAACATGTTTAGCGATATTGTCTATCGGCACCTGGTGTGTAGATACAAGAGCCATTAGTCATGTCTACAATTTATTACAGGGGTTCCAGAAAACCAGACGGCTTAGTGTTGGAGAGATATGCTTGTTCATGGGTGATGCTACAAATGTTGCGATCGTTTCAATATGAGATGCTATTTTATCTTTTGGTAAAATTAAGTCTTTGATATTGAAAATTTGTCTTTATGAACCTTCACTTAGAAGAAATTTGATTTCTGTTTCTATTTAAGGATGGATATTCAGTTTATTTTAATGAAAACATTGTTATTAGAAAAAATAATCAATTTATCTGCTATTCTTATGCATTAATAGATAATTTGTATATCATTAATCCTACTTCACCAATAATGCAACTAATAGAAATGAATAATACGTCTTCTAACTTAAATAAGAGAAAAGAACCTTCTTGTATGAACCAAACATATCTTTAGCACTTGGGATTATGCCATATTAACCTAAAAAGGATTCAAAGACTGGTTACAGATGGACCTTTGAGTTTATTGGAAATAGATGCACTTCTAGTCTGTGAATCCTGCTTGAAAGGTAAAATGACCAAAAGGCCTTTCAAGGCAAAGGAGTATAGGGCCAAAGATGTGTTAGAATTGATTTACTTTGATTTGTGCGGGCCCATGACTATCCAGGCTAGAGGTAGCTTTGAATTTTTGTCACATTCATTAACGATTATTCAAGGTATGGATACATTTACTTGATGCACCGTAAGCCCGAGTGCTTTAAGAAATCCAAAGAGTACAAAGCTAAGATGGAGAAACGTCATAGAAAATATATCAAGTCATTACATTCAGATCGTGATGGCGAGTACCTTTTTGGAGAGTTTAGGGATTACTTATCAGAAGCTGGGATTACGTCTCAATTGACTGTACCAGGAACACTCCAACAGAATGGTCTAGCATAAAGAAGGAATATGACTCTTATGGAGATAGTTGGAACAATATCAGTTATTCGAATTTGCCAGATTCGTTTTGGGGATATACCTTAGAGACTGTAACTTATATTCTAAACTTGGTACCTTCCAAGTCAGTACCTACTACTCCCACCGAGCTGTGGACCGGGCGGAAGCCTAGTCTAAAATATATTCAAATCTGTGGTAGTCCAGCACATGTGTTGAATGGGAAAGCAGATAAGTTGGAATCTCGTACAGAAGTACGCTTATTGAACGAAGGGAGATCTATTTTATATTCCTAAGGACCAGAAGGTCATTTTTACTTCCAATGCCCGATTCTCAGAAAAAGACTTTATGATGGACCGTAAACCCATGAGTAAATTTGTTCTAGAAAAAATGAGAGAAGAGACACCTAATACTTCAATACCAACAGTACAAGAGGAGAAACCACAAATAACTGCACATTGTGTCACAAATGTTATACCACAACCCATAGTACCTCGTCGTAGTGGGAGGGTTATTATACAATCGAACATCTTTATATTCTTGGGAGAGTCCTCAGACTTTGTCCCTAAGGAACAAGATTATGATCCCTACACCTATAATGAAGCACTACAAGATAAAAATGCTGAATCTTGGCAAAAGATAATGAAATTAGAAATAGAATCAATGGATTCTAATAAGGTATAGGAACATATAGAACAATCTACTAGTATAAAAGCCATTGGATGCAAGTGGTCTATAAGAGAAAAAATGAGCATATGATAAGGTTGAAACCTTTAAAGTACGACTTGTTGTAAAAGATTTTAGTCATAAAGAGGGTATTGATTATGATAAAACATTTTCACCAGTAGCCATGTCTAAGTCTATCTGGATTCTTTTATCTATTGCAGCTCATCTCGATTATGATATTTGACAAATGGATTTCAAGACAGCTTTCCTTAATGGAAGTTGTTTGCAAAAACAAAAGCTTTCCGAGAAAACTAAGTTAAAAAAAAAGCACAAGAGTATAATTTGATTCTGGGAAAGTATAACTTTAGAAATTTGATCTTAAGACGAATATTTTATCCCTTGGACGATGCGATGTCGAAGAAGAGAAGCTCTGAAATGTGCAGCAGCAACTTGGTCAGTAGATTATGATCATTAGTGATCCTGAAGGAATGATTTTAAACTCTATTTATAGAGTTCTGGAATAACTGTTAAGTAGTTATCCTAATTGGCGTATGGCGCTGATTGGCGCACCATCACCCAATTGCGTGAATGGTTGGCTAAATTGCACGTGACATGTGGCATTCTATGAGAAAGATGCACTTAGTCGTGGGCAGTGTCGCATGCACGTTCTTCGAGATTAGTAGCATACGCGCCACATCAACTTTAACTGCTTCTATTGATGACTTGATCAATTGGCGCTAGTTGATGAATGGAGCATACTATAGGTGAGCGCCATCTGTGAGAAAGCATTAGGTATATGAATCTGTGAATTGTTTGATTGCTTCGTGCTAACTCTGTATGGCGCAGTGCATGACACAGAGTAAACGACAAAGATCATGATGAGTTCTGACATATCTTTCTCGAGCGCCTTGCACTTAAGGTTCAAAGCAATTTTCCTCGATTGACGTACTATCAGTCATAATGGCAAACATTCAAATTCTCGAGGAAGGTTGCCACATAGTAGCCAGCGCTATAGGATGCTCTGCGCCATCCGATGGGGTGTGCTATTTAATCATATACGTAATTTGATAAATTAATCTTTGGCACTATTTATGGATAGCATATAGTAATATTTGATATATTTTGAGCTTTTACAAGACCCCCTTCAAAGTTTTCAAGTTTTAAATATTTTAAAATTTGAAATACTTTGAATCAGAAGCGGCCTTGCACGTTTGGCGCGTCACAGAATTCCAACCAACCGTATTTCATGCATGATATGTGTGACTGTTACGTTTTCGGTCTAGGCTATAAATAGCCTACCGAAAAGAGAGAGAGGATTCTTTCCAGAATTCTCAAACGTTCAAAATCTCTTCGTCGACTCTTACTTCAAAGCTCTGTGAAGTTTTCAACCGACCGACATGGTTTCCAAGAGATCCGCCATAGAGAAAGGAAAGAAAATAGTTGGAGCTGCATCGCGCGTGCCTACATTGATGGTGCCGCAGCATAATCAAAGTTTTCAAACCCCACTTTTGAAGGTGAGAAATCCATCGGAGAAGATATACAATGCGCTCGTACCATTCGTGCACAGCATAATCAAAGCCAACGTCGACTGTCTCTTTCAGAGTGTTGGTCGATGCTTGCGCTATTTTTAAAATATGCTGCCTCTTTCAGAGTAATGTTCCAAATCATGCATTGTGCATCCTCATCATATGATGCGCCATGTGCTATGGTGCATGTATTGTCATGCTGCACAAATTAAATAAATCAAGATGCATGCACAAATCATTAACTATCCAATGTCATGTATAAACTGTGAATTGAACATAGAACTGTCATATCTGTCTGCACCATCTAAGGTCTGTCTTTGCGTGCTATGCGCCATTTATGATTGGCACATAGTTTAAATAATCACAAAATTCTTAATTGACTTTATAAGAACAATCTTTCATGATCCTAACTCTTTGTTCTTTTTTGTAGTTGATCTGAGGAAAGACCCTTATGCTGAAGTACCAGCCTCTACCTTTCAGGTGTCAGAGTATCAAGAGAATCTTTCTCATGTCAATTTCCTGTAGTACGATGGGCCACCTGTTAGACAAACTCTTTTAGAAAACCAAGAAGACAAGACTCTATTGTGCCTGATGAATGACACTTCTTTTCTGACTGCGGATGAGGATTCTCACAAGAAGCCGGCTTTGTTTTTTTGGAGAGGCCATAGATGTAGACTCCCAACCAAAGTCAAAGAAGGAGTTTCGAGCTTTCCTAATGGGAAACGCATTAGTGTACGTATCACCCTAAAATGACAAGAATTCTGTCCTCGTATCGGTATGCTCATGCCAGGTACCCAAGGAAGATGTCATGGGACCTGACTCCTTTCCAACAAGCTAAGGTGGGAAAGATATGTCATAAATTTGGGGAACACAGGTGAGACCTATTCTTCTATGCTTCTGAGAAGTACAATACGCACTTGAGGGGTCTAAAGCCAAATTGTGTACCAGCTGATGATTCAGCTTTGATGCTACCCGTCCGAATACCCATCTTCGTAAATACCTATGCTATGTCTGATAGAGAATACCTTCGCTTAACAATGATGCTGACGTGTTTGATGCACTCAGAGATTGTACATTAGAACAAATTCTCCGTGTAGGCTCTGAACAATTTCTACGAAAAGTTGACTGAATTAAGGCTTTATGAAGCTGTTTTGACAACTTCTTACGGAATCCAGAATAATCCCAACCTATTTTTGGCCTTAGCGGAGAGGTATAACAGCAGGACCGACACCTTCGCCACTCCTCATAGGAAAATGTGCTTTGCTTTGGATGAGATGCAATATATCTCATATCTGCCGGTGGGGAGAACCCCTATGAAGAGAACGTACCGACATTGGATGAACTAGAGGCATTGATAAAAGAGAATTTTTGAATGGTGGTGATCTTTGATATGTTATTATGCCATTTTATGATCTGCACTCATCTGTACAACAGCAAGCCTCCCGGGATGTGCTACACGTCCAAGTGGTTTTCATACCTTTTCTTGGGTCATGCCCAGGAGAACAAGGTACAAAAGCAATAGAAATGCGTCCTTGCCCTTTTGAGCCGCTCGATGATCAAACTATTTTCAAGTTCATGAAGGACTCTGGCCGCATCGACTCTAAATTGGTCAAAGACTGACGTAGTTATGTTGTCGATACTCCTCTTGAAAGCTATATAAGTTAGTGTGGCATTACGTTGTCCCCAGAGGTTACTCTAGCATGGCTGTGAAGGTTTGTATTTTCGGGAGCCAGTACGGTCGATCGAATACATCGAGGTGTACTATTCGCCTCCGTGTATTTAGTATTCGGGTGTAAGATGGATATACTATCCGCCATGACGATTCGGCTAAACATAGGACTCCGAGCATTCACAGACCCCATGATGGAGAATCCTAACTCTCGGAAGGATTTTTCTCGTACCGATTTGCCGTATACATATTTGTTTGGATGGTTGTTACTACACCATCCTTCTTTGATGGACCCGGCTCTTGGCATTGGAGGAGCGCTAGCAATGAACTTTATTAGTAGATTTGCAAAAGCTAAATGGAAGATGGAGTTCTTATTTGATTGCAGAAAAGCATTAAATATGGGCGCAGACTGAAATTTTTTCTCTATTACTCCCCCACCTGGGTATAAAGACTTTTCGGCTCCTATGGTAGACTTAGAGCCCCTTGCTCTCTATCCACCTCTAGATGCTTTTTTTGGCTGAAGATGATCAGGCCTTCTCATCTAATGTATCGGTTTGAGAATGACTGTTACTTAGATCCGTATATGCCAAGTCGCTTTGCTCGTCAGTTTGGCTATGATCAGCTGTATGTCAGGAATGCAACGACGTGTCTTAAAGCCTTCGAGCATTTGATTGATGGCACTCAATGATGGGGATATTTTAGTGTAAGAGGCACGAAAGCTATATTTACCATGCCCTCCGCTACCTTTGAGGATGGTCTGCATATGTTGAGTTCATACGCGCATTTTTATACTTCAGCTAACACCTTCTTTGAAGTTTATTCAATGGAAGACAGCTTCGTCAGGGCGAAGAAGGCGTTTGATCGGATTACGGCCACCATTAATTTGACTGAGGCTGAAGAGAGTATTCCCACCAATGATCCTCTGGAAACTGTGGATGCGGATTTCTATGACAAAGTTTAGGACCTACTGTGCATCCCCTTCAAGAAATGGAAAGAGAAGTCTTCCGCGAAGAAGGCAGGCAAAACGCAAAAGACTGGGACATCTTCCACCCAGTCAACTCATGATGAACCATTTTCCCCTACTGTGGAAAAGAAGAAAAATATAGGAGGCAACTACTATTGAGAGGCATGAAGCAAGGACTAGACTTCAGATGCGGCAAATGGAAGCTGGGCTCTCACCTGGAACAACCACCTCTCTCAGAGGATCGACCCCGTCCCCCTTTCAGAGAGAGACCACAGGTGCCGGTGAAGAAAGAAGCAGAGAAAAGTTCATTCTTGAAGAAGCACAACGTCAACCGCTTGCTCCTGTTGAGGTGACTACAACTTCTCCTCAACCGTTGCTCAAGCACTCAACCAGGAGGAAATTGTTGGCTACCAGAACCAGGAGAGGGAGGACTACCACCTCTCCTACACCATCCTGACCAGAACAACCTCTTCAAGATTCGATTCTGCCACCACAAGAGGAGATTATGCTACCAACAGGGGATGTGCCTCCTTGGACAGGTGATATTCTTGATCTCGTAGTCCTTTCAAAAATAATTAATGTAGATCCGGTAGCAATTTGTATTAATATACCTTCATCTCCAAATCTCCTACCTGTTAGTGCTCTAGCTCCAACTGCTACCATAGATATCCCTCTGGTTACTATTTCAAAACAAGTAGTCGTAGGGTTCACCATTCTTTTGTCTATAATAACATTGGTGGCATTTGCTTCAGCGGGATTAATATCGACACCGGCCACTGATGGCATTTTAAGGGTCACAGTTCCTGAAGACACGCTTACTTCAAAAGATGTTATCCCAGACGTCCCAGCTCCTTTGATAATCTAATCTCATGTTGCTCCTATCCTGGACGAGGTTTTATCCCAAGAGAATGAGAAGATGATAGAAGCATTGTAAGATTATGACTTTGGAGATGAACCAATTGAGGAGGACCCTATTGATGCAGCCTCTGATCTTGAAGTGGTACAAGAGGCCCAGAATTTGGAGGCCAAGGATGGCCAGATTGCTGTTAAGGGTGAAGAATGCTCTGTTGAAGATGAGGGCGACCAGAGCCCTAATGATGATGATCAGAATCTTGATGAACCGTAAGGCGATAAGAAATCAGATGCTGAAGCTGAGTGCGATAAAAGCCCTGATGATGATGAAGGTGAAAAAGACTTCATGGAAGGTCTTGAAGACCTTGGGGGTGATGAGAACCCTGACGATGATGAGGAAGGTGATGGCGGCCTTGTTAAAGGTCTCGAGGGTCTCGAGGATAATGAAAACCCTGACATTGATAGTGTGGAGATTCAAACCCCTATTGAGCAGAGGGCAAAGGGGGCTGCCCTAGAAGGTAAAGCTGAATTAGGGGCTGGAAGTAGTCACTTTATGTCAGGAGGCTCGAAGACAGGAAGCAGCCAAGCGGCTGTATCTGTTTCTACCATGGAGAGGCTCATTACAGAACGAGATACCATGTCTCGTGAAACTCCATATATGCCACCTGGTCCAAGTAAATCTCTAACTCTATTTATCCTTGTTTCTTTATTTTTTATTGTGTGATATCATAATTTTTTACTTTGAATTACAGCAAAACACGTAGGGATGATCATTGAAGTCCCGTTGACTTCTACTGGTTTCAGCCTCGGCTCTACCACGACTCCTTTGGACGTAGGGACTCATGCCACGGAGGGAAGCTCTTTAGTGATGCCTACACCAAAATCCCCGGTGCACAAGTTGTTGTTCCTCCATTTTCTATAGAAGAAGGAATTTCTGCTGAGGTAGCAATGCCTGGTATCTCGACGGTGATGAACAGCCTCATCTGTACTTATATGTTTTTCTTCTTCACCACTTTGCGATCTCTGGTTCAATTGGCCTTGGACGTTATCCTTACGATTATGTAAGAAAGTCTTTACAGTTTCCAATTGACTCCATATGAAATTTTGGAGACAATGTGAGGGCAAGTGCTCTGAAGAGGATTGTAGCAGAGCTCGAGGAACCATCCAGTCCTATCAGGACCTGACCAGAGGGAAGATAAACAGGATGATGGACATGGAATGCGAAACCATCTTTCGAGAATATGAAGCACGACAAGCCGTATTGAACAATTCTATGCTTACGTTCTCAACACAATCGGGAGATGTAGAAGCTAGTATTGCTGAGGCTGCTTTCTCTATTGAACTTTACAAGGCCGAAAAAGTCGAAAAGGACAAAGAAGTTTCTGAATGCCAAGCACGCATTCAAGAATTAGAAGCTGAACTAGTCGGGACCCGTGCTTTGTTTGTAGCAGCTAAGAAGCGTCAAGAGGAGATTATCGAATTGCACCAACTTGCCTCAAGTTTGCTGGAAGGTCTGCATAAGCAAAGAGATGATATACTCCATGCCCGGGATACAAAATAGTGTGTCACATTGCATTGATACAACCATTACTTCCGGACTCTCGGAGAAATTAGCCCGAAAATGGGTGTTTGGTACTAGGATAGAGCGAACTGAAGCTTTGAAAAGGCAAATTCTCGACCTCAGTACGCAGTCTCCCCAATAAAATTTATCTTTAGAAAATGATTATGAATGTAATAACTCTTTTTAAAGTAGTTCCAATCACATTTTTGGATAAATAAAATAATTTTTGTGTTTGCATGATTTGTATGAAATGACGAATTGATGATCTTTTTTATGGCTATATTACTTATTATGTATCTCTTTAAGACATAAGTAATAGATAGGAGTAAGAAATATGTTCAGAGGTACTGAACGTGGCATATATCTCAAAAATAATCAACACTCATTATATCTGTTCAGAGGTAATGTGGACGAGACAAAATATAATTTTGACATGTTGTTACTTCTGGGACGATATTATCAGAGATAATGTGGATGTGACAAGTCGTAGATGATAGAATTCAGAGGTAATATTGACATAAATTTGTACATCTGTTGATTATCCCTGGGCTAACTGGGCTTAAGCATAGGAGATCTTTTAAAATGACTGAGTTTCAAAAGATGATGCAGTCATGTTGTGATCGATTTTTATGGATTAATCTTTTGAGGATGCACCATAAAAATTGGTTAAGACTACGCTGAAAATTTTTGGAGACTTATTATCTATGGGTTTATTCACGAAAATAGTGAATAAAAGATAATAATTCGAAGATTTGCATATATACAATATTTGTTAGGAAACATAGTATACACTTTTAAACATAATTTTTTTTTTAGAAATTTGTCGTTGATAGGCATCATAGCGATTCGGCCATCCACCTGATTCACTGGTAAGCTCCGTTAAAGAAAATTTTGCTTACAACATAGGGACCTTCCCACTTTGGGTCAAACTTGCCCTTGCTCATGTGCGTCATAGTCATAGAGCGTCTGATAGAAAGGACTAGCTTGCCTTGTTGAAATATTCGTGCTTTGATTTTGTGATTGAAGGCCTTCGATATACGGGCTTGATACAACTCAATATGTTGTTGAGCTAATAGTCGCTTCTCAACGAGTGCTTCAAGTTCTTGAAGTCAAAGATGATCATTGTTTTCTACTATGAGTTCATTGGCGATAGCTATCCTCGGGGATGGAATTTAAATTTCTAATAGTAAGACAGCTTCACATCCATACACCAAAGAGAAAGGTGTACAGCCAGTCGGGGTGCGTACGGTAGGCCAATAGTCATTCTTCAAGCTTTTCGCTCCAATTACATTTATTGGCAGAAATGAACTTCTTGAGAAGCTTGATGATTGTTTTGTTGAATGCTTCAGCTAAACCGTCAGCATTAGGATTATAAGCCATGGAAGCGATTTTGTTGATTCAATTGTCATCATAGAATCGAGTGAATGTTTGACTAACAAATTGAGGTCCGTTTTCATGGATGATTCGTCGAGGAATATCGAATCGATAGATCACATGATGCTTGATGAAGCTAATAACACTGCTTGTCTTGACTTTTGCTAAAGGAATAGCTTCTGCCTATTTTGAGAAATAATCGGTTATAGCTAAGATAAACCGATGTCCTCGTGATGAAGGTAGATTATGTAGAAGCATGAAATTTCAGGGCACATTTATGTGCCAGAATTCCTATGTGCTCAAATACTACTCAGAACATGCGCCAGGGAACTCAAACGAAGTACTTGGCACAGCAAGATATCAAAAGTATAGACAACAAAAGAAGATTTTTATTTTCATATAAAAGTCTATTACAAGTCTAAAGAAAGACTTTACAAAGGAGAACTTCTACAAAAAGAAAGATCCTAAGACTACAGCCAGGCGCAGCAAACTGACATGCGCCTCCCATGTCACTACCACTTTTCTAGCTTGGCGGTATTTTCGTCATTTTTCAAAATTTGGGAATTTTTGGAATTATTATGTATTATTATGATTTATTAGAATTAATATGATTTTTGGTGATTTTTAGGATAATTGTTTTGGACCTATAGTTGACTTTGACTTGTGTTGACTAGAAGACTAACCTAGTGACTAATCAAGGTTATGGCCACTTAGTTAGGTTAATTAACCTTGGTTTGGCCTAATGTAATGAGGTTTAAGTCATTGGGACTAGTTGGGAGTGATTTGGAGTTATTTAGGCTAATATGGTTTAAAACTTCATAAGTCATGACTTATGGTTCTAACCATTTAATAAACAACTTAGCAATAGCCTTTGTGACTTGGCCCAAAGCCCAAATTAGCAACCTAATCATTTTGTCCAGCCAACCTAGGGATTCCCCCACTATAAAACCCCTCCTAATTTCTAGGGCTAGCCTCCTTTCCATAGGAATCCATTTCAAGAAGAAAGAGGTGGGCTCCCATCTTTAGAAATTCATAATAAATCCATTTTTTCTCCTTTTTAATCCAAACAAGTTGCAATAGGTTCTAATTATTGTTTTCTTGCTGTTGGAATTGGTTGTTCTCAGTTTTCCAACAATTTGGAGGAGTTTCACCATCAAGAGGAGCATCTCTCTTTAGAGTTTTTAAGGGGTTTTGACACTTTGAGGTAACTTCTTATTCTCACCATAGAATCCTAAAATTATTGCATAAATAGGGAGCCCTAGACCTATCCAAACTATAGGAATAGGAATCCCCAGATTTTTGTGTTGTTTCATGTCCTAACAGGACACGTATCAGTGTCCTACTCCATGTGTTTGTGAAAATTCCTCACTGAAACTTTTTGTAATATTTTCGAAATGTTTTTGAATAAAAAATTGCTATTCATTGTCGCTTACACGTTTCTTATGCACTGAGATGAATTCGTGCACGTGTCGAGTCATTCTGGACACGGGGACACGACCGCGCGCGCTGGGGCTGCACTGTCCTGCTGTGCGGGGGCTGCACTGGACACGACACACATTTGTTCGACACGAAACTTGACACGCCACTAGGGGCAGTGACTGACACGCCATGTGTCAAGTTTCGTAGGCCCACGTGGCATAACGAGGGAGAAATCCTCGACGTACTGGATTTTGCCTGTGTAGTGCGCCTGTGTATTCGTGCACTGATACGCGCGTGTCCTGTTGTGTACACTCGACTTGGACATGATTCAGGGTGTCCAGTCGATAGCCCTAGTCTAGGTTGACACTGGGACACAACCTCATGGGTTGTGTCGTGTCGTGTTGTGCACACGAGTGTCGGGAACACGTGTACGACGATTAGTTCCCTGTGTGCACAGTTTTAATGTCTTGTGTGTTTTAAGTTGTTGGACACGTTTGTGTCCACTTTTGTGGAACAGACACCTCACCTAGCACGTACACATTGTATTTGTAAGTTACCAACCTATGGGTTTGAGTTTTAGTCAAATTTTCCTTGAACTCTCAATAATGTATAACTGATACTGTTGTTGATTTACCTGTCATGTTCCAGTTTTTCCAGAAATGAGTTTTGTCATCATTTTTAATCCATTAAATACTGTTAATGTTTAGGTTAGAGTCCCTAAATGGGTTCTCCTATGTTTGATCTAACTATGGGCCAAATTTGGGGTTGTTTGGTGTTGATTTGGATTTGATTTGAGGGTTTGAACATAAGGGCTGTATAGTTTCAGTCTTGTCAAATTCAAGGGTTCATTCCCTGTATTTTCTGAACTGCAAGGCAATGTTTTTCCTTCTTTCATGTTTTTCCTAAGATTGGATAGTGGGGGAATGTTTTGTGAAGTTTTGAATTGGTTTCCTCTCCTTCTCCTCACTGTTACAGCCTCACTCACCCCACTCCCATTCATCACTGTCACACATGGCACTGTTTTGTTTTCCTTACAGTCTTATGTAAATTCCTGCACACTAGTTACATGTACACTGTGATGTTGCACTGTTTCATGCACCCCCTACACACACATTGTATTTTCTGTCACTCTCTCACTGTATCACACAATCACTCTACCCTACTACTCACACATACACATGTATCACTATACACACACACATTTGCCACTCTCACATTACTCACACACATTCACTCTCAAGTGACACCTTCACACTCTTTCACACACACACATACACACATACACATGGACACTTGTGTTACACCCTCTCTATATACCCTATTGTATATACATATGATATTTATGTGTATATGTGATATTATGGTTTATGTATCATATAATATCCAATGTAGATATTTTTCTATAGATTATAGGCTATGTTAGTTATATATATAAGTACCATATATATATAACTGTGTGTGAACCTTATATATGTATTTCATATTTATGTGTTATGTTTGAGATTACATATATCTAGAGTGTGCTTGTTAGATATAGTTTAGCATGGTGTATGTGTTAGTTTGGCCTAGGATGAATAGCCTATGGCCTGTATATGAGCCTAGTTTGGGCTTGTACAGCTTTATTTGACCTAGAATAGACTTACTAGACTAGATTGACCTAGTTTGACTTCTAAGGTTGACCAAGAGTTGACTTTGGCCTAGATTGACCTAGATTCATGTAGAATGCATAGTAGAGCTTCATTTTACCATTTTAGACTTGTTGTGACTTGTGCTGTTCTAATAGGAGCCAGACACCACTCCTTGGACAGTACTTTTCAGTTGGACACTCAGATACCAGGCGAGTACATTCTCTGATCATTTCATATCATGTTTAGGATTATATTTCCTGCTTTAGACTATCTTACTTGATGCTGACACGTTGGTAACACGGATTGGTACTATATGGATCCCTTCATGAGATGTTATCCCTTTCGGGAGCATCAGATACTTTTGTCATGTGTGTTTCACTTACATCACATATCATATGCTTCTGTCATCATGAATCTTCGAGAATCAGCTAGTGACTCATGTACCCTCATGATCACCGAGCCTTCACGAATCAATTCATGAATCACCCTTTATGGGCAACGTAGTGTAGTCATGAATCTTAACGTAACTTGAATGGATCCTTGTGTATTGATTGGGGTACGGGGGAGTATGAATGGTCATGTGAATAAATATCCAAAGTAGTGTAGTCATGAATCACTCTTAGTGTAGTCATGAATCAGTCCTAAGCCATTCACATGTTCATCTGTACTCTAAATCACTACCACTGTCTCTCTTTATATATATATCATAGATATTTACTTACAGTCTCTCTTCTACATTATGCTATTTCTTCAGATCCTATTTTTTATTCTCTAGCATGATTACATTTCCTTTCCTGTTATGACTTGTTGAGATGTATTATGCTCGCTCTGTCCTGACTGGACCTGTTGAAATATTACAGAGGATGAGGACGAGGCTGGCTGCCCTACTTATTATGGGGCTACTCTAGATGATAGTACAGACCTGGACCAGCAGCAGGAGCCACTAGCTGTGGATGACTCACCCTTAGACTAGGATGCTTTCATTTCAGTATTTTATGGATGATTGTACTTATTGATACTTGGGATCTGGGATTGTATTATCTTAGACACTTAGACTTTCTGATGTATTTGGGATTTTTTCTTTCATTCAGCAGTTTCATTTATCTATCTGTCAGCTTTGTTATCACATGTTTTCCCTTGAGTATTATATCATATCGTGCTTCTTCTTCCTTAGTTGTGATTGAGTCTACTTTTATCATGTCACCCTCATTTGGGGAGTATAAACTGTTTAAGATTTATATTGTTAGATAATGTGACCTAGGACAGCGTTCTACCGCCGACACTGCGGCGTAGGCTGGACGTACCCACGTCTCGTGCCCTTACTCTAGGGTGCGGGTCGTGACACGTTTTTAGTGGTGGCCCATGCAGGTCAAGATTAGAAGTGTAGTGGTACTCGAACTAGAGTATCACTACCGCCTGCTATAGGATATAGGACATAAATTTTTAAGGGTACTCAATCATATTAGAAAAATTTCTTTATTGCCATCTAAATTCTTATTGTCAGCTGATCCTTTGAATTATAATTGTCCGCCTTTGTTATTTCGCTTCTTCCCAGAAATTGATACTCTTGGTTGTCTATCTTCAGGATGGTAGAGACTCGATCACAGCGTACCATTCATGAGGATGCTATGGAGGGGACTGCTACCTTCCGGCTAGTACAGCAGGGCCAGGGGACTGCAGCTCCTGCCACCTTTGCTCGTATTGAGGCCCCGGCAGCAGCAGCAGGGGGTATGCTTCCACCGGCATGGAGGCAGGACCCAGTTCTCCCAGAGGATCCCTACCGGCAGCCACCTCCAGGGACAGTGGACGCAGTGCAGCTTCTAGCCTTCTTCAGGCAGTACATGGAGGGTCAGCAGACCCAGCAGCAGAGGCAGACGGCAGAGCTCACTCAAGGCATTGAGCTGGCAGTGACAGCAGTTGAGAGGGTCGTAGCTCAGCCAGCGGCAGCCCCACAGCCGCACCAGCCACGGGAGAAGGGCATCCAGGACTTCCAAAAGATGCACCCGAGAGACTTCCGAGGGACAGAGGGGATCCTGTATGCCGATGAGTGGATCGAGCATATGGAGGAGATCTTCAGGCTGGCTGAGATTCCGACGAGGCTCCAGATAGAGGCAGCGGCCAGCATGATGCAGGATCTGGCCCGTACCAGGTACCAGACCGACCCGAGGGTCGGCACAGCAGGACAGACTTGGGCAGCATTCAAGAAGCTGTTCAAGGAGAAGTTCTTCCCAGAGGCAGCTGTGGGAGCCCTCGAGACTCAGTTCGAGGCCCTAGTCCTGGGGAGTCAGTCTATGGAGGAGTATGCAGGAGAGTTCTGTCGCCTGGGCAGATTTGTAGAGGACTTGTCGGAGACGACGAAGGCCCGAAGGTTCCGGAAGGGCTTGGTAAAGGAGGTCAAGTCCTACACCAAGAACGCCCGCAGTGCTACATTTGAGGAGATCCTGGTGGACGCACTAGCTGCAGAGGATGATCTTGAGCTTAGGCTCAAGAGGGGGCAAGACTCCCAGGGAGGCAGCAGTAGCGGAGGACCGGCCAAGAGGCCGCACTTTCAGCAGCAGCAGCACCAGCAGCAGAGGTTCCAGCCGCAGCAGTTTCAGCAGCCGAAACATCAGCCAGTGCAGCATCAGCAGCAAAGGGTGCCATAGCAGGCACCGAGGCAGCAGGCCACCCCCTGTACTTATTACAAGAAGCCAGGGCACGGGTGGGACGAGTGCAGGAAGATGTTGGGTAGATGTCTTCTTTGCGGAGCAGCGAACCATCAGATGAGGGACTGTATTCAGTATACTGGCAGGATAGCACAGGGAGCAGGAGCTGGAGCCAAGGCTCCAGGGAGACCGCAGAAGGGACCGTTGCCGACTCAGCAGCAGCGGTTTGTGCAGCACCAGCAGCAGGCCAGGGGAGGCCAGCAGGGGCGAGCTTTCGCCATGGCAGCTGAGGATGCAGAGGCGATAGAAGAGCTGATCGCAGGTTCGGTTCTTCTCGACTCCAGTCCAGCTTTTGTATTATTCGATTTCGGTGCTTCGCATAGTTTCATATCTGTATCTTTTGCGATTAGACACGGTATCATAGCAGAATCGTTGCCTAGGACTTACAAGATCACGATCGGGGATGGCATTATCCTCGTACGTGATGTTTGTAAGGGTCGAAGAGTAGTTTTGGGAGGCCGTGAGTTGGAGGTGAGCCTGCTCGTAATGCCATTATCGAACTACGATTTAGTACTAGGCATGGATTGGTTGAGCAGGCACCACGCCAGCATTGATTGCAGAGGGGGTAGAGTTCTCTTCGGAGCACCGGGGGAGCCAGAGTTTGAGTACTCCAGGCGTCAGGCAGAGCAGAGTAGCGGAGTCTTCTGTGGAGTCTCGGTCGAGGAGCAGGCGATTCCACACCCCTTGATAGCAGAGTATTTGGATGTTTTCCCATAGGAGTTGCCGGGTTTGCCACCAGACAGAGACATAGAGTTCTCGATAGACTTGGTTCCAGGAGTAGAACCCATCTTTCAGCATGTCTATCGGGTGAAGAACAGTGAACTGGTGGAGCTGAAGAAGCAAGTGGATGAGCTGCAGGACAAGGGCTTCATCCGCTCGATTTCATCGCCCTGGGGAGCACCAGTGTTGTTCGTACCGAAGAAGGATGGGTCAGTACGTATGTGTATTAACTATAGGGCACTCAACAACCTCACGATCAAGAACAAATACCCACTGCCGTAGATCGACGATCTATTTGACCAGTTGAGCGGAGCCCGGGTATTTTCTAAGATTGATCTGAGGTCGGGATATCACCAGGTGAAGGTGAAGAGGGAGGATATTCCCAAGACCGCTTTCAGGACGCGGTATGGACAGTTCGAGTTTTTGGTTATGCCGTTTGGGCTAACCAATGCGCCAGCTGTGTTTATGAACCTTATGAACAAGGTGTTCCATCAGTATCTGGATTAGTTTATGGTGGTGTTTATAGATGATATTTTGGTATATTCCAAGACTGAGGAGGAGCACGAGGAGCTGATCAAAAAAAATTCGTGGATTCTTTTTGGTAGTAGAATTGAGCTGAGGATCGTGCTGGAGACTCTCAGGGGGGAGCAGCTTTATGGAAAACTCTCCAAGTGTGAGTTTTTCTTGGACCGGATGGACTTCTTGGGGCACGTTGTGACTGGAGATAGTATCTCAGTTGACCCCAAGAAGATTGTAGCAGTCGAGGCATGGACAGTGCCAACTTCAGTTGCAGAGATCAGGAGTTTCCTGGGGCTGGCAGGATATTATCGGAGATTTGTGCAGGATTTCTCCCGGGTTGCAGAGCCGTTGACACGGTTTACCCAGAAGGATACTGAGTTCGTTTGGTCAGAGGAGTGTCAGGCAGCTTTTGATGAGTTGAAGAAGCGGCTTACGACAGCTCCGATTCTGATATTGCCTTCAGGATCAGGTGGTTTCACTATTTATAGTAACGCTTCAGGAAAGGGGCTGGGTTGTGTGTTGCAGCAGTACAGGAAGGTGATTGCCTATGCTTCCAGGCAATTGCGTCCCCACGAGAAGAACTACCCTACCCACGACCTGGAGCTGGCAGCAGTGATATTTGCTTTGAAGCTGTGGAAGCATTATCTGTATGGTGAGAGGGTGGAGATCTTTACAGATCATAAGAGCTTAAAGTATGTGTTCACTCAGAAGGAGTTGAACATGAGACAGCGCAGATGGTTGGAGTTGATGAAGGACTTCGACATTGCACTGCAGTATCATCCAGGGAAGGCCAACGTGGTTGCCGATGTCTTGAGTAGGTATCCGACAGCCATGTGTTTGACCATGGATCGGCATTTGCTTGCCGACTTGGAGAGCCTTGGGATTGAGGTGATCGTGCCTGGAGTACAGATGCAGCTATGGGGGATGCAAATTCAGTCAGATTTGATAGACAAGATCAAGGCGGCCCAGTTCGAGGATGTGGCTCTGTAGTGTATCAGAGAGCAGATCAGTATGGGAGTGGGGGATGCTGAGTTTTCACTTGCTGAGGATGGTGCCCTGAGGCACGGTACCAGGTTATGTGTGCCTAGCGGGGAGCTCAGAGAGCAGGTCATGCAGGAGGCCCACAGATCTCAGTACTCTATACACCCGGGTGCCAACAAGATGTACCGAGATCTGCGGAAGCATGTTTGGTGGTCAGGAATGAAGCGGGAGGTGTCCCACTTCGTAGCTAGGTGCTTGGTCTGTCAGCAGGTCAAGGCAGAGAGACAGAGGTCCGGTGGATTGTTGCAGCCGCTGCCCATTCCCGAGTGGAAATGGGAGCATATCACTATGGACTTCGTATCAGGATTGCCGCGTACTCCAGGAGAAAAAGACGCGATTTGGGTCATCGTTGACAGGTTGACCAAATCGGCCCACTTCTTGCCATTCAAGGTGGGTACGTCTACAGAGAGGCTGGCGGAGATGTATATGCGGCAGATAGTCAGGATTCACGGAGTTCCGGTCAGCATCGTCTCAGATCGGGATAGCCATTTTACTTTCTATTTCTGGAGGAGTCTGCAGACCAGCTTGGGCACTCAGCTCAAGTTTAGTACTGCATACCACCCCCAGACGGACGGACAGTCGGAGCGGACTTTTCAGACCCTTGAGGATATGCTGCGGATGTGCGTCCTGGACTTTGAAGGTTCCTGGGAGGATCATCTTCATCTGGTGGAGTTTGCCTACAATAATAGTTTCCAGGCCAGCATAGAGATGTCACCTTTCGAGGCTCTTTACGGGTGTAGGTGCCGTACACCCTTATCCTGGGATGATGTTGGTGAGCAAGCTTTACTGGGGCCAGAGATGGTTGTTGATACGGCCGAGAAGGTGAAGCTCATCAGGGACAGACTTCGCGTGGCGCAGGACAGACATCGACACTGGGCCGATAGCCACCGGAGGCCCTTGGAGTTTGAGGTACGGAGTAGAGTAGGATTAGATTTAGGTTGTTTGTTTGTGATTTTGATCTTGTTTGTTATTTATATTAATTGAGACCTTGCTTGTGATTAGGTCGGAGACCAGGTTTTCTTGAGGATATCTCCGACTCGTGGTACGATACGTTTCGGTGGAGGCGGGAAGCTTAGCCCGCGCTTCATCGGCCCTTTCGTTATCAGCGGGAGAGTCGGTGACGTTGCATACAAGCTAGACTTGCCGCCTGTACTAGTGGGGGTCCACAACGTATTCCATGTATCACAGTTGAGACGGTACATGGCTGACCCTAGCCATGTGCTCGATCATTCAGAGATAGAGGTTGGGCCTTCTCTCAGCTATCCAGAGCAGCCAGTGGAGATTCTGGATCGACGGGAGAAGGTTCTGAGGAACCAGGTGATACCCTTGGTACGCGTCGCATGGAGGCATCATTCTCCAGGAGAGTCGACCTGGGAGCGGGAGGATGAGATGCGCGAGCGGTACCCCTATCTTTTTGGACCGTGAGGTATACCTTTCTATCCTTCTCAGCAGTTTAGTTTCGCCTTTAATTTCGAGGACGAAATTATTTTAAGGAGGGTAGATTTGTCACTACCACTTTTCTAGCTTGGGGTATTTTGGTCATTTTTCAAATTTTGGGAATTTTTGGAATTATTGTATTATTATGATTTATTAGAATTAATATGATTTTTGGTGATTTTTGGTGATTTTTAGGATAATTGTTTTGGGCCTATAGTTGACTTTGACTTGTGTTGACTAGAAGACTAACCTAGTGACTAATCTAGATTATGGCCACTTAGTTGGGTTAAGTAACCTTGGTTTGACCTAATGTAATGAGGTTTAAGTCATTGGGACTAGTTGGGAGTGATTTGGAGTTATTTAGGCTAATATGGTTTAAAACTTCATAAGTCATGACTTATGGTTCTAACCATTTAATAAACAACTTAGCAATAGCCTTTGTGACTTGGCCCAAAGCCCAAATTAGCAACCTAATCATTTTGTCCAGCTAACCTAGGGATTCCTCCACTATAAAACCCCTCCTAATTTCTAGGGCTAGCCTCCTTTCCATAGGAATCCATTTCAAGAAGAAAGAGGTGAGCTCCCATCTTTAGAAATTCATAATAAATCCATTTTTCCTCCTTTTTAATCCAAACAAGTTGCAATAGGTTCTAATTATTGTTTTCTTGCTGTTGGAATTGGTTGTTCTCAGTTTTCCAACAATTTGGAGGAGTTTCACCATCAAGAGGAGCATCTCTCTTTAGAGTTTTTAAGGGGTTTTGACACTTTGAGGTAACTTCTTATTCTTACAATAGAATCCTGAAATTATTGCATAAATAGGGAGCCCTAGACCTACCCAAACTATAGGAATAGGAATCCCCAGATTTTTGTGTTGTTTCATGTCCTAATAGGACACGTATCAGTGTCCTACTCCATGTGTTTGTGAAAATTCCTCACTGAAACTTTTTGTAATATTTTCGAAATGTTTTTGAATGGAAAATTGCTATTCATTATCGCTTACACGTTTCTTGTGCACTGAGATAAATTTGTGCACGTGTCGAGTCATTCTGGATACGGGGACACGACCGCGCGCGCTGGGGCTGCACTGTCCTGCTGTACGGGGGCTGCACTGGATACGACACACATTTGTTCGACACGAAACCTGACACGCCACTAGGGGCAGTGACTGACACGCCACGTGTCAAGTTTCGTGGGCCCACGTGGCGTAACGAGGGAGAAATCCTCGACGCACTGGATTTTGCCTGTGCAGTGCGCCTGTGTATTCGTGCACTGATACGCACGTGTCCTGTTGTGCACAGTACTCGACTTGGACACGATTCAGGGTGTCTAGTCGATCGCCCTAGTCTAGGTTGACACTGGGACACAACCTCATGGGTTGTGTCGTGTCGTGCTGTGCACACGAGAGTCGGGAACACGTGCACGACGATTAGTTCCCTGTGTGCACAGTTTTAATGTCTTGTGTGTTTTAAGTTGTTGGACACGTTTGTGTCCACTTTTATGGACACAGACACCTCACCTAGCACGTACACATTGTATTTGTAAGTTACCAACCTATGGGTTTGAGTTTTAGTCGAATTTTTATTGAACTCTCAACAATGTATAACTGATACTGTTGTTGATTTACCTGTCATGTTCCAGTTTTTCCAGAAATGAGTTTTGTCATCATTTTTAATCCATTAAATACTGTTAATGTTTGGGTTAGAGTCCCTAAATGGGTTCTCCTATGTTTGATCTAACTATGGGCCAAATTTGGGGTTGTTTGGTGGTGATTTGGATTTGATTTGAGGGTTTGAACATAAGGGCTGTATAGTTTCAGTCTTGTCAAATTCATGGGTTCATTCCCTGTATTTTCTGAACTACAAGGCAATGTTTTTCCTTCTTTCATGTTTTTCCTAAGATTGGATAGTGGGGGAATGTTTTGTGAAGTTTTGAATTGGTTTCCTCTCCTTCTCCTCACTGTTACAGCCTCACTCACCCCACTCCCATTCATCACTGTCACACATGGCACTGTTTTGTTTTCCTTACAGTCTTATGTAAATTCCTGCACACTAGTTACATATACACTGTGATGTTGCACTGTTTCATGCACCCCCTACACACACATTGTATTTTCTGTCACTCTCTCTCACTGTATCACACAATCACTCTACCCTACCACTCACACATATACATGTATCACTATACACACACACATATTTGCCTCTCTCACATCACTCACACACATTCACTCTTAAGTGACACCTTCACACTCTTTCACACACACACATACACATATACACATGGACACTTGTGTTACACCCTCTCTATATACCCTATTGTATATACATATGATATTTATGTGTATATGTGATATTATGGTTTATGTATCATATAATATCTAATGTAGATATTTTTCTATAGATTATAGGCTATGTTAGTTATATATATAAGTACCATATATATATAACTATGTGTGAACCTTATATATGTATTTCATATTTATGTGTTATGTTTGAGATTACATATATCTAGAGTGTGCTTGTTAGATATAGTTTAGCATCGTGTATGTGTTAGTTTGGCCTAGGATGAATAGCCTATGGCCTGTATATGAGCCTAGTTTGGGCTTGTACAGCTTTATTAGACCTAGAATAGACTTACTAGACTAGATTGACCTAGTTTGACTTCTAAGGTTGACCAAGAGTTGACTTTGGCCTAGATTGACCTAGATTCATGTAGAATGCATAGTAGAGCTTCATTTTACCATTTTAGACTTGTTGTGACTTGTGCTATTCTAATAGGAGCCAGACACCACTCCTCGGACAGTACTTTTCAGTTGGACACTCAGATACCAGGCGAGTACATTCTCTGATCATTTCATATCATGTTTAGGATTATATTTCCTGCTTTAGACTATCTTACTTGATGCTGACACGTTGGTAACACGGATTGGTACTATATGGATCCCTTCATGAGATGTTATCCCTTTCGGAAGCATCCGATACTTTTGTCATGTGTGTTTCACTTACATCACGTATCATATGCTTCTGTCATCATGAATCTTCGAGAATCAGCTAGCGACTCATATACCCTCATGATCATCGAGCCTTCACGAATCAATTCATGAATCACCCTTTATGGGCAACGTAGTGTAGTCATGAATCTTAACGTAACTTGAATGGATCCTTGTGTATTGATTGGGGTACGGGGGAGTATGAATGGTCATGTGAATAAATATCCAAAGTAGTGTAGTCACGAATCACTCTTAGTGTAGTCATGAATCAGTCCTAAGCCATTCACATGTTCATCTGTACTCTAAATCACTATTACTGTCTCTCTTTAGATATATATCATAGATATTTACTTACAGTCTCTCTTCTACATTATGCTATTTCTTCAGATCCTGTATTTTATTCTCTAGCATGATTACATTTCCTTTCCTGTTATGACTTGTTGAGATGTATTGTGCTCGCTCTGTCCTGACTGGACCTGTTGAAATATTACAGAGGATGAGGACGAGGCTGGCTGCCCTACTTATTATGGGGCTACTCTAGATGATAGTACAGACCCGGACCAGCAGCAGGAGCCACTAGCTGTGGATGACTCACCCTTAGACTAGGATGCTTTCATTTCAGTATTTCATGGATGATTGTACTTATTGATACTTGGGATCTGGAATTGTATTATCTTAGACACTTAGACTTTCTGATGTATTTGGGATTTTTTCTTTCATTCAGCAGTTTCATTTATCTATCTGTCAGCTTTCTTATCACCTGTTTTCCCTTGAGTATTATATCATATCGTGCTTCTTCTTCCTTAGTTGTGATTGAGTCTACTTTTATCATGTCACCCTCATTTGGGGAGTATAAACTGTTTAAGATTTATATTGTTAGATAATGTGACCTAGGACAGCGTTCTACCGCCGACACTGCGGCGTAGGCTGGACGTACCCACGTCTCGTGCCCTTACTCTAGGGTACGGGTCGTGACATCCCACCAGGCGCATCATCATCCAGGCGCATCACTTCATCGTCTCAGTCAGGCGTGTCCCTTCAGCATCTGAGTCAGGCGCAGCCTTCAGTATTTCAGTCAGGCTCATCTCTTCAACATCTCAGTTATGCGCATCATGAAGTCTCAGCATATGCGCCTTACTTCGACCCGATCAAATGCTTCGAAGCATTTATTGAGCAGAAAAGAAGTGGGCAATCAACCCCACCCTAGCGGAAGGAAGGGCTCTCCAAAGCCCAAGGAAGAGGAGAGCACCGCAGCTCCAATCCGTGGCTAAAGGAGCAGCTTTCAACACAACCAGAATGGGCAACACCCACTCTTGCAGGAGAAAGAGCTCTCCAAAGCCCAAGGAAGATAGGAGCACCACAATTCCGATCTGCGGCTCTTCCAGTATAACGGAGACGAGGCTCGAGCATTCCGATCTTTGGATGCAACAGGCACCTTCCGCCTGCCTCAGAAGCCCTCGACTCCGACTTTTGGATGTAACAGTCACCTTCAAGTGCATAAACAGAGACAATTCGTCGCATCTTTACCCTCAGGAGCATCTTGTCAACAGAATGTGCTCGAGCAAATAAGTTCATTCGGGAAAACGTGAGAGAACGAGATGCAAACTCTCTCCTTGCCACTATTTAAAGGCCAGGCAAATCAAACCCATGCGCCAAGTGGCGGGCTCTTCGAATCCCGTGCAATGAATTTGCATTTATGGTGATGAACCTGACGCTTCGAATTCGGACAAGTCAAAACGGCTATTTAAAGCACTTAAAGAACACAAAAGTTAGACCAATAAAGGCACGTCATTCAAAAGGATATACCAGTCAGACACCGCGCATCGTACAGACGCGCCCGTCGGTTCCAAAGCGCTCCGTATGGATGCGCCCAACAAAGGACAGATCCATGATTCCTAATCAACATGGACCCATGTGCCCATTTCGGCTCATCACCCATCAAACAATTAATGCTCAAGTGACAGAGTTGGCAGCACGTCCCCCGAGGACTGGACAGTTAGCAGTTTTTTCAGAAGATGAAGCGTCGTTGACATCAGCATCGTCATGACTTTCCTTCGACGGCTACGACCCACGTGGCCGACCAACCACTCGCATGTGCCACAGCGGCCATGCGTCTGAAGACCCGCATACGCCTCAAAAGTCGTACGCGCAGACCGGTTCATGACTCCTGAAGGTTGTGAGCCAAACTCTTCTCATGCGCCCAATCCCAGGCGCATCCTATCCGATCACCCTCCACCAAATCTGAGATCTTTGAGCAACGGGCATGCGCCACGTGTCCTTTGACTCAATTCAGCCTATGAAGGGGTGCTAATCACCCAAGATCTCAGCAATAGAAAGATCCTCTCCCCTGCTACATGCCAGCCCACAAAAGCAGGATGAAGGATTCAACCCACAAATGATGGTGTATCATCCATGCGCCTCCCGCAGCTCCAACCACGTGGCATCCCCACGTATAGGCTCATCCTACATATGCACGCATAAGTAGCCAGCCTGCAAACTATAAATAGAGGGATCATTTCCTTCTTACACACAATGTAGTATACAAACGTACATAGACAAAAAAAGGCATCAGAGTTATCATCCACCAAGATCGGAAGAGACAGTCAACGTCTTCTTCCCATCTGCAAACTCCAGCACCTAGAGCAACTCATACCTTCAGAGAATCGAGAACCGTCGTCAGATCGTCAACGAAGTCGATGCATTACCACTCGCTCCATCGATACAGGGACCCAGATAAAAAAAAGTGTTCTCCTAGGACTACATCTAAGGACTATATTGTAATACTGTTCTATTTGTAATTGAAATTGCAATAAAAAGATTTTAATGACAAACAAGCTGGCGACTCTGCTGGGGACCTCTTTCTCCTCCACCGTGAAAGCTGTGTCACAATCCGACGATGTGAAGGTGGGCTCCTCCCATAAGACGCTGGTCGTACGCCTCAATCAACAGGAGTATGAGGAGTTCATCTCTGAAGGTAGCGCAATTCATTTGAAGCAGCTACCAAAGCCGAAGAAGACTCGCCAAGTCTGGGTACGCAAGGTCGAGGCCCCTGGCACCACCACTGAAGGGGACGTGCCGATGCAGTCCATCCTTCTCGCTGACGTCCTCAGCAGCCAGGATGCGCCTACCGGTGCAGCGCATCTCTCGGAAAAGCGTGGTGCTGACCTCGTTCACCAGCCATCTCTTTCTAAGACAAGAAAGATGTGCCGACGGAGCAAGGGCTCATCTAACGCCCTGTGCAGTAACTCTGATGCGCCACAGAAGGCTTCTGTCTTTGACAGACTCACTCGCTATCATGGCGAGGAGAATTTGGACTCTGAGTACTATACACCCCAGTAGGCTGGTACGAAAAAGTCTAAGACAGTACGGGCCATGCGCCTCAAACGTGCTATGCCAGCGGCAAACCAGAAGCATGCGCTCAAAATCAGGTGCGCTGCTGTTGGTAAGCTTTATAAGGTCGACTCGGGTGCTTCTGCGCCAGAAACGAGCCGACCTTCAAAGTCCTTGCCTCACTTGGGCACATCTGTTACATTCGCAGCCAATTCGAGCAAGGCAAACTCGGTGGTCTTGAACCCCAACACCTACATAGGATGTGCATCTGTGGCTGGTTTAAGTCACTATAAATGTTGTACCCCTACTACTGATCTGAGCGCATCTTCTGCATTGGTTCAGGGGGCGCAGCATTCACCTGACCACCCCGGCGCTTGGCCTTGCCATGCGCCTGATGGGGGTATAAAGGTGGCACTCTCACTTAACCACCCAGGCGCTTGGCCTTGCCATGCGCCTGATGGGGGTGTGAAGGTGGCACTCTCCTCTAACGATCTGCATAATGTGATCAGTCACAAGCGCCGATCAGGAGAGTTGACTGACAAGCACAATGCGCCCCTCACAGGGCACACCTGTGTTGTAGTCACCATCAACTATTGTTGCAAAACAGCAGTCCCACCACCAAGGTAGTCGATGTTCCGACGGCTACAATCATCAACACCCCTCCAAAGTTGCCTCGGAAAGAAGGTGTCAATTGAAGAGAAGCCAGAATTAAAGGTTGATTCTTGCAACGTAATCTCTAACTCCTCCTCAATTCGAAAGGTGACTGGCAACTCCTCGATCTCGTCCTCATCCAAGTGCCAGCCGAGGAAAACCAAGACAACTGTCCTATCCTCTGGAGTGTTTGAAGGCACTCAGGGGAGAAAGAAGATCTTAGAGAAAGCTGGGGGTAGTCAAGCCCTTGTTAATCCTCCTTCTGAAGATGAAGACGTCATCCAGAGCATAGCTGGGGGTAGCCAAATCCTTGCTGATCGTCCTCCTGAAGAAGAAGAAGAAGTCCTCCAGAGCACAGCTGGGGGTAGCCAAGTCCTGCCAATCTTCATCCCCAAGACGAAGATATTCCCCAAAACATAGCTGGAGGGTAGTCAAGATGAAGCTCCAGGAGAAGCGACTCCTCTACAAGAGAGCAAGGCTAAAAGCAAGGCTTCAACCAATCCATCCACTTCCAGCCATGTCATAACAATATACATGAATGGGGGTGATACGGAGTCAGATGCGCCGCCAGCAGACCTCGTCCAACGCATGGATAATTTGGAAGGGGGACTCAAAACCCTATCTGCTTCCATGCAAATATTGACTCAAGCAGTATTTAAGATACGGTCAGCTTTGGCCAGGGCACCTTCTACCGGTCCTGACCGAGGGGCCAATGGAGAATCAAGTGTACCCTTCAACGGGTATCCTTGGATACAGATCGCCGTGAAGCACCTCGGACGTCGGAGCCATCAAATGCTCAACTCCAGGCTGTACCACCTTTCCCGACTCCCAGCTCCACGGAAGACATGGTTGAGATGATCAGGAACTTGCGTGAGCGCTTCGAGTCCAAGAACAGACAGGAGGAGCGCCAGAAAATGGGGATTCCACAACCATACCCCCTCGAATAGAACAAAGTGGTTTATCCTCCCAAGTATAAACCATAAACATTGATGCCATACACGGGAAGGACTCTCCACGCCGCTATCTGACGTACTTCTAGTCTCAAACGGGACATCTTCCGAAGGAAGATGCGCTACTCACCAGCATATTTGTCGGGGCATTGAAAGGAGTAGCTTACGACTGGTACTGCAGTCTCTCCAACAACTCCATATCTTCCTACAACGACTTGACACATCTCTTCCTCGATCGTTTCTACAATGGAGGGAAGGATAGGACAATCGCATCCCTCAAAGAGATACGTCAGAAGGAGAAGGAAACAGTTCGAGCATTCATCGAACGGTTCCGAAAAGCCTGCTTCAGACTGCCTCCGGGCATGCCAGAACATGCACTTCTCTCCTTCTGCAGCATGAACATGCTGTAGTGCCCCGTCCCGCAAAGTCAATCGGAGGAATCGAAACACCGACGGCGTTCGGTCTTAGCCTTGCAACGGCTGCTCGAAGGCTCGCTCGGTCGAGGTGACTCCTCGCTCAGGTGGGGTAGTTTCGGTGAACTTGCCTCATCTTAGCCTTCACTTAATAACTCGTATGTTTTCAACTTGCACAAGTAGGCTAATCTAAAAGTTATGAATGCACATAGCTAAGGGAATAATCCTGACCCGTCGGAATGTCTTAGAACATGGAAAATGGTCCCACGGTTTTTATAGAAGTCGGCTCAGCTTGCTTTCAAATGACACTCGATCCTTCAATCCCGTGGCTTGGAAGAAGAAAGTTGGCTTAAGTTGCTAAGTTGTCCCGACACTTGAAATAGCCTAAGTCCTAGGCGTCGCCTGCGTAAATGCTTGGTAAAGCATGCACGGTCCCGTCATTTTGCCCCAACACTCGAATCAGTCTAAGTCATAGGCTTCGCCCGTATGAATGCTTAATAAAGCATGCACGGTCCTGTCCTGCAAGGCTTGGCATAGCCTTCGTACGTCACGTAAGTTAAGTCGTCTTGTACGGCTTGTTGGCTAAGTCTAGGCACCGGAGAACTTGGTCATTCAAGTCGACCCCGTGCATAGCACGTTCCCTCGATGTGGAGCTCGGCGTAGCCTTTGCTCATCGAGTCGTTGCCCGAATAAGTTAGACAAGAGTTGCATTGGGCTATCAAAGCTATTTCTAGTACTATCCCGCTCTATCTACGGTTGTCAAGTCGCGTAGTCCCTTGAGAACAAGGCTCGTCGTATAAGTATATGACTTGAGCGTAGCGTCGCCTATAGAACCAGGTCTGTCTAAGGCACGAGCTACGATGGATCTAGTAAAGAGTTTGCCACGATCAAAGGAAATCCACGCGACTTGTTGTCGCCGAGAACGGTCCCGCTACTTGGGAGTCACTATGTCTTGATAAGTCCTGCACACGAGATCGATCCCGCTACTTGGGAGTCTCGCTATGTCTTGATATGTCCCGTACACGAGATCGGTCCCCCGGCTTGGGAGTCTCGTTAAGTCTAGATAGAAAGACGAAAATCATGGTCATGTTAAGAAAGGATTTGATAGATCGAGTTGAGTATGCATGGTCATTGGACAACTTGTCGACAAGGTGTAGTCTTCTCGAATGATTGCCAAGGCGCCAGGATCATTCGCCCGGGGGAAGCGAGTTACGGCTCAAAGCAGGATGCATGATAACCGCATGGGAGTATCGGCGCTTCCGGGGCTAGCTACCCATTGGAAGGGCGGCCCGATACCCCCGCCGAGCCGTATCCAAGATAGATTGACATTGCTAGTGACCACTCATGTAGATGTATCGGCAAGAGCAGCAATCCGCATGTTTGCCCTTGGATAGCGTCGAGTACTAGCACAGCGTCGGTCGAATCATGACACAGTCTAGCACGACATGTATCAAGTTAGCAAGATACGTGCTTCGGCACAAACCAAGGCTTCCGTGTATCAAGTATTGGCATTCGCGTAGCGGCTTTCGCGTATCAAGTATTTGCTTTCGCATATCAATATTGGCACTCGCGTATTGGATTTCGCGTACCGACATAGTTGGCTAATTCAGCGAGTCGTTAGGCACGACCTACACGAGTCATTCCCCTTGACGTTGCTAGCACGAGAATAAGTCTAGAGGCACGTAAAAGTATTCAAAGTCTTGGTACGGCCGAGTTCGCATAAGTTGCTCCTCGGCGAATCACTGTCTCGAATATGTTAAAGTTATAAATAGAATACGACACGACCCTGCCATTTCGAGTTGAAGTTTGGTCAAGTACCTAGGCGATGAGGCACTACCTCGATCGAAATACACGTTGAAATGATAGCACAACTATGTCGTCGCATGACGAGTTGGTTAGACGTCAAGTCTTAAAATTGATCCTAAGGCAAGACTAGAAAGATAATCGTAAAGGGACTTGTAAGCTGCACAAAGTAAATGAACGTGTCAATTTTGTATGGGTGGGCGAGGAGCTCACTCTACCAGTACAGTTGAGTACTGACACCCACACAGTGTTCATGTGCAGGCACAGGTAGAAGCTCGTAGCGCGGAGCTCGTTTGGATGCGTCGAGGCACGGAGTTCCTTGGCGATTCGAAGCATGCGGCCGCGTGGATTGAAGACTTATACATGACGAAATGTATGAACATTGTAATCGAGAGATGAGAGAGAGTAGAGTGACTTGTAAATGAGAGAAAAGTGAGTATGAGAGACTTGTAATTTGGTCTTGTGCCCAGAAATATAATCTTGTATTCAATATCAATAAAGTGCTTCTTTTGAATGACTTGTGTTCATGTGTGCTTGTTCTAAATTTTTGCTGCATGTTTCAATATTTCTGCTTGGGACTTCTGTGCGACGACCCCGTCGCCGTCGATGAAATCGGCCGTTATGAAATCGCCTTGCACGAGCGCAATTTAGGCTCGTGCGGCATCACGCCTTAGCGAGGACGATCGCTCCTACGGGAGCGGGGCATGACATAATGGTATCAGAGAACGGCTTTACGTCCTTGGACTTCACGTCGAATTTCTCAGTTTTGAAAGCTCGTTGTTGGAAAAAGAAGTGTGTGCTCTCTTTCGAATGTCCCTCGGCATGTCCATACAATAAGTCTAAATATTTTCAAAAGCTCGTTCAAGCGTTCACTCGAACGCATCGGTAGGCTATCACCGAATGCATCGGTAGGCCTTTGTACCGAACGGTGTCAAACTTGTCTTGATAGAAAACATGTGCTAACGTTAACAAGTCGCGTGCATGCCTGACTAGTCCTACGATGACCCTAGCAATTGAGCGTGCAAACTCGGAATATAGTCCGCACGGGATGGCTATGCATACGGCCTTTTGGCTAAGTTGTGCCGCGTGTCGCGCACCCCGACCTTTTGGTGCGAACGAGTTTCGAGCGATATCAAGTACCGCTCGGTCGGGAATGAAGCTACACTTAGAGTGTCTATCGATAGGAACACTATCGAGTTAACGCTTAGGCATACATGGAAAAATTGATATGGATTTGAGGAATAGTGCGGACGACTTAGTACGTCGAGACGACGCGAGCGACTATGCTAGAGATTCGTCGAACAAATCGGAAGGATGTCTTAGCGAATGTGATTGAGGACTAGATCGGATGGCTCGAATCTGAGTGGTGTATGGTATGTCTTGGAAATCATTCGAGCAAAAATTGAGGATTACGAGTATGTCGGCGAGGCGATGCGATCGCGCAAAGCCTTAGATCGCGTCACGCTTAGTTGATCGTGACTTCGTGTGTCCCGAACGAGATGTCGTTTGGGCCACTTGTGAATGAGTAACGCGAGTTAGAAAACGATTTGGAATGATGAATAAAAGTGAATGTCTTGGTCGAGAAAACTTAGAGGATTGTGCTTACGATTTCGGATTGTGTCCAACGAAATATGACTTGAGTTTTGGACAACGATCTTGAAACTAGCTTGAGGAATAGCGACCAAACTTGATCTTAAATATTGAGGAATTGTGATATATCCAGTTCGGACAATAGCATCAGTCGTATGATTCGGAATTGGTTGCAAAGGAAGATCGTCAGGTTATGCATATCGTCGATGGTATTGAGGCGTATCATAGATCGATATCCGATAACTCGGGGGTACTCTGACTCGACGAACGACGATTGTGCAAGTGTCATTGTTTCGATGGATGCTATACTCGAGATATTGAAACGTGTCGAGCAAATGATGGACATGGCTCGAGGATTTTCTAGTTGAATGAATGACGGTTAGACTGTCGAACTGAGATCTTGACTTGAAGGATGCTGAATCCTTCATCAGTCAGGTCAAGCAGCCTGAGGATACCCCGACCACATGTACGCACTGCCATTGTGCGGATGAAGTTATCCCCAATATCTCACCAAATAAGACATGCTGCTCAAGCACAACCGACACAGCAGGCCACTGTATTATACAGGATATGTCAGTTCCGTCAAGGTGAGGCGGATTCAGATAGATCCAGGGTCTTCCCTCAGCATCATCCCAAAGATGCTGCTCTCAACAGTGGGGATCCCAATGTACCGTCTGGCGCCTTCCAACCCTATAATCAGCGGTTTCAATGCTAGCAAAAGTGAACCGCTGGGCAAAATATTGCTGAAATATCATATCGGTAACCTCCGAACTGAGGTGACTTGCTATGTCGTGGACGCTGACGTCAACTACAACCTCCTACTGGGTCGTTCGTGGCTGCATGAGTACATGGTGGTGCCATCTACACTCCACCAAATATATGAAGTACGTGTCCACCAACGATATCATCCGGACAGAGTTCGCGGACATTGACCCTTTCAAGGGGGTCGAAGCCTACTTCACTGATTCTATCCTGTACAAGTCGCCCGAAGAAGGGGAAGCCATTGATACTGACGATAAAGCAAAAATGGCAGCAGAGCCGGACATGGAGCCAGAGATGATTCCCGACCCTCCTTTGAAAATTCGACTCAAAGAAAAACCACCTCATATGCTGCCTCCCATGACCATCAAGCTACCTGGAAAAGCACCTACTTCTCTAGGTAGAACACCTACTGAAGCTCCCTTGAAGATACGGCTTAAGGGAAAGCCGCCTCAAACATCGGCTCCCCTTGTAGCAAAACTACAGGGGAAGGCACCAATAACTGAAGGCGCAGTTGAGGCATCTCTGAAGGTGCATTTTAAAGGCAAGCTTCCGCAATCATCCGTCTCATCCAAGCTGCCGGAGAAGGCCCATATAGCCCTCTCGGACCCCAAGGTCAAAGCTGCGATGGACTCTCCCGAACCAACCCCAGTACTCACAGATGAAGAGCTAGGGGAGTACATATCTGCTGATGTAGATGCACCATCTCTAGACAATGTAATCCCGCGGGACAAAAATCTCGTGTTTCATCAATAATAGAGTATCTTTTAATTATTCTAGTCTTCCACATTGGAATACCATGTATGCATTAGATAACGCTCTACGGTCGTTGCAAACACAAATAACGACCGTCAATCATGTAAATCAAGTGGTCTCGTCCCAAGGGATCTGTTTCGTAGTCCTACCGTAGAATCGAGACGAAGAATCCATCATCTTCGGCAAAGTCGAGCGTCATCAAGACCTCCCGCCACTCGAGAAAGAATTAGATACCGGCAGAATGCAAGTCTATCGGTACAAGGACAAGGCAAAGTACCTTATCCAAAAGATTGGGTTACGATCTAAAAAGCAATAAAGGCCTAAACTACGGCAAGGGTCGACGTCTTCCTCTTCGGCTCCCAACACCTAAAGGAAAGTCGCAGGACTACTATCATCGAACTCGACGAGGGGTAGGCTATGTCACGCCACCGGCAACTCCAGAGAGTTCAGAGGCAGAAGAAGTAGAACATTCTCATTCGTCCGAAGCATCAACTTGGGATTCTGATACCAGTATCGGCTTAGTCTTCAAGAAGGTGCTATCAGTCAACATGGCATCTGCACAATCTCAAGAAGATGAAGGTGAAGACCAAACATCGGAATTTTTCGAGGAAGAACCTTGGGCTCAACGCCTAGGAGCGTACTGGAAGTCTCGTTTTGAATTACGCGAACCCCCTATCGAAGACGAAGTCGAGCAGATCGACCTTGGGGATGGATCTTCTTCCAAACCCATCTTCATCAGCAAGAGTCTAAAGGGACCAGACAGGGAATCTTTAGTCCGACTAGCTAAAGAATATATCAACGTCTTCGCCTGGAGCTACAAAGATATGCTGGGACTTGATCTCCAGATCGCAATGCATAGGCTTAACATCTTACCTGATGCCAAGCCTATAAAGCAGTAACAACGACGTTTTTGTTCTGACGTCATGAACGCTATCGATCAAGAAGTGGACAAACTCCTGACCAGCAGGTTTATTCGTGAAGAACAACACCCGGATTGGGTGGCCAACATCGTCTCTGTCACCAAAAACAATAGGAAGATACGGGTCTGCATCGACTTCAGAGATCTCAATGCTGCTTGCCCGAAAGATGAATTCCCGCTTTCGATCACCGATGTAATGATCGACAATACATGCGGCTTCGAACGCATGTCTTTCATAGATGGGTATTCGGGCTACAACAAAATCAAAATGTTCCCCAATGACGCAAAACACATGACATTCAGGACACCGAAAGGGGTTTTCTGCTACACTGTTATGCCCTTTGGCTTGAAGAACGCTGGTGCTACATACCAACGAGCTATGAGTACCATCTTCCATCAACATCTACGTAAAACAGTCGAATGCTATGTTGATGATATCGCTATCAAGAGCCATCTTAGAGGACATCACCTACAAGACCTAAAGACAGTCTTCGATTTTATGCGAGCGCACCAACTCAAGATGAACCCCGCTAAATCCTTCCTTGGGGTTTCTAGTGAAAAGTTCTTGGGCTTCATTATCACGGCGAAAGGCATTTATGTCGATCCCGAGAAGACCAAAGCCATCCTTGACATGGACCCTCCGAAGAACCTTCGAGAACTTCGAGGCCTGCAAGGGCGTCTTGCATACATTCGAAGGTTTATAACAAACCTTTCCAAAAAATGCCAACCCTTTACCCAGCTCATGAAGAAGGGAGTCTCCTACGTCTGGACCGAAGAATGCCAGAAAACTTTCGATGATATCAATGATTATCTGACGAGCCCGCTAGTCCTGGTGGCATCCGTTGCAGGAAAACCATTTCTTCTCTACGTCCGTGCCATGGATCATTCCCTCGGTGCTTTGTTGCCTCAAAACAACGATGCAGGCTACGAGAAAGCTATCTACTACCTCAGTAGGATACTGATCGGGGCCGAACACTGGTACAACCCTATTGAAAAGGAGTGTTTGGCTTTGGTGTTCGCCATCCAGAAGACTCGCCATTATGTCTCGAGCCAGACAATTCATGTCATCTCCCGAGTGAATCCGCTCAGGGTTCTCATAACAAAGCCAGGATCATTGAACTCCTGGCTAGCTACATGGGTGATCTTGTTGACACCAAACAACATGGTAATTGTCCCACAAAAAGCCGTCAAGGGTCAAGCTCTAGCCGACTTTTTAGCAGTGCACCCCATTCTAGAGTCCTCCAGACTCTATGAAGACATCTAGGATGAGGTCCAAGAATCAAATGTCACCGAAGAAAGGTCTGTCTGGCAGATTTTTTCGATGGCGCTTCAAGAACAGGCCCCAAAGGCCAAATCATCGTCGGAGTGGGGGTAGTCTTAGTCTCCTCCGATCAGCTGGTTATCCAGCGTGCTTACTCTCTTTCGAAGCCATGCTCCAACAATGTTGCCGAGTGCAACGCTCTCATCATGGGACTCCAGCTGGCGCAACAGCTGGGGGTGGACCATCTGGAAGCCTACGGTGACTCAAAACTCGTCGTTAACCAGATCAGAGTGCAATACGAAGTTCGCCATGAAGATCTGGTTCCTTAACACGAAGTTGTATTGAACATTATTTCAACCTTCATTAAGTTCTTCATAGAACACATACCTCGGTTACAAAACCTGGAGGCTGACGCTCTGGCTGGCCTCGTAGCCTCATTAGCAGCACCCTTCGAGACTCAATACTACGTCACGATAGTTGGTCAAGACTTGGTCTATCCTAAAAATAACCTATGCTCACAAATGGTCCATGCCATGTCAACAAGTGCTGGTGTTAATGTCCGAGACTGGAGGTTCCTGTTCATCGACTTCGCTGTCTACAGAATTTTTCCAGAAGACCCGAAAGAAGCCGTCTCAACCAGGAGGCATTTCCTTCGATTATATTGTGATACAGCTACTAAAATGCTGTACCGACGCTCCTACGATGGACTTCTTCTTCGATGCCTGTCCAACGAAGAAGCAGTCGAAACCCTTCGAGAGGCTCATGATAGGACTTACGGGGCTCATCAACCTGGCCCTAAGTTGTAAGATCGAATGCGATGCATGGATTACTACTGGCCAACCATGGCAGCCAACGCTGTCGACTATGCCAAAAAGTGCCATGCGTGCCAGCTCCACGCCGACTTCATTCATACACCGTCGGAACCACTACATCCTATGGTCGCCTCCTGGCCCTTCGAAGCTTGGGGCATGGATATTGTATGACCGATCACCCCTCCATCATCGAAGGGACACCGCTTCATCCTGGCCATCACCGACTACTTCTCCAAATGGACAAAAGCAGTTCCTTTGACGAAAGTGAAGAGCTCTAGGGTGATCAACTTCATCAAGAACCATGTTATCTACCGTTTTGGGGTACCTCGGAGGATTATCCACAATAACGGTCCTCAGTTCATCAGCCATGTTTTTAGCAGGTTCTGTGACAACAACTGCATTCAGAACGTGGCATCAACCGCCTACAATCCGGCAGCAAACGGATTGGCCGAGGCTTTTAACAAGACTATCGTCAAGCTAATCAAAAAGATCGTATCATCTAACAAACACGACTGGGACAAAAAGCTCGACGAATGTCTTTGGGCCTACCGTACAACGGTACGGACCCCGACGGGCAACACCCCGTTCTCCTTAGTCTACGAGAGCGAAGCGGTACTGCCTCTCGAGATCTAGATACCCTCACTCCGTATAGCGATCACAAATCAACTAACAGAAGAATACAATCAACGTCGCCGTCTGCGAGAATTGGAGACACTTGATGAAAAACATCTCTTAGCTCAGCAGCGCATTGAACTCTATCAAGCCCGTATATCACAGGCTTTCAACAAGAAGGTCAAGCAGAGGACTTTCCAAGTAGGCGACCTAGTTTTGGCAGTCAGGAGGCCGATGGTGTTGACTCACAAAACACCAGGAATGTTCGAGCCTAAATGGGAGGGACCTTTCGTCATAGAGACGGTATACTCAAACGGTGCTTACCGCCTCGCCCGATCAAACGAGAACTTGTTTATGATGCCCATCAATGGCAAGTTCCTAAAGAAGTACTACTCTTGACATCTTTCAGATATATACTTCCACCTCTACTTAGCAAGGGAGTCAGTGGACCTGATCATCAGAGCTCACATACACCTTCCTGTCACAAAAATCCTATGCTTTCAGAACCCGGTTGTTCCATTGTATTCTATCTCTAGTAGAAGGACAGCCACGTCCACATTACCTCTGAGTTGCTCTTCTACGTCCTACAAAGCGGAATCTTATGCTTCGTAAGACTACGCTACCCATCATGTTTTCCACGTCCACATTACCTCTGAGTAAACATCCCGTACAGACAACCCCTGTGTTGCCGCACATCGATCGCAGAACTTCCATATCCATATTACCTCTGAGTAGTTCCACGTATCTCCCCAGAGTCACTCCTACCACGTCCATAACACTTCTGAGTAGGAAGATTCCGACATTTGAACCCTATATTTGCCACATCCACATTACATCTCAGCAAACATGTCGGTTCTCTCAAACTTATTATTTGTACCTAACAACTAAGGTACGTAAAATATAATAGGTCCACACAAATCACAGGTTCATGACAACAAAAGATGAACATACCACAAAATTCTTTATTTTTTATCTAAAAAGTAAAGGATTACATCCCCAACATATAACAAAAAAATAGAGAAGACTACAAATCCCTAGGTATCATTAGGAGTGGCAGACAGCTCTTCGATCCGATGCCTCAAGTCTGCAGCCTGGGTCTCTGTAGTCGCCAGGACCCGACGTTCAGCTTCCTGCCACATCATCTCCACAGCCTCGGGAGCAGTATCGTTCTCATGCTTGGCTTCTAACGCCTGCCGTTGGTGAGTCAGAGAAATAATATGGCGAGTAACAACTGCCTCTTCCTCCTTGGACGAGATGTGCTCAGCCTGGGCCCATTCAAGATCTAACATAATTTGGGCCCTCTAGTCTTCTAAGAGGCGAATCCAGGCAGTAACCTCCGCTATACTTGCCTCCAATGAGGCCCGCAGCTCCATCTGCTCCTGTGTGGATTGAGACAGTCTCTCTACTGCAGCCTCAGCAGCGGCCACCTAACCGTCCCAGATGGCCACCGTAGCCCGATAAGACGACTCAACCTCAGTTATCAACTTCTTCTGTTCTGCTTCTACCAGAACGAAAAAGTCATTCCGCTGGATACTCTGCAGTTCAGAAAGACGCTGGTCGAGCTCAACCACCGACTCCTCCAGAATTATAGCCATGTGATCGTGGCCACAGTACAAACGTATCAAACCAATGGAAGAGAGCACCATGGCTTTCGCGGTCGCAAAACTCCTATTTGCATTCAGCACCGGTGATACGCCCTTCTTCCGTATCTTGTACACTGCTTCAACAACAAACTGAACGTACTCATCTGTATCAGCTAGCACTTGAGGCATCATGACAGGAGTTGCAGGAGGTACTGTGATAGACAGCAGGCCTGGAGAAGACCCACCGACTTCAATCTGCGAGGCTGAAACCTCGACATCAACGGATTCTCCCTCAACAGGGGCTTGAACTTCTCCACTGGCCCGAGGAGCCAAGAGAGCAGAAGGAGCTGAGAGGGGCGTCGATATCGTACCCCAAGTAGAAGGAACAACATGGGGTTCCACCAAACCCTTATCCTTCTCAAGTTCGGAGGGACCACCAACGTCAGGGGCTATCTCCTCCGTCTCCAACACACTATCAGCAGGCCGTACGTGACCTTCCCCCTCTTGCAAAGCAGCGAGATTAGCACTTGTTTCCTGACTCGGCTCCCCTAGAGTCAGGCTCGACAGATGAGTCACATCTTCCTCACCGAATCCCTCTGTGGGGATAGAATCTGTCGCCACCTCCCGGTCGACAGTCACCTCAGCCTCTGCTGCTGAGTCTGGGGTAGGGCTCAGCAACGATGCAGCCGACCTCCCCTTATTATGACAAGGAGGGGAATCAGCCCTCTCCTCTGTTTCAATCATGTCTGTTTCTCCTGCAATAGGCTCACTCATATCTGGAGGGATGTCATCTGAAGAGGATGAACTTCACTCCACTTCCTCATCTGGAAGTCTCGTATCTGCTGGATCCTCAATGTCAGAGGCCCTTACGGCGGCTTGCACCCTCCCGGGAACTGCTTCATCCTCAGCTTCCTTTCAAACATAATCTGGAGATACTAAAATCTCCGTAGGAATGACATCGTCCGAATTTTCCTCCACGGGAGACATCACAATCGGCGGGATGCGCTCTTCATATGAGCCCGCCACCTCCTTTGGTCTGCTAGCACCCGATTTTGGAGTTCGGGGTCTCCTTTTCAGCGGCTCCTACAAAAAGAAAGCATATGTCACAAAAATGACAAAATGAGCCAGACTATGGGGGACGCCTTTACCTCAGCAGGAACTGATTCCATTGGCATTACAGGCGGCACTCCCGTAGCTCCCACCTTTGGAGTCATCATTTTTCTCGACCTTTTTTGTACAGACTAACCGGCTTTTGCGTCAGCCCGCCTCTTCCTAGCTGGAGGATCTTCCCGAGTGCCTTCCATTGACGCTGCAACAGTAGCCTGATATCCCGCCAACTCTGGTGGACGATATGACCGGGCAGCCGCCAAATTTTTTTTCGTAGCCTCTAGCTGAGTTTCAACGATAAAACTAGTCTCCCTGTCATATTCAGGAGGCACAGTATTCATGACACAATACAGCTTAACAGCCGAATACAGGATTTATGGTCGAGGGTTGTGAACTGGTGTATTGAAACGAACCCCAGTGCACCCAATATTGTAATATTACTAACCCCGGGCTCCATCCAATAAATTTCCAGCAAACCCCAGACTTTTACTGGGGTTCCGTAACATTAGCTGGGTGTAACCAAACTGGCGAGCAAACCGGCTCGGCAAATACGGCTCCAGATAACACTTATTCTGGTTGCGGTAGACCAAGTGGGAAGGCCGAATACTCTGCAACCAACGAAACCTCCATTTTTGCAGAGTGATCGCATCCTCACTGGAGTCTTCCAAATCTTGGTCATCCTCGAAATCTTTGAAGATAGGACTGACCTTGACGATCTTCCACCCCTGAAGATAAGACAAAACTCTCCTACAAACGGGAACGCCGGTGTGCAGCCACTTCTTCTTATAGAAGTGGCGGATAAAGGCGTCAACTTCAGTGTGATCGTCTTCAGGACCCAGACTCATCACGTTCGGGTGATACAGAATTAACCATCCCATCAGATAATGGAATGGTAGCTCAGCTGGAGGAAAGTTGTCTTTTCTGCCCCTCTCATGGGCCACATCGTCAGTAAAATCTCTTAAACCCCGCAGCAGGTTACACACCATCGCGGGAAGAAGAGCCAAAGGGCGACCAAAAACCAGTTGTACTGCTGCCAAAATGAGGTTCCGGGTCACCCTCTCCAGAGAGCCTGACCCACCTGAGAACACACAGTCCCGAAGCCATATCATCAAGTAGGAAGTCAACACTGCCCTGGACAACATTCGGTGCACGCAATGCCAGAAACAACTGTGTACATCCTCGCCACTCTCATTTGAATGATGATCCTTCTCGCCTAGTCGGCTCATTTCGGAGGTTACTTTCGCAGGCTTCAGTCCCTGCGGAGTAGTAAATCGAATCTTCGTAGACTCCGCCAGGTCCTGCTTGAAGACATAATCCCTCCCAGTAGTAGTCACATGAGGCTGTGACTTGCCTTTGTCCTTTCATTGCATCAGATAATGATGGCTCACCACCTCCTTAAAAATAGCCATCATCTCCGGGTCCTTCTCTTCCAGAACAAGGATCTCTTCATTTGTTGGAAAATATTCCTCATACGGTTTCGAGCCCCAGGGAAGCTTGGACACCTCGTACATCTAATAGAGAGCCAATACCAACTCCCCCACCGGAGTAAAGAAAGTGCCAGTCTGGATATTGAACATTTCCAGGAGTGCAAGGAACATATGCTTGTTGAGGTCCACGCCTGCCTGTGTGGTGCGGATAACGACAGTCAACCCAATCTCTTTAAGCTCAGCCTTGAACTTCGACAAAACCCAATGCGTCAGCTCGTCCCACTTTGGCACGTGGTGACACCAACCTTCAACCCTAAAACCACCTTTCAAATACATAACCTTCGATGTTAGCATCCGATTTACAAAGGTCGAAGCACCAAAGGCAAAGGTGTCAGTAGGGACATCACTATAAAGGCTCCCAGGGCACAAAGTTCGGCAACTGAATGAGGTCCCGGCTCGCGAGGCGGCCAAGGTATCCCTTTGATTCGAAGTAACATCAATCGAAAGGGTACCCCCCACTGCCCCTCCTTGAGAAGGAGTAAGTTCCCATGGCATCCTTCTCTTGGAAGCCAAAAGGTAGATGGCGTCAGTGGCAATTGACGTTCAAGCTGCCGCATGTACAGAACTATGACCTTCGCGGAGAAGAACCAGTCCTCCTTGATCTTCAGTACCTTCGCCTCGGTGGAGGTCAAGCGGTCAACAAACAGAAAGACAGGTTTCAAGAAAGTCATATCCTCGGACTCAGCGGATTTCAGTTTGCCGCTCTCCATCATACTCTGGAGAAAAATAGGCGATTGATCCTGGATTTATAATATCCTCTCGGAAGGTTGATTCAGTAGGATAGTGTCACGACTCGCACCCTAGAGTAAGGGAACGAGACGTAGAACGCTGTCCTAGGTCACAACATCTAGCAGTAATATACTAAACAGTTTATACTCCCCGAATGGGGGTGACATAGCAGTAAATGAACTCAATCACAACTAAGAAAGAGATAGCACGATATGATATAGAACACAAGGAAAAATAGATGATAAAGTAGTCTAAGATAATCCCAGCAAATATACAGAGTACAAACTCAGCTACAGAATAAAAAAATATATACAACTCAGAAATTCTGAACAGAAAATAAGTCTAGCTAAACATGTCTCAAGGCAACATAAAATAAGATAAGCCTAACTAAACTTGTCTAGGCAATGGGGGTGATGTCCTCAGCTAGAGCTGGGTCCTCCTGAGGGTCCAGCTCGCAAGTGTCATCTAAGGCTGTCCCGTAGAAAGTATCCAGACAGGCCTCCTCCTCCTCCTCCTCTATAATATTTTCAACAGGTCCAGTCAGGACAGGAGCGAGCATAATACGTCTCAACAGTTCACAGAAGGTTAGAAAGTATAATCATGCAGTAAACTAAGATACAGGTACTAAAAGAAATGCGGTATGTAAACAGAGAGAGGACTGTAATAGAAATATCTACTATAAATAGAGAACTAACATGTGGCTAGTTAGTCAGAGTACAACATAGATATGTAAATGACATGGGATGATTTTGATGCTATACTATGGAATGATTCTGATGCTACACTACTTGGGTATTATTCACATGTCCACTTCTACTCTTCCGTACCCCCAATCAATACACAAGGATCCAACCAGGTTATTTTATGATTCCATGCAAAGGCCCCCGAAGGGTGATACATGGATGTCCCATAAATGGGGATTCTAGAAGATTCTAGGATACCCAGTAAATGAGATAAGGATTCTAGGAGACTCTGTGATCATAAGAGTATATGTCACACATGATCAAAGAACCAATGAAGCATAGTGATACGCCATGTAAGTGAAACGCACATAACATGTAGTACCCGATGCTCCCTAAGGATAACATCTCAAGAAGGGATTCATATAGTACCAATTGGTGTGACCAACGTGACAGTAACAAGTAAAGTAATTTAATGCAGGAAATAATTCTAAGCAGGATATAAAATGATCAGAGAATGTACTCGCCTGGTATCTGAGTATCCAATATGAAAGTACTGTCCGAGGAGTGGTGTCTGGGTCCTAATCAGAACAGCACAAGTCACAACAAGTCTAAAATGGTAAAATGAAGTTCTACTATGCATTCTACATGAGTCTAGGTCAATCTAGGCCAAAGTCAACTCTTGGTTAACTCTGGTCAAACCTAGAAGTCAAACTAGGTCAACCAAGTCAAACGAGTATAAACTAGGTCAAACTAGCCTATCTAGTCCAATCTAGACTATACTAGTCAAACAGACACACACAGGCCATAGGCTATATCATGCCTATTAGCCAACGCATAATACAAGACAACATGACATTACCTATATCTATAATACTACACATATTGATATATTTACCTAATCTAATACATAACACATGTATATATATTACACAACCATAATATATATATATACACAAACTTACATTATATATATATATAGATACATATATTAGAGTAAACATTACATATATACTTACATTACATATATATATACATTAGGAAATATGATAGGTGTATAGAGAGGGAGAAAAGACATGAGTGTGTGTGTGTGTAATTGTGTGTGTGTGGGGTGAATCAGGAAATCAGAAATCAGTGGAGTGTGTGACTGTGAGTGATGAGGGAAACAAATGTGTGTGATAGCTAAAAGGAATTGAAATCTGGAAAATAGTGGCAATGTGTGTGTAATTATTTGTGTGTGCGTGTGTGTGTGTCATTGGTGTTCAGTCACAAGAGAGTGTGAAACATACATGAGGGTGTGAGAGATAAACGTGACAGTTGTGTATAAAAAAATAGTGAGTGAGAGAGTGTGTATTGGACTGAACATGAATAGGAAAAATCATTTCACAGGTTTAGGTTAGAGATTACAAACTCAGTTTCAACTATCTGACATAGCCAAAATCATAACACTTAAGTTCAGTTTTAACAGTAAAGGAAAGGAAAACAATCAAAATTGAAACCATTCCCAGATTTCAGTCTTCAAACAATTTCCAGATTTTGAATCCAAACAACTCCAAAACAGTCCAAATCAAACCAAAATCGACACACACATAGGAATCACATAGGGGAACATATTAGAGCTTTAAAATTATGTAAATAACAGTGTTATCCAGGTTAAAATCGAAGCTGAAACTCATTTCAGAAATCTGGAAACAAAAGGAATAGTTAACTGTTAATGTAGGTATCAGGAAAATTTAAGAAATGAGAATTTATCCATTAAAAATAGACTAAACACCAATACAGAGGTTGGTAATGTATATACCCATAGTGTACATGTCCAACAGTATCAGTGTGTCCAAGCACGAGGACACAATGTGTCAAAATAATTTAAAACACAAAACAGTGCAATTACTGTGCCATCCCTCGTGCACGTGTTCATGGGGTTCGTGCATACGACACGACACAGACCTCGTGGTTGTGTCCCAGTGTCGACTAGGTCTAGGTCTAGGGCTAGGACACCCTGATATGGGTCCACGACACGTGTGTCAGTGACACGACACACGTATCAGTGCTCTAAATCAACTGGACCCGGTCCAGTGCAAAAGCAATGCACGTGTTCGTACGTGTTCGACAAGACACGTGGGGGTTTGAGACTCGACACACATCGTGTCAGCCACGAGGACGACCCATGTGTTAAGTGTCGCGTGTCGACGTGACGTGTCCTGAGAGTTGTGGCCCCCGAACAGCAGGGGATCAAACCTGAGCGCGCGCACGTGTGTGCACCGCGTGTCCACGCGTCGATTTCGATACGATATGACACAGAGACACCCCCAGACAAAGAAAAATGCATAAGCTACATCAAAAACAATTTTCCTATTCAAATAGATTGCACAAAAAGAATAGAAATGCCCTTTGAGGCATTTCGACAAACACCAATGAGTAGTTCCTGATACGTGTCCAAAAAGGACATGAAACCTATGAAACTCGACACGAAACCAATGCAACCACCTAGGGGACTCATAGGACTTCCTAAATGTATAAAGAAATCAAAATTTCTGTGAGTAATGAAGAAGTTACCTATAGATAAACTTTCTAGAAAATCCCCCTTTGTTGAGCTCCTCTCCTTGATATCCCAATCCAACAAATCAATATCAAACTGAAATAAAACTCCAATAACAGCAAGTATAGGTATATTAAAACCTAATGGAAGAGAATTGAATAAAAAAGGACATGGAATAAAATTTCTATGGATTAAAAAAAATAGGAACAAACCTCTTTCTAAACTTGATCCTTCCTAAAAGAGGCAACCCTAAAATTAAGAGAGTATTTATAGAGTGGGGTTCCCAAGGAGGATATGGTGGCCGGCCACATAGTCTAGGGCTAGAGTTTTGTAATTCTTGGGCTTTGGGCAAATCTACAAGGCTATGACTTAAATTGATTCATCAATGGTTCTAAATCATAAGTCATGTCTTATGACTGTCTAATTCCTATTGCTAACTAGAGTCTATTGACCAAACTAAGGGTTAGCTTAGGTTAGACTAGAGTCATATAACCTAACCAAGTCCATACTAACTAGGGTTAGCTTCTAGGTTGGTCTACAAGGATCAAAACTAGTTAAAGTCAACTTAGTCAACCCTCATCCAAACAATTCCAAAATATTTCCTAAAAATTCCCATAAATTCAAATAAATTCTAATAAATTTAAATTACCCCAAAAATATCAAAAATACCCTCAAACTAGAAATGTGGTAGTGACAAATCTACCCTCCTTAAAAGAATTTCGTCCTCGAAATTGAAAGGCGAAATACAACTGATGAGAAGGATAGAAGTATACCTAACGGTCCAAAAAGATATGGGTAGCGCTCGCGCATCTCATCCTCCCGCTCCCAGGTAGACTCTCCTGGAGAATGATGCCTCCAAGCGACGCATACCAAAGGTATCACCTGGTTCCTTAGAACCTTCTCCCGTCGATCCAGAATCTCCACTGGCTGCTCTGGATAGCTGAGAGAAGGCCCAACCTCAATCTCTGAATGATCGAGCACATAACTAGGGTCAGCCACGTACCATCTCAACTATGATATATGGAATACGTTGTGGACCCCCACTAGCACAGGCGGCAAGTCTAGCCTGTATGCAACGTCACCGACTCTCCCGCTGATAACGAAAGGGCCGATGAAGCGCAGACTAAGCTTCCCGCCTCCACCAAAACGTATCGTACCACAAGTCGGAGATATCCTCAAGAAAACCTGGTCTCCGACCTAATCACAAGCAAGGTCACAACTAATTATAATAAACAAACATGATAAAAAATCACAAACAAACAAACCTAAATCTAATCCTACTCTAATCTGTACCTCAAACTCCAACGGCCTCCGGTGGCTATCGGCCCAATGCCGATGTCTGTCCTGCGCCACACAAAATCTGTCCCTGATGAGCTTTATCTTCTCGGCTACGTCAACAACCATCTCTGGCCCCAGTAAAGCTCGCTCACAAACATTATCCCAAGATAAGGGTGTACGACACCTACGCCCGTATAGAGCCTCGAAAGGTGACATCTCAATGCTGACCAGGAAACTATTATTATAAGCAAACTCCACCAAATGAAGATGATCCTTCCAGGAACCTCCAAATTCTAAGACGCACGTCCGTAGCATATCCTCAAGTGTCTGAATAGTCCGCTCCGACTGTCCGTCCGTCTGGGGGTGGTATGCAGTACTAAACTTGAGCTGAGTGCCCAAGCTGGTCTGTAGACTCCTCCAGAAATGGGAAGTAAAGCGACTATCCCGATCTGAGACGATACTGACCGAAACTTCGTGAATCCTGAATATCTGCCGCATATACATCTCCGTCAGCCTCTCTGTACACGTACCCACCTTGAATGGCAAGAAGTGGGCCGATTTGGTCAACCTATCAACGATGACCCAAATCGCGTCTTATCCTCCTGGTGTGCACGACAATCCTGATACGAAGTCCAAAGTGATATGCTTCTATTTCCACTCGGGAATGGACAGCGGCTACAACAATCCACCGGGCTTCTGCCTCTTTGTCTTGACCTGCTGACAGACCAAACACCTAGCCACGAAGCGAGCCACCTTCCGCTTTATCCCTGACCACCAAAGATGCTTCCTCAGATCTCGGTACATCTTGTTGGCACCCGGGTGTATAGAGTACTGAGATCTGTGGGCCTCCTGCATAACCTGCTCCCTGAGATCTCTGCTGGGCACACATAATCTGGAACCGTGCCTCAAGGCACCATCCTCTGCAAGAGAAAACTCATCCTCTAGCAATCCTGCTCGAACCTGCTCTCGGAGACACCGCAGAGCAACGTCCTCAAACTGAGCCGACTTGATCCTCTCTACCAAGTCTGACTGAATCTGCATACCCCATAACTGTATCTGCACTCTGGGCATGATCACCTCAATCCCAAGGCTCTCCAAGACCGTAAGCAAATACCGATCCATGGTCAAACACATGGCTGTCGGATACCTACTCAAGGCATCGGCAACCACGTTGGCCTTCCCTGGGTGATACTGAAGTAGAATGTCAAAATCCTTCATCAACTCTAGCCATCTGCGCTGTCTCATGTTCAACTCCTTCTGAGTGAACACATACTTTAAGCTCTTGTGATCTGTGAAGATCTCCACCCTCTCACCATACAGATAATGCTTCCACAACTTCAGAGCAAATATTACTGCTGCCAGCTCCAGGTCATGGGTAGGGTGGTTCTTCTCATGGAGACGCAATTGCCTGGAAGCATAGGCAATCACCTTCCTATGCTACTGCAAGACGCAACCCAGCCCCTTCTCTGAAGCATCACTTTAGATAGTGAAAGCACCTGATCCTGAAGGCAATGTCAGAATTGGAGCTGTCGTAAGCCGCTTCTTCAACTCATCAAAAGCTGCCTGACACTCCTCTAACCAAACATACTCAGCATCCTTCCGGGTCAACCGAGTCAATGGCTCTGCAACCCGGGAGAAATCTTGCACAAATCTCCGATAATATCCTGTCAGCCCCAGAAAACTCCTGATCTCTGCAACTGAAGTCGACACTGCCCATGCCTCAACTGCTACAATCTTTTTAGGGTCAACTGAGATACCATCTTCAGTCACCACATGTCCCAAGAAGTCCACCCGGTCCCAGAAGAACTCACACTTGGAGAGCTTCTCGTAAAGCTGCTCCTTCCTGAGAATCTCCAATACTATCCTCAAATGCTCCTCGTGCTCCTCCACAGTCTTCGAATATATCAAGATGTCATCAATGAACACTACCACAAACTGATCCAGATACTGATGGAACACCTTGTTCATAAGGTTCATAAATACTGCTGGTGCATTGGTTAGCCCAAACGGCATAACAAAAAACTCAAATTGCCCGTACCGCGTCCTGAAAGCGGTCTTGGAAATATCCTCCCCCTTCAACTTCATCTGGTGATATCCTGACCTCAGATCAATCTTGGAAAATACCCGAGCTTCGCTCAACTGGTCAAAAAGATCGTCGATCCGTGGCAGTGGATATTTGTTCTTGATCGTGAGGTTGTTGAGTGCCCTGTAGTCAATACACATCCGTACTGATCCATCCTTCTTCGGCACAAACAATACTGGTGCACCCCATGGCGACGAACTCGAACGGATGAAGCCCTTGTCCTGTAGCTCATATACCTGCTTCTTCAGCTCCACCAGCTTGCTGTTGTTCACCCGATAGACATGCTGAGAGATGGATTCCGCTCCTGGACCAAGTCTATCAAGAACTCTATGTCTCTGTCTGGTGGCAATCCTGGCAACTCCTCTGGGAAAACATCCATATACTCTGCTATCAAGGGGTATGGAATCGCCTGCTCCTCGACCGAGACTCCATAGAAGACTCCGCTGCTCTGCTCTGCCTGACGTCTGGAGTACTTGAACTCTGGCTCCCCCGACGCTCTGAAGAGAACTCTACCCCCTCTACAATCAATGCTGGCATGGTGCCTCCTCAACCAATCCATGCCTAGTACCATATCGTAGTTCGGCAATGGCATTACGAGCAGGCTCACCTCCAACTCACGACCTCCCAAAACTACTCTCCGACCCATACAAATATCACTCACGAGGATAATGCCATCCCTGGTCATGATCTTGTAAGTCCTAGGCAACAATTCAGCTACGATACAGTGTCTAATCGCAAAAGATACTGATATGAAGCTATATGAAGTACCGGAATCGAATAATACAAAAGCTGGACTGGAGTCGAGAAGAATCGAACCTGCGATCAGCTCTCCGATGGCTTCCACATCCTCTGCTGCCATGTCGAATCCTCGCCCCTGCTGGCCTCCCCTGGCCTGCTGTTGGTGCTGGACGAACCTCTGCTGCTGCGTCTGCAGGGCTGGTCCCCTCTGTTGGCCTGCTAGAGCCCTGGCTGCTGCTCCCTGGACTGCTCATCCCATACGGCACCCCCTCATCTGGTGGTCTGCTGAACCACACACTAAGAACTGGCCTAGCCTCTTTCGGCACTCATTGGTGACATGCCCGGGCTTCTTGCAGTAGGCACAAGTGATAACCTGCCTCTGGCCCTGCTAGTGCTGCCTCGGCTGCTGCTGCTACTGGTGAACTGGCCTCTGCTGGATCGGCTGCAGCTGGAATGCCTCGGCTGCTGGAACTGAAAGTGGGGCCTCTTAGCCTGGCCTCCGCTACTGCTGCCCCCAACTCGGTCTCGCCTCCTCTTAAGCCTAAGCTCAAGATCATCTTCTGCCAACAAGGCTCCCGTCAAGATCTTCTCGAATGTGGCATCCTGGTTGCCCTTGGTCAAGGATTTGACCTCCTTAACTAGACCCTTCCGGAACCTCTGGCCTTTGCCGTCTCGCTCAAGCCCTCTACAAACCTGCCGAGGCGGCCGAACTCCCCGGCATACTCCTCCACTGAAAGGCTCCCCTGGACTAGGCTCTCGAACTGCGTCTCCAAGGCTCTGAGTGCTGAATCTGGGAAGAACTTCTTCTTGAAGAAGCCCTTGAACTGCTCCCAAGTCTGCCCAGCTACCCCCACCTTGGGGTCTGACTGATACCAGGTACGAGCAAGATCTCGCATCCGGCTAGCTGCGGCATCGATCTGAAGATCTGCTGGTATCCTGGCCAGGCGGAAGATCTCCTCTATATGCTCGATCCACTCATCGTCATATAGGATCCCCTCTGTCCCCAGAAAGTCTCTGAGGCTCATCTTCTGAAACTGCTCAATCCCCGGTGTCCTCGGCTGATGGACCACTGGTTGAGCTGCAACCGTCGTAAGGGCCAGCTCCATGCCTCTGTCCTGTCGAGCCTGCTGTCGGTCCATGAACTGCTGGAAGTACGCGAATATCTGCGCTGCATCCACGTATCCTGTAGGCGACGGCTGCTGGAAAGGATCCTCTGGGATGACCGGGTCCTGCCTTCGAGCCGGTGGAAGCATACCCCCTGCTGCTTCTGCCGAGGTCTCAATATGAGCAGAGGTGGCAGGAGCTGCAGTCCCCTGGCCCTGCTGTACGGGCTGAGAGGTAACAGTGTAACATCCCTATCCCAAATACTTGAGACTAGATACGTATCATGCCAGCTGTATACATACGAGTAAATATACGACTCGCATATATACATAAGCTATAAAATATAGAAAGCCAAGACACTAAATCTCATCCACAAAGATAAATGATAATATAAAAGCAACTTTGAGTTTGTCATGTACATAATCATTGGGCGAAGACAAATCCACTGCCAACTAATTTAAATAAGGAAGAATTGTACAAGAAAATGATTGGTCGAGCGAAGGAGATGACGACCCATAAAGTAATATCTCGAAGAATAGAGCGCAAGTCATAGCCTTAGCTAGAGCACCTGCAGAAAACATGAACACACACACCTGGGGAAAAAACCAGGTCCTCAGAGGGACGTAACAAGACACATAATATCATGCCATAACTGAATAGTAAGAGCTCAATAGAAAATATACATGCGTAAAGGGTCCTAACCATTCTATGTGAAATACACTTTGAGAAGACAACGTTCTACGCAGGAGCTTAGGTGTTCAACATAGATGGAGAGAGAGAAGTAGTAGGTAGCGCTCATAAGAGGCACTATCGACTATGGGCAGAAAGTAGCTCTCATACGAGAACTATCAGCCCCGGGGCAGTAAGTAGCGCTCATCCGAGACACTATCGGCCCAAATCTATGTGTGTACTGAACATGTAGCCCCTACGCTAATGACTGTCTTCCCCTCTCCATGATACTATACATGTGTCGTCTCCACGACACTGTTTTAATCCTTAATAACCGCCAAGTCTTTTATACAATCTATTGGCAGTTATATCCTAACGCACGGCCTGTACGCACCGATGTATGGTCGTTACGCAAGTCCGTATCTATATGCGACTCACAACTCACACACAATCCATGGCACATCGTGACAGTTTATGAGATGCACTAAACATACGGTGGTCCCTTAACTCTAAGCTAATTGCATAAAATATAATAATTTACATATATATATATATAATTTTAAAAGAACAACATAAAGAAAAAAAAAAGCATGCATGATATTGAGCAAGAAATTAAGCAGTAAAGGCAAGGTGTCTTGCCTGGTAGTACGCCTAGTATGACGCCAGGTGTGGTACAATAATCCGACAAGTTTCGATTGTCCAATAGTCATGGTTGATTGGTAGCAGTCCAAAGTCGCAAGGAGAAATAAGGATATCAGATTAGTGATGATGTCAAAGAGAAAATTTTGCGTAAGTGAATACATATAGATTTTTTTTAGAAAGTATTCTATATTACTTAAAAATACATTTTATTAGTTAATAATAATTTTTAGAAAAATACTTTAAAAATGAAAATTATTTTAGGCAAACTCTAGGTTGTAAAATATGATTATGGTGGAAACTAGATTTCACAATTAAAATAAATATTTAACAAGATTTGTAATTTGTTTAGACCAAAAATATAACCGGTCAAATACATGTGCATATAAATCGAAAAGTATATTTCGGCATTTTAAAAGCTAGAAAATAATAGTAATAATAATAATAATGTAAATAATAACATTTAACCAAACAACAAACTTATACTAATAATAATATATAAATGATAAAATAATTGACACCTTTTTAGATAAATAATAATAATAATAATAATAATAATAATAATAATAATAATAATAATAATAATAATAATAATAATAATACTAAATAATTAATACTTATATGATATTAATGAATAATACTAAATATAATAATGATAATAATAATAATAATACTAAATAATAATAATACTAAAACTTAATCCCTAAAAAAAACATTACAACTATTCCCCCCAAATACTTTTACAAAGAGTGAGAGAGAGAGAGAGAGTCGAAAGGGGAAGAGGGGGCTTACCACGGCGGGGGAGCACCGGCGGAGGCAGCGGCGGAGGGACGGAGCTCGCGGGGTGGCGACCGATGTGGGCGGCGGATTCGCGGAGGAGGAGACGGAAGCGGATAAGTGGAGGCGGTTCTCGCCTTCGGGTCAGAGCGGCGCTCGACCGGACTTCGGCGGCGGATGGCCGCGGCAAGGCAGTGGTGGAGGTCTAGATCTCGACGACGGGTGGCGGATCGATGGCTTCCTGGAGTTTTCCGGCGGGCACGAGGGGACGGCACACCGCGGCGTCGCTGGATCTCAGCGCACGGAGGGGCGCGCCCGTGGCTCGGGGGCTCGACGGTGAACCCACGGTGGTTGGAAGCCCTCGGCGCGGTGCTCGGTCTCGCGAATGAGATGTTGTCCTTCCGAGACACAAGGAGGTTGACGCGAGAGGAGCTCGTCGACGCGGGGACGGCCGTGGTCATCGGCGACAGAGAGGTCTCGGTGACGAAAAGTCCAGGTGAGGGTTCCCAACTCTTTTTCTATTTTGGTGGCGGCAGCTATGCTGGTGTTGGCGGTAGTGGAGACAGGGTACCGGGTTAGCCGGCCAGGAGGCTGTGTTGGGGGTGAAGACGGGACGAAGATGTGTGGTGATGGTTATGCAGGTGGTCGTCGATGGTGTCGACGGAGGTAGGGTTGATGATGGCGGCGTGGGGTGATGGTCGGGGATGAACGATGATTGTGGTGATGATGTTCATGGGGTCGGACTGTGAAGGAGGCGGATGGGTGGCAGACAACTCGACGAAGGTGCTGGTGGATGGAGACGATTGGCGGTGATGACGATGATGGTGGGGTGCTGCCGAGAGTTCGGAGACGGGGCACGGTGAAGGCGGGGGAGGATGACGGAGGCAGCGTAGATGGACGGAAGTGGCAGAATTGGGCGTAGGGTTAGATTTCACGTCGTCCTGTCGGGGGCTGTCCGACACGACACGGATAACTGTACTACTGGAATAAGATTTATGTGGGCACAGACACGATACACGAGGATTGGGTTGCACGGACACGATGCGCCGCACCGTTGAATATTTGTGGAATAAATTATTGTGGATGAATAATGAATTGGAGGAGTACCTGCCTATTTATATGACGTGGGAATACCCAATTAGATAAGGATTGGACCCAATTTAATTATTTAATTTCAAATTGGGTTCAATCTACAATTTAAATCTAATTTTAGATAATTTACCATATATATATTTTAAAACAAAAATTGAATCCAATCAAATCTAAATCCAAGTCGAACTAGATAAATCTAATCTAAATTATTATAGATAAATTACATTTTCAAATAAAATCTACTTAAAATCATTTCAAATGTAATTTATCACAACCAATTAAATTCAAACCAAAACACTATTTTTAAAATACTTTTTCGAAAAATAATAAAATATAAATATTAATTAATTTCGAAAATAGAATTATATTTACAAATTTAAACTTTCATACCTCATATGAAATAAATATTTGCGTAAAATATTGTTTCCAAAGTACCATTTAAATTATTACCATTAAATTCAAAATATCTTTTTATAAATAATAATAATTAATTAATTTCAAAAATCATAATAAATATTTAAGTATAAATAGGAAAAAAAATTTACACTACATTTTTAATAATTTAGATGAAACAATTTTTGGAAATAAACATAAATAATCAATCTTTTAAAATATCTTCTTGCTAAATTTCTTTTAATAAAATAATTATTATATATATTATTTTGAAACCATCGTCGATAATAAAATCAAAAATATTTTTCTAAAATATGTATTTTGCACATATTCGCAGTTTCGCACTCGACGAGTAAATACGAAAAACGTAAATTCCCGCACGACGTATAATACGACTATGCGACGTATAAAAAAAATTAGTACTAAAAATATAGTAGAAATTTAGGGGTTTTACAAGCAGTCCCCTCCATAGCATCCCCATGAATGGCACGCTGCGATCGAGTCTCTACCATCCTGAAGATAGACAAACAAGAGTATCAATTTCTGAGAAAGAAGCGAAATAACAAAGGTCGGACAATTAAAATTCAAGAGATCAGCTGACAATAAGGATTTAGATGGCAATAATTTTTTTTTCTAAAGTGATTGAGTACCTTAAAATTAATGTCCTATATCCTACTGCAGGCTATAGTGATACTCTAATTCGAATAGCACTACACTTCTAGTCTAGACCTGCATGGGCCACCACTAAAAACGTGTCACGACCCGCACCCTAGAGTAAGGGCACGAGACGTGGGTAGGTCCAGCCTACGCCGCAGTGTCGACGGTAGAACGCTGTCCTAGATCACAACATCTAGCAGTAATATACTAAACAGTTTATACTCCCCGAATGGGGGTGACATAGTAGTAAATGAACTCAATCACAACTAAGGAAGAGATAGCATGTAATGCCTGTTGTTCGTATTACGTATTTTGGAAATACGTGTACGTATTTTCTTGTATTGTTCCTTGTTTAGTTTTCTTGGCTTGGTTTAACTCTTGGTTTAGGTTGGTTTGGTTTGGCCGGCTGGTTGCTTGGTCCATCATGGACCAAGGTGAACCCCCTACCTACCACCAACCCATGATATTTATTTCCCCACCAACCTTCTCTCTCCTCCATAACTCTCATTTATTTCTTCTTCTTCTTCTTCTTCCTTCCTCCCCACAACTCCCCAACCCTTAGGCAAGTGCAACTTGCTTCCACAAGAGAACTCATTTTTATGGTTCCATTAGCTTCATCTCATGAATCTAAGACACATTAGAACTTGTCATTTTCTATTTTGAGGCTTGATTCTTGTAGATCTACAATTTAGTATTTTTGGATTTTGGTGGTTTTGATCTATCAAACTCCCTTGTTTTCAAGTTTTTATGGTTCCATGTTGTAGATAATTTTATTCTACCCAATTTTGACCTTTGGAAAGTTGGATTCGGACTTGGTTTGACCAAGTTATGAGCATTTGGAGTTCTGGGTTCCATCCATGGAGTTCTTGCAGTTCTTGCTGTTCTTGCCCTTTGGAGAAGACAGTGAGCAGTGTGCTAGCTTTTTAGCTTACACCGCTGACTTGTGTACGCTGCTCTTTAGCGAGCGTACGCTGCTTTTCGTACGCTGCTCTTTAGCGAGCGTACGCTGCTTTTCGTACGCTGCTCTTTAGTGAGCGTACGCTAGCCTTCGTACGCCGCTCTTTAGCGAGCGTACGCTGACTTGTGTACGCTGCTCTTTAGCGAACGTACGCTACTTTTCGTACGCTGCTCTTTAGTGAGCGTACGCTAGCCTTCGTACGTCGCTCTTTAGCGAGCGTACGCTGACTTGTGTACGCTGCTCTTTGGCGAGCGTACGCTGGCTTTGAGCGTACGCTGGCTTGAGCGTACGCTTGCTTATCTTGTCATCCTGGTTTAACCCGAGAGCTTTGTGACCCCCATACGCTGCCTTTTGGGAGCGTATGCTTACCTGAGCGTATGCTTACCTGAGCGTATGGCCTTTGGCAGACTTGATCTTATATTAGCTTGTCAGTTTGTTTTATTTTCCTTATCCTGGATCTTCTATAGCCCTGTATATTGATATTTTATTAGATATTTTACATCCATTTTATATCCTTACGCCTTTTGACCTGAACTTGATAATCATGAATTTACTTAATATGTTTGGAAATGATATCTGAACATGACACGATAGTGACCCGTAGTGGTGCACTCCTGACATAATGACCTGACATAACCTGATAGTGGCCCGTCGTGGTGCACTCCTGACAAGTATACTTGGCATGATGACCTGACATGTTATATCTTGATAAGCTGTTGCGACGGCTACCTGACAGACATGACCTGTATAATTAATCCTGGACACCGTGGGTGATTGTGCCTGTATAAATAAACCAGTCCTGTCTTGCATTATGTCTAGGATGGGACTCCTGAGTACCACGGTCAGGAGTACCTATTGAAATGGACTAAGGTTAATAACTAGATTAACACATTAGTTATGAAGAGATTTTCCAGCTACAGGCAATCCCGTTACCTGGGCACGCCTTGGGATCTGTAGCCTGCCGTCGAGTAGGGCACATTTCCAGCACACTGTCATGTGTTGCACCCTTCAAGCTACCTAAGGGTACATTCGTTTCCTGGACGATGTACCCACCTGAATTCAACTCTAATCTTTTAATCCGGGGAACCTGGATGGTCTGCAGGGCTTGTGGCTGTGGAATAATCTCACTGCATCTTGTTAGTAACTAGGACTGTGATAACCCTAGTTAGTTAAAGTATCAAGCCGTAGATCTTGCTTGGCCGTGAAATGATTGGATGGAGCCTAACAAGTCTAGTCTTGCCCTGATCTTGTTCCAGACTGTTACATGACCAGCATGCTTGTATTTATTTTCTCGATAAATGGTGAGAAACCAAGCTCCGTTCAGACGAAGGGTTACAACCCCGGTCCTTGTTTGGTTTACGGATTGTAACCTAGCTATCTGAATAGTTCCATGGTTATCTCGTCGTATATCATCCTGGCATGTTTTTCTTATTTCCAGTTTTACCAGTTATACCAGTTATTTATATTTCCTGTCTTTTATTATATTATTTATATTCCTGTGCTGATTGCTGGTTTTAGTTCTTAAGTGAAGCTCCTTTGTGGCACTTGCTCTTTCTGGGGTCTGACCCAGCTGGTTTTGTGTGGCCAGATTTCGGAGCAGCTCCAGAGGATCTACCGATCTTCCAGCCAGATGGTGGCCACTAGATGGAACCCTGACAACGAGTGGGTTTATTTTTGGCTCTTCCGCTCTATTGTGAAAATATTCTTTTGAGACGTTTAGCCGACGAGCACCTGTTTAGCTCGATTGTACTTTTATTTACTGTCTGCCTACGGGCTGTAACATGATTAACAGATCCTAGGGTTGATCATGTATGACTAAACTCTTGCTAGTCCTGACATTTTGTACGACTAGCTTCATGATCAGCTGAATATGTAATATTTGGGACGCCTTATTATTGTATATTTAATGATCATACATCTTGTAACTTTTACTTACTTGCTTGTGATTGAGACAATAGGTTTGTTCATGACCTTAAGAGACTGCTGGCTTATAGATAAACCCTCATGTATCTAGACAGCCGTGACCGTATAGCGAGATGGATTCCATTTCATATACGTAGCTGGCTATGTCTGCCCCCGCTCTCCAGTATTCTGGTTCTGGGGCGTGACATGGTTTAAGTGGTGGCCCATGCAGGTCTTGTAAATCAAGATATGTGAGGGTTTACCGAATAGATGTCTCAATCAGTATTCGTCCTTGATCTCTGCTCATATCTTCTGAATTCCTGGATTCTTGTCCTGATTATATGCTTGTATCGTTGCTCTATCCTGGTCCTTCCTTATTGTTTCCTATGTCGTCTTCTTCAGCGGCATAGTACCTGACCCGGCCGATCAGCAAGGCGGAGCACCTCCCGCGGACCAGCAGCAACCTGGAGATCAAGCCAAGCATTCCGGAGTAGCCTCCAGAGTCGTGCCTTCTGGCGGAGAGCCACCAGTCCAGCCAGTTCAACCTGTAGAACATGATGACGGCACTTTGGTAGGGCTCGTCAGGACCTTGATAGCTTCTCAAGATCGTCGTAGAGATGCCTTGCAACAGGCAGTGGCTGATGCTTTGACTAGAGGTGGTCATCCAGGGAACAGCACGGCCAACAGCTTCAAGCGCTTGAACCCTCCATTCTTCGACGGTAGTGAAGATGCAATCGCGGCAGATGCATGGCTTCAGGACACAGAGGTGGTTCTAGAAGCAGCCAAGACTCCAAAAAACGAGAAGGTAGCCGTGGTATGCCTACAGTTGTTAGATCTTGCCCGCAGCTGGTGGGCAGCGCAGGCCGTTGGGTTAGCAGCACCCATTCCTTGGACAGTATTCAGAGAAAGATTCTAAACCAAGTATTTCGATACCGTGGCTCGGTATGATCTGCAGACCAGGTTCACCAATCTGAAGCAAGGAGGCAGGACGGTCGATGGATATGCGGCCGAGTTTTCGAGACTCAGTCGGTTTGCTCCCACCTTGGTGGCAACCGAGTATGATAGGGCCCAGCAATTCCAGTAGGGACTGCACCTGGAGATCTTGTTAGCAGTTGAGCAGTTTAAGGATCAGACTTTTGATGCAGTCTTGAGAGCAGCCCGGAGGCATGAGTATACCTCCCAGAGGATCGTGGACAGGACCGGAGGTCGGAAGAGATCTCACGGCCAGATGAATCAGTCTTCAGCACCAGCCCCGGCAGCCAGGGCTTTGACTATTGGAGCTCCGAGGCGAGCGGCCTCAGTGACGTCGGTTCAGCATTCCACCCCGACGTACCCTCAGCAGCAGCAGCAGCAGCAGAAGCAGAAGCAGTCTTCCGCAGTGGGTTGTTCTCATTGTGGGAAGCCAGGCCATATGGTGGCAGAATGTCGCAGGGCACATGGATTGTGTCTGGCTTGTGGAGCACCAGACCATAGGGTTGGATCCTGCCCGAACAGGGGTGGTTCATCCTCGTCCAACCTTTCTAGCTCTTCGGTGAGAGGACCAGCTCCGGTCCATCAGCAGCAGTATCCATTGCCGAGGCCCTTGCCGCCTCAGACCCAAGTGTTCCAGCAGCAGAACCCCCAGCAGTATGCACAAGTCCAAGCCCAGAGTCAGAGCAGGCAGTGAGGATTTCAGCAGAGGGGACCAGCACCCCGAGGGCACGGTCAGGCTATGGTGATGACCGTGGAGGAAGAGTTGGCACCAGGTGAGGTAGTGGCAGGTACTATTCTCGTCAACTCCTTTCCAGCTTCAGCTTTATTTGATTCTGGTGCATCGCATTCTTTTATATCTGCACGATTCGCGACACGGGTAGGATTGGAGCCCGAGTCATTATCAGTAAGGCTCAATATACTTACTAGTAACGGACTTGTGGGAGTAGATAGAGTGTTTTCCTCGTGTCGGATCGTAGTTAGCGGTAGGGAGTTCCCCGCTAGATTGATAAAGTTCCCGATGGCCGATTATGATGTGGTCCTAGGGATGGATTGGTTGAGGAACCCGTATGCTAGGATAGACTGCCATATTGGTAGGGTTGTTTTTAGCATTCCAGGAGAGCCAGAGTTTTCTTTCTCTCGAGGCGAGGTTGAGCCTTCTTCTCCGATATTGTGGATGGCAGTAGCAGCAGTTCAGTTGCCCAGAATAGTCGAAGAGTTTCCAGATGTTTTCCCAGAAGAACTTCCAGGTATGCCTCCGGAGCGGAAGATCGAGTTCACTATAGACTTGATTCCCGGGACAGCCCCAGTGTCAGAGAGAGTCTACAGGATGGCGCCATCAGAGTTGGAGATATTGTACAAGATGATTGAAGAGCTTAGAACCAAGGGATTCATTCGTGCTAGTGGATCGCCTTGGGGAGCCTCGATGCTTCTTGTGAAAAAGAAGGATGGTACGTATAGGTTATGTATTGATTATCGTACCTTGAACTCAGTGACAATCAAGAACAGATACCCTCTTCCGAGGATAGATGACTTGTTTGATCAACTCAAGGGGGCTTCAGTATTCTCGAAGATTGATTTGCACTCAGGTTATCATCAGATCAGAGTCAGAGAGCAGGACATCCCCAAGACGGCTTTTAGATCGAGATATGGGCATTGGGAGTTCCTTGTTATGCCTTTTGGAGCAACCAATACGCCGGCAGTATTCATGGACCTCATGAATCGCATCTTCATGCCTTACTTGGATCAGTTTGTGATCGTGTTCTTGGATGACATTCTGGTCTACAGCAAGAGTAAGGCGGAGCATGAGCAGCATCTTCGTGTGGTTCTTCAGATCCTCAGAGAGCACCAGTTATATGCCAAGTTTAGTAAATACGAGTTTTGGCTCGATCGCATTTCGTACTTGGGTCATATCATCACCGGAGGAGGAGTAGAAGTGGATCCCCAGAAGATTGCAGCTATTGAGTCATGGCCAGTGCCCAGCACAGTTGCAGAAGTTCGCAGTTTCTTTGGATTGGCTGGCTATTACCGAAGGTTTATTTCAGATTTTGCTCGAATTTCAGCGCCATTGACCCAGTTGACCCGCAAGGATGCACAGTTTGCTTGGACAGCAGAGTGTCAGAGTTCTTTTGAGCAGTTGAAGCGAGGCCTGATGACAGCTCCTATTCTCACGCTTCCAGATGGAACCGGAGGATTCTCAGTGTACTGTGATACTTCAGGCAGAGGTTTAGGATGTGTTCTGATGCAGAATGGAAATGTGATAGCTTATGCGTCATGACAACTTCGTGATCATGAGAGGAATTACCCAACCCATGACTTGGAGCTGGCAGCAGTGGTGTTTGCACTTAAGTTGTGGAGGCACTACCTGTACGGAGATAGGGTAGAGATTTTCACCGACCACAAGAGCCTGAAGTATGTTTTCACCCAAAAGGATCTTAACATACGTCAGCGAAGGTGGCTGGAGCTTCTTGTGGATTATGATGTCAACCTGCAGTATCATCCTGGGAAAGCCAATGTCGTAGCAGATGCATTGAGCAGGAGAGCCGGAGCTTATTTTCTAACAGCGCAACCAGAGCTGTTAGCAGATCTTCAGAAGATGGGTATTGAAGTTGTTCTCCCTTCCAGTGTGGCCTTGATGGCTAGTATGCAAGTTCAGTCCACTATAGTTGAGAGGATCCGGATGGCGCAGTCGACAGATTCCAAGCTTCAGCGACTCAGAGCAGAGTATGAGGCGGAACGAAGACCAGAGTTATGTATTCATGAGGATGGTACACTTAGACATGGTAAGCATCTTTGTGTACCCAGTGGAGATATCAGACAGGAGATCATGTCAGAGGCGTACAGTTCGCAGTATTCCATCCATCCCGGCAGTACGAAGATGTACCGTAATATCCGTCAGCACTTCTGGTGGAATGGTATGAAGCGGGAGATAGCTCGGTTTGTCTCTCGGTGTTTGGTTTGCCAACAGGTTAAGGCCGAACATCAGAGACCGGTTGGACTTCTTCAGCCCTTACCGATTCCAGAATGGAAGTGGAAGCATATGACCATGGATTTTGTGACTGGACTACCTAGATCCCCAGCTGGTAGAGATGCTATCTGGGTTATAGTTGATAGGCTCACGAAGGTGGCTCACTTTCTTCCATTCAGAGTTGGACAGTCGATGGCTCAGTTAGCAGAGATGTACCTCAGGCAGATTGCACAGAGTGCCAGTCAGTATCACCTCGGACCGAGATTCAAGATTTACGTCGCACTTTTGGCGTAGCTTACAAGAGAGTTTGGGGACTCATCTCCAGTTTAGTTCAGCATATCACCCGCAGACAGATGGACAGTCGGAGCGCACGATCCAGACTCTTGAAGACATGTTACGGTCTTGCACACTTGACTTCGGTGGTTCATGGGAAGATCATTTACACCTGGTGGAATTCTCGTACAATAACAGTTTTCAGGCCAGTATCCAGATGGCACCGTTCGAGGCACTGTATGGCAGGAAGTGCAGATCCCCGCTAGCCTGGGATGATGTTGGAGAGAGGCAGATGCTTGGTCCAGAAATGATTGCCCAGACCGTTGAAGTGGTCAGGCGAGTCAGAGATCACCTTCGAGTTGCCCAAGATCGCCAGCGCCATTGGGCCGATTATCATCGGCACCCTCTCGAGTTTTCGGTCGACGATCATGTATTCCTAAGGATTTCGCCTAACCGTGGCGTCATTCGTTTCGGCGTGCGAGGAAAGCTTAGTCCTAGGTATATAGGACCGTTTGACATTCTGGAGCGAGTAGGAGATGTATCCTATCGTCTCGCTCTTCCGCCATTGCTAAGCGAGGTGCATGACGTGTTCCATGTATCCCAATTACGACGGTACATCCGGGACCCGAGCCACATCCTGGATCATTCGGAATTGGTTGTTGGTACCAACCTTTCGTATGAGGAGAGGCCCGTGTCTATATTGGATCGAAGAGAGAGGATCCTCAAGAACAAGACTATCAAGTTAGTCCGAGTTGTTTGGGGTCATCACTCTTTGGGTGAGTCAACGTGGGTGCATGAGGATGATATCCGATCGCGATATCCCGACTTGTTTGACTCATGAGGTATAATATCTTTTTTATGCCTCATGCCATCAATTCCTTGCTTGCATGATTGATTGATTGCCTAGTATAATTGTCTGTGAATAGTATAGCTTGTTCTTGTCCCTCTAGTCTCTTAATTAAATTTCGAGGACAGAATTCTTTTAAGGTGGGTAGAGTTGTAATGCCTGTTGTTCGTATTACGTATTTTGGAAATACGTGTACGTATTTTCTTGTATTGTTCCTTATTTAGTTTTCTTGGCTTGGTTTAACTCTTGGTTTGGGTTGGTTTGGTTTGGCCGGCTGGTTGCTTGGTCCATCATGGACCAAGGTGAACCCCCTACCTACCACCAACCCATGATATTTATTTCCCCACCAACCTTCTCTCTCCTCCATAACTCTCATTTATTTCTTCTTCTTCTTCTTCCTTCCTCCCCACAACTCCCCAACCCTTAGGCAAGTGCAACTTGCTTCCACAAGAGAACTCATTTTTATGGTTCCATTAGCTTCTTCTCATGATTCTAAGACACATTAGAACTTGTCATTTTCCATTTTGAGGCTTGATTCTTGTAGATCTACAATTTAGTATTTTCGGATTTTGGTGGTTTTGATCTATCAAACTCCCTTGTTTTCAAGTTTTTATGGTTCCATGTTGTAGATAATTTTATTCTACCCAATTTTGACCTTTGGAAAGTTGGATTCGGACTTGTTTTGACCAAGTTATGAGCATTTGGAGTTCTGGGTTCCATCCATGGAGTTCTTACAGTTCTTGCTGTTCTTGCCCTTTGGAGAAGACAGTGAGCAGTGTGCTAGCTTTTTAGCTTACGTCGCTGACTTGTGTACGCTGCTCTTTAGCGAGCGTATGCTGCTTTTCGTACGCTGCTCTTTAGCGAGCGTACGCTGCTTTTCGTACGTTGCTCTTTAGTGAGCGTACGCTAGCCTTCGTACGCCGCTCTTTAGCGAGCGTACGCTGACTTGTGTACGCTGCTCTTTAGCGAGCGTACGCTGCTTTTCGTACGCTGCTCTTTAGTGAGCGTACGCTAGCCTTCGTACGTCGCTCTTTAGCGAGCGTACGCTGACTTGTGTACGCTGCTCTTTGGCGAGCGTACGCTGGCTTTGAGCGTACGCTAGCTTGAGCGTACGCTTGCCTATCTTGTCACCCTGGTTCAACCCGAGAGCTTTGTGACCCCCATACGCTGCCTTTTGGGAGCGTATGCTTACCTGAGCGTATGCTTACCTGAGCGTATGGCCTTTGGCAGACTTGATGTTATATTAGCTTGTCAGTTTGTTTTATTTTCCTTATCCTGGATCTTCTATAGCCCTGTATATTGATATTTTATTAGATATTTTACATCCATTTTATATCCTTACGCCTTTTGACCTGAACTTGATAATCATAAATTTACTAAATATGTTTGGAAATGATACCTGAGCATGACACGATTGTGACCCGTAGTGGTGCACTTCTGACATAATGACCTGACATGACCTGATAGTGGCCCGTCGTGGCGCACTCCTGACAAGTATACTTGGCATGATGACCTGACATGTTATATCTTGATAAGCTGTTGCGACGGCTACCTGACATGACATGACCTGTATAATTAATCCTGGACACCGTGGGTGATTGTGCCTGTATAAATAAACCAATCCTGTCTTGCATCATATCTAGGATGGGACTCCTGAGTACCACGGTCAGGAGTACCTATTGAAATGGACTAAGGTTAATAACTAGATTAACACATTAGTCATGAAGAGATTTTCCAGCTACAGGCAATCCCGTTACCTGGGCACGCCTTGGGATCTGTAGCCTGCCGTCGAGTAGGGCACATTTTCAGCACACTGTCATGTGTTGCACCCTTCAAGCTACCTAAGGGTACATTCGTTTCCTGGACGATGTACCCACCTGAATTCAACTCTAATCTTTTAACCCAGGGAACCTGGATGGTCTGCAGGGCTTGTAGCTGTAGAATAATCTCACTGTATCTTGTTAGTAACTAGGACTGTGATAACCCTAGTTAGTTAAAGTATCAAGCCGTAGATTTTGCTTGGCCGTGAAATGATTGGATGGAGCCTAACAAGTCTAGTCTTGCCCTGATCTTGTTCTAGACTGTTACATGACCAGCATGCTTGTATTTATTTTCTCGATAAATGGTGAGAAACCAACCTCCATTCAGACGAAGGGTTACAACCCCGGTCCTTGTTTGGTTTACGGGTTGTAACCTAGCTATCTGAATAGTTCCATGGTTATCTCGTCGTATATCATCCTAGCATGTTTTTCTTATTTCCAGTTTTACCAGTTATTTATATTTCCTGTCTTTTATTATATTATTTATATTCCTGTGCTGATTGCTGGTTTTAGTTCTTAAGTGAAGCTCCTTTGTGGCACTTGCTCTTTCTGGGGTCTGACCCAGCTGGTTTTGTGTGGCCAGATTTCGGAGCAGCTCCAGAGGATCTACCGATCTTCCAGCCAGATGGTGGCCACTAGACGGAACCCTGGCAACGAGTGGGTTTATTTTTGGCTCTCCCGCTCTATTGTGAAAATATTCTTTTGAGGCGTTTAGCCGACGAGCACCTGTTTAGCTCGATTGTACTTTTATTTACTGTCTGCCTACGGGCTGTAACATGATTAACAGATCCTAGGGTTGATCATGTATGACTAAACTCTTGCTAGCCCTGACATTTTGTACGACTAGCTTCATGATCAGCTGAATATGTAATATTTGGGACGCCTTATTATTGTATATTTAATGATCATACATCTTGTAACTTTTACTTACTTGCTTGTGATTGAGATAATAGGCTTGTTCATGACCTTAAGAGACTGCTGGCTTGTAGATAAACCCTCATGTATCTAGACAGCCGTGACCGTATAGCGAGATGGATTCCATTTTATATACGTAGCTGGCTATGTCTGCCCCCGCTCTCCAGTATTCTGGTTCTGGGGCGTGACATAGCACGATATGATATAGAACTCAAGGAAAAATAGATGATAAAGTAGTCTAAGATAATCCTAGCAAATATCCAGAGTATAAACTCAACTACAGAATGAAAGAATATATATAACTCAGAAATTCTGAACAGAAAATAAGTCTAGCTAAACATGTCTCAAGGCATCATAAAATAAGATAAGCTTAACTAAACTAGTCTTGGCAATGGGGGTGATGTCCTCAGCTAGAGCTGGGTCCTCCTGAGGGTCCGGCTCGCAAGTGTCATCTAAGGCTGTCCCGTAGAAATTATCCAGACAGGCCTCCTCCTCGTCCTCTGTAATATTTTCAACAGGTCCAGCCAGGACAGGAGCGAGCACAATACATCTCAACATTTCATAGCAGATTAGAAAGTATAATTATGCAGTAAAGTAAGATACAGGTACTGAAAGAAATGCGGTATGTAAACAGAGAGAGAACTGTAATAGAAATATCTACTATGAATAGAGAACTAACATGTGGCTAATGAGTCAGAGTACAACATAGCCATGTAAATGACATGGGATGATTCTGATGCTACACTATGGAATAATTCTGATGCTACACTACTTGGGTATTATTTATATGTCCACTTCTACTCCCCCGTACCCCCAATCAATACACAAGGATCCAACCAGGTTATGTTATGATTCCATGCAAAGGCTCCCGAAGGGTGATACACGGATGTTCCATAAATAGGGATTCTAGGAGATTCTAGGATACCCAGTAAATGGGATAAGGATTCTAGGAGACTCTGTGATCATAAGAGTATATGTCACAAGTGATCAAAGAACCAATGAAGCATAGTGATACGCCATGTAAGTGAAACGCACAGAACATGTAGTACCCGATGCTCCCTAAGGATAACATCTCAAGAAGGGATCTATATAGTACCAATCCGTGTGACCAACGTGACAGTAACAAGTAAAGTAATTTAATGCAGGAAATAGTTCTAAGCAGGATATGAAACGATCAGAGAATGTACTCGCCTGGTATCTGAGTGTCCAATATGAATGTACTGTCCGAGGAGTGGTGTCTGGCTCCTAATCAGAACAGCACAAGTCACAACAAGTCTAAAATGGTAAAATAAAGTTCTACTATGCATTCTACATGAGTCTAGGTCAATCTAGGCCAAAGTCAACTCTTGGTCAACTCTGGTCAACCCTAGAAGTCAAACTAGGTCAACCAAGTCAAACGAGTCTAAACTAGGTCAAACTAGCCTATCTAGTCCAATCTAGACTATACTAGTCAAACAGACACACACAGGCCATAGTCTATATCATGCCTATTAGCCAACCCATAATACAAGACAATATGACATTACCTATATCTATAATACTACACATATTGATATATTTACCTAATCTAATACATAACACATGTATATATATTACACAACCATAATATATATATATATATATATACACACAAACTTACATTATATATATATAGATACATATATTAGAGTATACATTACATATATACTTACATTACATATATATATATACATTAGGAAATATGATAGGTATATAGAGAGGGAGAAAAGACATGAGTGTGTGTGTGTGTAACTGTGTGTGTGTGGGGTGAATCAGGAAATCAGAAATCAGTGGAGTGTGTGACTGTGAGTGATGAGGGAAACAAATGTGTGTGATAGCTAAAAGGAATTGAAATCTGGAAAACAGTGGCAATGTGTGTTTAATTGTTTGTGTGTGTGTGTGTCATTGGTGTTCAGTCACAAGAGAGTGTGAAACATACATGAGGGTGTGAGAGATAAACATGATAGTTGTGTATAAAAAAATAGTGAGTGAGAGAGTGTGTATCGGACTGAACAGGAATAGGAAAAATCAGTTCACAGGTTTAGGTTAGAGATTACAAACTCAGTTTCAACTATCTAACATAGCCAAAATCATAACACTTAAGTTCAGTTTTAAAAGTAAAGGAAAGGGAAACAATCAAAACTGAAACCATTCCCAGATTTCAGTCTTCAAACAATTTCCAGATTTTGAATCCAAACAACTCCAAAACAGCCCAAATTAAACCAAAATTGACACACACATAGGAATCACATAGGGGAACATATTAGAGCTTTAAAATCATACAAATAACAGTGTTATCCAGGTTAAAATCGAAGCTGAAACTTATTTCTGAAATTTGGAAACAAAAGGAATAATTAACTGTTAATGTAGGTATCAGGAAAATTTAAGAAATGAGAATTTATCCCTTAAAAATAAACTAAACACCAATACAGAGGTTGGTAATGTATATACCCATAGTGTACGTGTCCAACAGTGTCATTGTGTCCAAGCACGAGGACACAATGTGTCAAAACAATTTAAAACACAAAACAGTGCAATTACTGTGCCATCCCTCGTGCATGTATTCACGGGGTTCGTGCACATGATACGACACGACACAGATGTACGACCCGTACCCAATATTTGGGCATGAACCGTGTACACGCCCAGCCTATGCCGCAGAGTCGGCGGTAGAACGCTGTAACAATATGATGAACAACCACGCAATAATATAATTCTCACATAGATCAACCACAACTCAAAGTCACAGCTCAATAACTAGAAGGTGTAATAAATATCCATCTCAAGAGGAAGTATGATAAATAAGTGAAATGATATCTCTGCTACAAGTCTCAACATCAACTCAAAATCCAAACATGTCTCATCTCTAACTAAAAGAAACTAAGCAAACGCAGCAGGATCAGTCGCTGCGTACTCCTCCTTATAAGTAAAGTCTGCCTCAGCTAAGTCTCCCATGTATGGGCCATACTGGTCAGGGCACTCGACCTCCTCGCAATCACCTAAAATTTGTTTGGTTACCCAGTTAGGATGGAACGAGTACAATTCATCGAATGCAGTTCCAAATATATGAAAATGACTATAAACAAAGGTTAGACACCAATTATGAGTTTTAAAAATAGTAGTAAGACGAAAGTAAAGACAGTAAAATAAAATAAACAATACCTTCCCGACTGTTAGAAATACCTTGATATGTGATCGGTCTGGGACATTACACCGCACGGTCTACGAGATCTACTTTCATGAAAGATAAACATTGTCTACGAGATCTACTTGCAGAATTTAAATAATATCTACGAGAACTACTGCATAAAAGTAAACGAGGTCTACGAGATCTACTGCATAAAAGTAACAATGTCTACGAGATCTACTGCATGAAAGTAAACGAGATCTATGGTCGGATCACATATCTTTGGAATTCCTTATTCCCGACTCAATGTTTTATAATAATAAAGTAAAATCCACATAATTGATGATCAATCAATGAGATATAGTGAAATTCAATATTGAAAACAGACAACAAACTGTACTCGCCTGGCATCCCGAGCAGCTGGCACTGGTCAGAGTCCAAATCGTGGTCCAAGGAACCTATTTAATGAACCAAAAGGTCAAGATATAATTCAACATGAAGATTTTGTGTTCTAATTACAATTGCTTCATTGGTTCAGTGTTTACCCCCATCTTTGGAAACCTCCTGTTTAACTAGTTGTTATATTGCATATCAACCTGTTAACATAGCTTATTGGCTAACCCTTACCCTTGGTATCCTGGGTATTCATCCTGTTGGTCCTCCAATCCTGGGTAGCTATACTAGTGTCAACCTGTTCCAGGTTTTGGATTGGTTGGGCAATGCTTAACCTATGGTTTTCTAAGACTCAGGGCACTTCCTAGTATCCCATGAAATGAACTATGTGTTTTAAGTACTGGGACTTCCTGTGTATCCAGTACACTTAGCTTGTGTTGGCTTGGGTCATTAGTTTAAAAACAGGAATCTGGAGATTTGGGAGTTATGGGTGGTCTCTTGGTGTCCCTACTTCTATTTTGACATGACTCCTAGGTTTCTAGTGCTATTGCCTAAAACTGATATAAGATTTTCGAAATACACTTGGGTATTAACCTGCTGTTCTCCCAGTAATCCCCTTACCCAGGCCACTTCATGTGTAATAGGTTACTTAAGTCTTGCTTCAGTATTTAATACAAGGTGAGTGCAGTAACAGGGCTATTTAAATAGGGAGAGGCTAAGAGATTGTAGCATTTGTTATGGGTGACTTCCTCTTTAGGACCTATGTGCAATAACAGACTAGTCTCTGACTTGAAGGAGCAAGGCAATGTCCTATGTCTGCTACACACTGTACAAAAGGGGTAGGCAAGGTTTCCTTAGGTTAGATATCCAGTACCAACTAATATATTGATACCTCTTCAATTCGTACAGCCCAATAGGTAGGAACAGTCCCTGTCTCAGTTGAGTAATGCTCAACCTGTCAATACCCAGGTACTCTTTGTCCCCCCTTGATTTTCAAGGCCCCATCTTATCTATCTGAACCCACACCCTACCAAAATGAATTAGGAAGATTAGTACTCAGGTTGATAGGCCCTGTACCACTGTACTCCTTCCCTGGTATTAGGATGCCTAACCTGATATCTCTGTTTCCAATTTAGAGAGTATAGGTCATATGACTTCTAACAGAGGTCACATGATATGTGCATGATGCCTATAAGGTATTGACCAAGACAAGGTTTACTTGACATCCTGATTGCAATAGGATATGATGTTCCAATGAAGGTTAGTTGGAATACTGTAGGGTAAGTTCATATCCATCCACCCTACATCAAGTCTGGTATTGGCAATATGTGATGTCTCAGGAGTCAAATGACCCTGGCATCTGACCTGCCACAGTAATGTAGTACTATAACTACATGGCTGGAATTCTCTATAAGTTTTCCTGTGGGATCATCTTGTTCTCAGGGTTCAGTCCCGTGTTACCTGGGTCAACTGATGTGTTGCAAAGTCTATATGTGGTATCTGAACAGTCCAGTGGGTAGAACCTGGTTTCAAGGTTGTGTGTAGGGGTTTTGACATCAAGACTCTGTTGCAGTCTACTTCTTCCCTCTTTCCTGAGGTGATATACTTCTCTAGGTTGTAGGTTCTTCTATCAACCTAAGTGACAGGAGCTATGATGTGTATGCCTCTGGACTCAAACAGGGAAAATATGTATCTTCCTGTCCCAATAACCCTACGAACATACTCTCCCTTCTTGCCTGTGTTAGAAATTCACCCCCATGTGTCTACTGAGTAAAAGCATCAAACATCTACCTATCTATCTAGGTATAAATGCAAGGTCAGAGTATTCACTGTGTGAGGGGGTAGAAGGAGTACCTGTTTCCACCCAAAACTCCTTCCTGCTTCGAAGCTCTACCAGGTCCTTGGTGACAGGGATGATGGGAAGTTTGCTAGGGTTCGTAGAGGAAACTCGCAGGAGAAACACTCATATATATATATATATATGAGGCATGGATGAGATCGGGATAGTTTCAGAGAGATTTAAAGTGATTCAAATGAGATTTGATTTGCATCACCTGTTATCTAAAGGGTCCCTTAGTTTGAATCTGGTTAGGAGTAGATACCCAATCCTTTCGAGAACCAGAGCACAAAGTTTAAATTTTAAACCTTTGCAAATTAGTCCCTGGATGATATGGTTTTGCAAGGGTTTTATATACATTGAAACTTATACAATTTATTATAGTAAAATTGTGAACTGTGAACCACAAATTCTAAATGATAAGGAAAATAAATAATTAAATAAAAATAAAAGAAATAAATAGATGGGCTCACAAATCTATCCTCCTTAAATTAATTTCGTCCTCGAAATTTAGCTGAAAAGTAGCGTAGAAGCTGTACCTCAGTCCTCAAAGAGGTAGGGATAGCGCTCGCGCATCTCATCCTCTCTTTCCCACGTGGACTCGCCCGGGGAGTGGTGTCTCCACGCGACGCGAACCAAAGGGATGACTTGATTCCTCAGCACCTTCTCTCTGCGGTCCAAGATCTCCACGGGCTGTTCCTGGTAACTGAGACTCGGTCCCACCTCGATCTCTGAATGGTCTAAGACATGGCTGGGGTCCGCCACGTATCGTCGCAGCTGGGATACGTGGAACACGTTGTGCACTCCTTCTAGTGCGGGCGGCAAGGCTAATCTGTATGCTACTGCACCGATCTTCTCGAGGATCTCAAACGGCCCAATGAAACGTGGGCTGAGTTTGCCGCCTTTACCGAAACGGATAGTGCCACGCGTCGGAGAAATCTTCAAAAATACCAAGTCTCCGACCTAGATGCATAAAATATTAACACTAAACTCATATCTACATGTGCAATTAAGTCTTAAGAAAATTCTATACCTCAAACTCTAACGGCCTACGGTGACTGTCAGCCCAGTGCTTCTGCCTGTCCTGAGCCACGCGAAGCCGCTCCCTAATCATCTTGACCTTCTCCGTAGCATCTATTACCATCTCCGGTCCCAATAATGCACGCTCTCCCACATCGTCCCAAGACAGCGGGGTATGACATCTCCGACCATATAACGCCTCAAAAGGGGACATCTCGATACTAGCTTGGTAGCTGTTGTTATAGGAGAACTCCACGAGATGAAGGTGGTCCTCTCATGAGCCGCCAAAATCTAGCATGCATGTCCGCAGCATATCCTCGAGTATCTGAATGGTCCGCTCCGACTGTCCATCCGTCTGTGGATGATAAGCAGTGCTGAACTTGAGCGCTGTGCCCAAACTGGCCTGTAGGCTCCTCCAAAAATGAGATGTGAACTTGCTGTCACGGTGCGACACGATACTCACCGGAACCCCGTACAACTGGCCTATCTGCTTCACATAGAGCTCTGCCAGCTTCTCCGTAGACAACCCCACTTTAAATGGAATAAAGCGGGCCGATTTGGTCAACCTGTCAACGATGACCCAAATTGCATCCTTTCCGCCTGATGACCGCGGAAGATTGGAAACGAAATCCATACTGATGTGTTCCCACTTCCACTCGGGTATCGGTAGCGGCTGCAACAATCCTCCTAGTCTCTACCTCTCGGCCTTGACCTGCTGACATACGAGGCACCTAGAAACAAAGCGAGCTACTTCGCGTTTCATGCCATACCACCATACGTGGTTGTGCAGATCTCTGTACATCTTATTGGCTCCCGGATGTAAGGAATACTGGAAGCGATGTGCCTCTTGCATAACTTCTTCTCTAAGCTCTCCACTCGGTACACAATGTCTCGTCCCGTGCCTCAACGAACCATCCTCTGCAATAGTGAAATCATCCCGCGATCCAGCTCGTGCTTGTGCTATGATTTCCTTCAGTTGTTCATCCTGATGCTGTGCCTCACGAATCCTGTCCATCATTCCTGACTGAATCTGCATGCCCATCATCTGCATCTTAGCTCCCAGAATGATGATCTCGATGCCCAAGCTCTCTAAATCTGCTAATAAGTGACGGTCTCGAGTCAAGCACATTGCTACGGGATACCTGCTCAATGCATCCGCAACAACGTTGGCCTTTCCCGGATGGTACTGCAGTGATATGTCATAGTCACTCATCAGCTAAAGCCATCTGCGCTGCCTCATGTTCAACTTCTTTTGCGTGAAGACGTACTTCAAGCTTTTGTGGTCAGTGAAGATTTCCACTCGCTCTCCGTACAAATAATGTCTCCACAGCTTCAAGGCGAAGATCACGACTGCCAACTCAAGATCGTGAGTGGGGTAGTTCTTCTCATGCGGCCTCAACTGTCGAGACGCATAGGCTATCACTCTCTTGTTCTGCTCTAGGACACAGCCAAGTCCTTTGCCCGAGGCATCACTATAAATGGTGAAATCTCCCGATCCCGAAGGCAAGGCTAAGATAGGGGCCGTCGTCAATCTCTTCTTCAACTCCTCGAACGCAGCCTGGCAATCCTCCGTCCACACGAATTCCACATCTTTCCTTGTGAGCCTAGTAAGCGGCTCTGCAATCCGGGCGAAGTCCTGTACGAACTTTCGATAGTACCCTGCTAGCCCCAAGAAACTCCGTATCTCTGCTACTGTAGTCGGAGTAGACCATGCTTCCACTGCTGTCAGCTTCTTCGGATCGACGGATATACCGTCGCCTGTCACCACATGACCAAGAAACTCTACCTTGTCCAAGAAGAACTCACATTTCGAGAGCTTTCCATAGTGTAACGCCCCAGTCCCAAAATACATAGGACCAAGTATGTGAACATGCCAGCTGCACATATACGAAGAATACTCCAATATATAGAATCCTCGCATATGCACATAAGCTGTAAATAAATAATCACAGGCCAAAATAATATATCTAATCTCATCACAGCTCAACACAAAAGATAATGATGTCCAAATAAATAAATAAGAGTATCAAAAGATAGCCGGGTGAACATACTCACTCCAAACAGCTATGAAAAATAGTCTCACAAGATCGGAGTCCGACCTCCGCAAAATAGAACGAAAAAGAGGTATAAAATAATGTCTATAACTGTCTCAGATAAGAAATAGGCTAGAAATCATAAGGCACTGCCTCGTCATCAATATAAGATAGCTCCAATGCCGCTCTGTACTCCTGTGGAAAATCCTCTAAACCTGGAGAGATAACCAGGTCCTCAGGGGACATAGCAAGATACAAGAAAACACCATGCCATATAAACTGTGATAATATAATAAGAGAAGAAAGTATGCATGCAACCGGGCTCCTGACCATTCTACTGTGAATATGCAGTTGAGATACAATCCTTCGATGCATGAGCCCTGGCTAAATATAGGATTCGGTATAGTCCCCTCTTGGGCACCAGTGACCAAGAGCATGTCGTTGAAAAATGACAGTGGCCAACCTGAGAGGCTCATACCCGTATCTCCAGCGGAGCTTCCGGGTTATAAGGAAAGTGCAATCGAAGCCCATACGTCAGATAATGTTCTCCACACCCAATGCCTAATATCATCATCTCCATGACTGACATGTACCTCTAGTAACCGCCAAGTCTTCTAACATGCAATTCTATTGGCAGTTACCCCTATCCGTCGCACGCTCCATACGTATCGGTGGCCAGCCGACTTCGCGGAAACGTGTCCTATATGTGACTCACATCACATGATACAACAAGTGTCAAGGCCGTATGAGATATACCAATACCTCAACATCAGTGGGTGGTCACTAGACTAAGTCAATGCAAGAGAATAAATAAAGCAAGAAGAACGACCGATAGAGTCGCTTGCACCCAAGTGTGACTTGGACGCACAGTTAAAATATCATGAAATAATGCAAAAAATAATAACTGAAAATAAAAACATAATAATCACAGAGTAGGGTGGCAAGGTATCTTGCCTGGTGGTACAAAGTGGCAAGTCCAAGAGTAGCAAGTGTCCGCACCAAAAACTCACAAATCACAGATGACTCCAAACTCTGAAACAAACATCAAAAATGGTCTCGGTGAATAAGATATACCTAGGAAACGCCTGTCCAAAAGTCAAATTCTGGAACAGGGGCAAAATCGTAATTTTGGGTCAAAACGATGTCCGCCGTTGGACCCGCTTTGCATCGAAACGCGTGCCGAAGTCTACGGTCTCTAAAGTCGTCAAACTACATGTCTACAGTTTCAGTTTGAGGAGAGGAACTCAACGGTATGTCCAGTTTTGGATTTCGAGGAGCCGTGTACAAAATCGCCCGTTTGAGTGGGTTGCGGGCCCACCAAAATTGGGTTCCGATTCGACCTTCTCAGAATCGAACCAAACTTGGCATGCAGGACCAGAATTTCGATCCGGACCTGTTGGCGTAAGTTTCGTCTTGATTCAACAACTGTACACAAAGTTATGGACAAGTTTGCAAAACGCCGATACGGGGGTATTTCGACGGATACACGTTGATTTCGTCGCACACACGCGACAAAACTGAGTTCCGTCAGTTCCCATATATCCACAACGTCCATACGCGCCTTTCGATGCGTATAACGCACGACCATATCGCCCGGTTTGTCGGGGCGACGTCGTATCAGACAAAAATTCAGAAATTTATTATTTTTGAAATCAGTTTTTCTCACAAGTTCAACATGGGATTAATATACACACCGAAATCGAAGTACTAATCTACCAGTTACGTTTCCATCGTGGTTAGGTTGTCTTCAAACGTGTTCAATTAGTTTTTACGAAAGTTTAATGAACAGCGAGAAAAGTGGCCGACAATTTGGCGTTTCAAAATAGTTTTTAGAAATCAGAAAAGTGGGTTTTTCTCCAACTTCGTCTCGATTTTTCGAGCAAGTCGGATGGCCATGTCAAAATCCACCTGGGGGATCTTGAAAAGGGTCATGAGGGCTTTCTACACGAACTTACGGCTCTAAAAATGGACTAGAATTGAGAGAGAAATCAAACGGGAAAGTTGGGTACCTTGAGTGGGAAAACTGCTCCGTGGGTGACGCGGGGCTGACTTCCAAAGCTCCGTTCGTCGTGCACAATGCTCCGTTGCTGGTGAAACTAAGTCGTGGGCGAAGAGGATATAATCAGCCTCAACTTTCGTTTTGGAAGATTAGGGTTTCGATGTTTGTAGAGAAAGTTGTATATATAACAACTTTCAATAAAACCTAATTCACGTGGGTTTAGGAGTAACAATATATGTGGGACTCGGGACAATTTTCCTAGCAGCTGCTTGCTAAGTCCCCATATGGGGTGTGGGGCCGATTGCTATATATGTATATAGCAACAAGCTGCTAGTAATAGGTTGTGGGGGTCGGGCCCCCACCCTTTTCTTCCGCAGCTGCTGCTGCTTATGGGGGCTCGGTTTTAGGGGGGTCAGTTGGTTCATTCAATGAGAAGTTGGGGTCGAGCCCCCCCTCCTTCTCAATCCGCAGCTTTGGCTGCTGTGGGGGTTCGGCCCCACCAACATTATATATATACTTTATATATATATATATATATATATATATATATATATATATATATATATATATATATATATATATATATATTCACAAAAATTTCTATAATTCGTAATTAAATACAAAAATATTAGTAATAATTTTGGACTATATTTAGTAGCATTAAAATATCAAACACACACACATACATATATTATATACCTCTATAAATACGTACAATACCAAATAAATTCAATTAAATAGAGAAAAATAATTTTTCAAGCATTAAAATAAATAAAAAAATATTGGGGTTTTACATCCTACCCAACTTAAAGAAATTTCGTCCTCGAAATTATACTAAGGTCGGGGGATCAAATACAATGCAAGGAATATAATGGTACGCAATATGCAAGACATACCTTCGCCTTCGAACAAATACGGGTAGCGGTTCCGGATGTCGTCCTCGCGCTCCCAAGTAGACTCCCCTGGCGAGTGATGCTTCCATGCCACGCGAACCAATGGAATAGATTGGTTCCGCAACACCTTCACTCGGCGATCGAGGATACCCACCGGTTGCTCTTCGTACGACAAACTCGGTCCAACTGTGATCTCGGAGTGATCAAGCACATGATTGCTATCCGCCACGTACCTCCTCAGCTGAAATACGTGGAATACGTCATATACTCCCTCTAGTGACGGTGGCAAGGCCAATCTATAGGCAACCTCTCTAACACGTTCCAAGACATCGAAAGGGCCGATGTACCTTGGACTCAACTTGCCACGTCCTCCGAATCGAATCGTGCCTCTAGTGGGGGATATCTTCAAGAACACATGGTCACCCTCTTTGAACTCCAAGGGTCGACGACGATTATCTGCCCATTGCTTCTGACGATCCTGCGCTGCTCGCAGGTGGTCCTGAATCTTCTTCACTGTCTCCACTGTGCTCAAGACCAGCTCGGGACCCAATAGCTGTCGCTCTCCTATGTCGCTCCAACAAACAGGAGACCGACACTTCCTACCATACAATGCTTCAAACGGAGCCATTTGAATGCTCGCTTGATAGCTATTGTTGTAGGAAAACTCCACAAGATGAAGATGGTCCTCCCACGAACCGCCAAAATCAAGCATACACGCTCTCAACATATCCTCTAGCGTCTGAATGGTACGCTCCGACTGGTCGTCTGTCTGCGGATGATACGATGTGCTAAACTTCAATCGGGTGCCCAAACTCTCTTGCATGCTCCTCCAAAAGTGCGAGGTGAATCTCGAGTCACGGTCCGACACAATACTAACAGGCACACCGTGCGATCTCACAATCTGCTCCATATACATCTCTGCCAATACCTCTGTCGACTGGCCCACTCTAAAAGGTAAGAAATGGGCTGACTTCGTAAGTCTATCAACAATCACCCATACCACGTCACGTCCTCTAGGACTCCGAGGAAAACCTGTGACAAAATCTATAGTAATGTGGTCCCACTTCCACTCGGGAATGGGTAGCGGCTGCAATAATCCGGCCGTCCTCTGATGCTCCGCCTTCACTTGTTGACATACCAAGCACTTGGCAACAAAACGAGCTATCTTCCGCTTCATTCCATGCCACCAATAATACTGTCGTAAATCTCGATACATCTTGGTCCCTCCGGGATGAATAGAGTAAGTCGAGCTGTGAGCCTCTGCCATTAGCTCCTGTCGTAGATCTCTATTGGGAACATAAATGCGGTCACCACATCGCAATATCCCATCGGTGTGGATCCTCAAACCTGTCTGCTCTCCTGCTTCAGTCCTCTCCTTCAGCCGTCGAAATCTAGCATCATTAGGCAATGCTGCCTTGATGCGCTCTACCAATGATGATTGCACTTGAAGGTTGGCTAATATGCCGTCTGCTCCCGGTAATACTACCTCAATACCAAGCTGCTCCAAGTCTCTAATCAATTCCTTCTGTGTGGTCAAAAAGTGTGCCATGGGCTTGCGGCTTAATGCGTCTGCCATGACATTAGCCTTGCCCGGGTGATAATGAAGCTCGATCTCATAATCCTTCATCAACTCCAACCAACGTCGCTGTCGCATATTCAACTCCTTTGTGTGAACACGTACTTGAGGCTCTTATGATCAGTGTAGATATCAACCTTCTCGCCATACAAGTAGTGTCTTCATAACTTCAAAGCAAAGATAACCGCTGCGAGCTCTAGATCGTGGGTTGGATAATTCTTCTCTTGCACTCTCAACTGTCGAGATGCATATGCTACTACCCGACCGTGCTGCATCAATACACATCCTAATCCCTTCCCGGATGCGTCGCTGTAGATCACAAATCCTCCTGGGCCCAATGGTAGTGTCAAGATCGGTGCCGTGGTCAATTGCTTCTTCAACTCGTCAAAAGCGGCTTGACACTCGTCTGTCCATATAAACTCCTGATCCTTGCAAGTCAATCGAGTCATAGGCCCCGCTATTCGAGAGAAATCTTCTACGAACCGTCGGTAGTAACCCGCAAGTCCGAGGAAACTTCTCACTTCAGAAGCTGTTGTGGAAGCGGGCCATGATTTGACTGCTGTGATCTTCTCTGGATCTACCGATATACCATCTCCCGTAACAATATGACCAAGGAATGATACTTCCTTGAGAAAGAAATCACACTTGCTAAGCTTCGCAAAGAGTCTTTCGTTCCTCAATGTTCCCAAAACTATCCGTAGATGCTGCTCATGCTCTTCTTGACTCTTGGAGTAAATCAAGATATCGTCTATAAAGACTACTACAAATTTGTCCAAGTACTGGTGAAAGATCTTGTTCATTAAATTCATGAAGACTGCGGGTGCATTGGTCAAACCGAAGGGCATGACCAAGAACTCGTAGTGTCCATACCTCGAACGAAAGGCCGTCTTGGCAATATCTTCCTTCCGAACCTTCAATTGGTGATAGTCCGATCGTAAGTCAATCTTGGAGAATACTTTTGCTCCACTCAGTTGATCGAATAGATCGTCTATACGCGGCAAGGGATACTTGTTCTTCACCGTTACTGCATTCAATGCTTTGTAGTCAATGCACATGCGCACTGTCCCGTCTTTCTTAGGCACAAAAAGAACGGGTTCTCCCCATGGTGACGTACTAGCACGAATAAATCCCTTCTCTAATAAGTCATCAATCTGCGTCTTCATCTCTACCAACTCCTTGGGTGCCAGACGATATACTCGAGATGATATAGGCTCGGCTCCGGGAATAAGCTCAATAGAAAACTCAATATCTCGGTCAGGTGGTAGTCCTGGCAACTCCTCGGGAAATACATCCTCGAAATCGGTGATAATAGGGTGCTGAGGGGTGTCATGCATCATCATATGAGTCCCCGCTGTGGGTGCATCACAACTATCTCCGTCTTCTTTGGTGAACTCAAACTCTGCCGCATTCGATGGTCTAAAGATAATACTGCCCCTATGGCAGTCTATGAGAGCGAAATGCTGGCTCAACCAGTCCATTCCAAGAACCACATCAAATGTTGGCATAGGGAATACAAGGAGTCGTGCCCTCATCTCTCTGCCATTTATCACTACAGGACAAAGTCTACAAATACCACTAACAGGTACAATTCCTCCTCCAGAACATTCTTAGCTAAGGGTGTGATGGGAATGCTGTGTCTAGTGGCAAAACTAGTGGCTATGAATGAGTGAGTGGCTCCAGTATCAAATAATGTAATAGCAGGAAAAGATGCAACTAGAACCATACCTGCTATGACCTCTGCCTCTGTCTCTACATTCTTAACAGCATGCCTTTCCTTGGTTCTGTCCTGGGCCTTGAGCGCTGGCCTTGTTATACTGTGCTGTCTGTGGAGGTAATGGTGGTCGAGGTGCTGGGGCTGTGGGCCTCTGGGCCTGATGTGCATGAACTAGAGCCTGCTGCTTAGGACAATCTCTGGCCAAGTGTTGTCCTGATCTACATCTCATACATAAGCCCAGACGAAGTCGACAGTTATCTCTAATATGCCCCTGCTTCCCGCAAAAGTTGCAGGTGGGCTTCTGATAAGGTGTGTGCCTCTGCTGGTACTGTCCCGTGGTCCTCCTGATAGGTCCACTCTGAGTGGCTCGGGCTGGTGTAGCTGCTGGGGTATGACGCCTCGATGTCTGCTGTTGTTCCTTGCAAAGAATCTCCTGAGCACGAGCTTCTTCCAAGACAGCTGAATGGGAGACTCGAGACTGAGTAGTCGTATAAGACTTGTGCTCTGGTGCAAGCCCCTGGTGAAATCTCCTCGCCTTCTCTAACTCGGTCGGAATCAATCCCGTACCAAATTGACTCAGGCGGTTGAACTCTGAGTCATACTCATCCACTGTTATATTTCCTTGCTTCAGATGAAGGAACTGGTCGTAGAGACCATCTCGAACATGAATAGGGAAGAATCTCTCATAAAATATATCATAGAACTGCTTCCAAGTGATCCCAGTGCCTAATCGTCTCTCTTCCGCCTTCCACCAGTGGTGAGCATTGTCTTCTAACAGTAAGTCCACTGCTGTCATCCAATCTCGAGCTGGCAACTGGGATGCCTTCAGTAGCTTTTCGGTACTAATAAGCCACTGTGACACCTCTAATGGCTTCTCCGTCCCTCGAAAGGCCTTGGGGTTCATATCTGTAAAATTTTTGATAGAGCCTTCATAGGGATGCAGAGTCGGTGCTGGTACTGGTGCTGGAGGTGGTGGTGGGGGTCTAGCCATGGCTGCCATCATCGTCTGTCTCATCAGCTCAGTCTGCTGCCACTGAGCTTGTATCATGGCATACATAAACTGAGTAGTAGGGCTCCCATCAGTCGGTGGTGGAGGCATCTGAGGTCCCGATTGTGGGGGAAACTGCTTAGGGAATGGTGGTGGTGGAGGCAGTGGTACATTCCCTCCCGGTGGCATGGTAGTAGTCTGTCCAGCCTGGCTGCCTGGGGTGTTGCGACTTCTGGATACTCCGTCGTCGGCGTCGTAGTAGGCTGCGATAGTCCTGGCTGGTAAGGTGTCGCTGGAGTCATGGGAGGATTCTGTCCCTGCGGAGTAATCTCCTCACCAGATGTGAGGGCCAAGGCAGAAGTGCGTCCGCTTCGTAGATTCATACTATTGGCACGAGGAAGATAAGATGATATTAGGAAAGATTAGATATGAAGTAAATCGAATAATCAAGGAAGTTTTAAAAAAGATTGGAAGTCAAGGGATAGTAGTAGTTCTGGATGAGATATTCCTATTCCTATATGCAGGCTTGTTGGGCACAGTCATGTAACCCAACAATATTAATTCTGACCTGCATGGGCCACCACAAAAACATATAACGCCCCAGTCCCAAAATACATAGGACCAAGTACGTGAATATGCCAGCTGCACATATACGAAGAATACTCCAATATATAGAATCCTTGCATATGCACATAAGCTGTAAATAAATAATCACAAGCCAAAATAACATATCTAATCTCATCACAGCTCAACACAAAAGATAATGATGTCCAAATAAATAAATAAGAGTATCAAAAGATAGCCGGGTGAACATACTCACTCCAAACAGCTATGAAAAATAGTCTCACAAGATCGGAGTCCGACCTCCGCAAAATAGAACGAAAAAGAGGTATAAAATAATGTCTACAACTGTCTTACATAAGAAATAGGCTAGAAATCATAAGGCACTGCCTCGTCATCAATATAAGATAGCTCCAATGCCGCTCCGTACTCCTGTGGAAAATCCTCTAAACCTGGAGAGATAACCAGGTCCTCAGGGGACATAGCAAGATACAAGAAAACACCATGCCATATAAACTGTGATAATATAATAAAAGAAGAAAGTATGCATGCAACTGGGCTCCTGACCATTCTACTGTGAATATGCAGTTGAGATACAATCCTTCGACGTATGAGCCCTGGCTAAATATAGGATCCGGTATAGTCCCCTCTTGGACACCAGTGAAGTGGTGGCCCGAGCAGGTCGAGTTTATGTAGTGGTATTCGAACTACAGTATCACTACAGCCTGCAGTAGGATTAGGATATTTTTGGAGGTACTCAATCACATTAGGAAAAACTCTTAATCCTATTCCTTTTGTCTAAAATTGTTGCTTATTGACTTCCCTTGAATATAAACTGTTCTCCTTGAATTTTTGCTTCATTCTCAGAAATTGCTTCTTGTTTTGATCTGTCTTCATGATGGTTATGAAGACACGATCTCATCGCTTCGGTTCGGGGGATACTATCGAGAGGCTGGCCACCTCTCGTCCTGTTCATCAGGGCCTCGAGATCGCAGCTTCTATTGTGCCGACTCAGGTTGGCGTTTCTGCTACATTGGAGGTGCACCTCCGTCTGTACAGAGACTTTTCCCTTCATTTTCGGTTTCTCTCAGCACCAGCGATTCATGCAGCATCAGCAGCAGAGATTTGTGCAGTATCAGCATCAGGCTGGAGGAAACCAGCAGGGCGAGCTATCGTCATGACAGTCGAGGATGCACAGACCATTGGAGATCTTGCTGCAAGTTCCGTTCTTCTCAATTCCATTCCCGCAATTGTCTTTTATAATTCCCTTGAAATCCGATTCCATCTGTTCCTTGTTGATTGATTTATTTTCGTCATGTTACTCTTTTGTGTGTTTGTTTTTTTTCTTCTGAGAGAATCGTATGGGCTAGGTCACCTAAATCATGGGATCTAGGATCTTCGATAGTTGTGTTAGTTGGCATAGTGAGGACATGTAGTCAAATTTCAGATGTATTTCTTGGGTATAGGAATTTAAGGTTTTCGCCGTCGCATGCGACTATACGAAAATTTTAAATACCATGAACCTAGAGGTACGTACCTTAGTCAAGGACTCTGTGATTATCGTAGCCTTGCTCACTAGCATGATGAAGACTCTGGACAACATGATTTTGGACAGACGCATATGATTAGCAGATTGTATCTTGAGAAGGTTTAAAATATCATACCCTTTTGTTGTTATAAATGACTTAGGAGTAGGGATATTTAGATTGTAGAGCTTGTTCATAGGTAGTTCCTTCATAGTATATAGATATGGTGACTTGTAGAGTGTCTGTACCCTAGAGGTGATAGTTAGCATTAGTGCTTGAATAGTAACCCATTGCAGATAATTCCCTGTTATTATGATACCAACCAGTTACGTATAGGATGTTAGTATGCCATACAACCTTGATTATTATTTATTGTTTTCCTTTACCCTTCCAGTAAGGCACCCAGTAACCAGAGCCTGCCCTTGATCATAGTTGTAGTTTCACCTAGGACTAAGAGGTCTATATATATAGATGATATACTTAGGATATATGTGATGGGTTGTTATTCTTGAGCATATATATATATGTGGTATTTGGGATTGGTGTGCTTAGCTTGTGGGTAATTAGTTATGGATGACTTGATAGGATTTGGAAGTTAAGAGCTAGTCTATTATAGAGTTTTCTTTGCTAATCCCTAGTTGCCAACACTAGGTAGCTAGCATAGGTAAAAGTCCTAAGAAGTTGACCAGCTGATGACCAAGTACTAGGATGTTGAGGAAATTGACTAGTGATTGACCCTTGTCTATGTTCGGCCTAGAAAAGGGTGCGATCATCTTAATTTCGAGGACGAAATTTTTATAAGGTGGGTAGGATTGTAACACCCAGTTTTCCAGATGAGAGTAATTTTAAAATTTTATAATTATAATTATTATTTAATGATATTTATTTCATATTATGATTTTTAAATTATTTTAAACTATTTAAATTCATGACTTGTGGTTTTGACGTTTTGCTAGTGAAATCCTAGAGACTGTTTGACCTAGAGCCTAACCATGTGATTATGATATTTTAATGTCATTTTTGGCCTAAGGATATTTTTGCATTTGACCTCTTTGAATTATTTTGATATCATTTTATTATTTATGGTATTATTTTGGGGTTATTTGAGTCGGGTTCGAATTTCAACTCAATCCGACTTAAAATGGGGACCCGGGGGTAGTGTTGACTCTAGTGGGACCCACACACTAGTTAGGCATGGCCCACATGATATTAATTTTAGTCCACATGATAGAAATATTTTAGTTAGAGGTTAGACTAATTATTATGGATAAGGTTAGTGTGATTAGAGACTTTAGAATGACTAATTTAGCCCCAACCAATTAGCCCTTTCCTAATACTCATAGAATAGGTTAGTGGGGGCATTTTGGACCTTACCATAATAGAACAAATAGCCCCATATGGCCAGCCACCTTGGGAGAGGATATGCTCAAGTTCATTTCATTATTCTCATCCACACTCTCTCTCTTGTTCTTCCCCAAATTCCTAGAGAGCAATCCCTAGCAATTTCTCCACCAAATCCTTCCATTTCGCCACCAAATCTTCTTCTTTCCTTCTCCATTCTAGCCAAGGAGGAAGCTACCCAAGTTTGGAAGGATTTGGAGCTCGTTCGTGTCCTTTTGGAATCTCTACGTGTCGGTGTCGCTCCGGGAAGGCTTCTCTTCGATTCGATCTACCGGGAGGTATAAATCCCTTCTCCTTTTCATTTCCTCATGCATATAGGTCTATTTTGAACCCATAGGAATGAACCCCATGGTTGCATCTCCATTTGTGTCCATTTCGTGTCTATTTGGAGGTCATAGGAGTGTCCTTTGTGTTGTGGTTGTGTCCATGTGGGAAAATCCCAAATTTGGACACACTATGTGTTGTTGTTATGTATGAATGAATTATTACATATTTAATCTCATATTTTTGTATTGGAGATGTGTTCTATAGTGTCTCATATATATATATTAGTGTAGAGAGTGAGTTCTTGATATATTATGTTATATACTTGTGTTCTTTTGTCTCAAACTACCCAAATCCGTCATGATTTTTATCCACATTTTTAATTTCAGCCCTAACTTAGAAATGTCATAACTTCTAGCTCAAAGTTCGGTTTAATCTCCCATTTTTTTTAAAAGAAGCGTATTAAAGTTAGCTTTCCAAAAACATGTATTAATATACCTAATTCTTTCTGTAACTTTTTGGAGAATTATTTGAGTGTCAGCTGTACGAAAGACAAATGTGTTCTCGGTGTTTTCGCGATTCCGGGAGTTTTCGAAAACGAAAACGTGATCCGTTTGAAGTTTCGGAAAGCTAACACATAGATCTATAACATACTTTAATCCTATATTTTAATTCATGCTGAGAAGTATTGATTATTAGTAGGAGTTACTATTCGGCATATGCATCTTGGGCACCCTTGTGTGTAATATAATGTTCTATTTGATTTTAACTCATGTTAATGTATATACATTATGCAATTAAATAGAGAATGCAAGCATGAGTAAATGGTTAGATAAATGATGTATGAGGTGTAAGTATCCTATCTAATGTAAGCATGTATAAGTATGGCTTGTGATGAATATGTAGGTTCCATAGTATGTAATGTATGGTGCATATAGTGGTGCAAGAGAATAAATGAATGATGAATGAATGAAAGCATGAATGTAATATAATAATCGATGTAATGCATGATATGTTAGATAAATAAAATGATATATATATATATGATATATATCCTCTTTACATTAATGTATATATATGGTTGAATGCAAGCATGTAGAAATGCAATTAGTGTAATGTATGTAAGCAATACATAAATACATGAATGAAAGAATGATATACAATGCATACATGAAAGTATATAATGAATGCTAGATATAAATGCAAGGTATATATGTAATGATTGATATGAATGCATAATGTATAAATATTGTAAATACAATATCAGATTTCATATGTAGACATAGAACCAATGCATAGCTGTTATTTAGATTGAATGTTAGTTCATTTTAGGTTGTTCGAACACTGAACTGTCCATGTAAGCATATATACCTTCCTTTTTCCTATTGCCAAGCCAATTTTAGTTTTCATATAGTGGAATGTCTATGAATGTAATGTTAACCTTCAACCCCTTAATTCGAAATGTTAGTTAATTTCAGTATTAGACGATGCATGAGCTATATGCATATGGGATATTGGCTTAATGACAGATTTCAGATAACATGGTTTATTTTATGTGGTTAGTTACACTAGTTTATGGGATATCTCACTTTAGTTTATATGTAAATGTGGAACTAAACTGAGAATGAACTTCACCCTCTGCACAAGGACACCCTACTCTATATCAACCACCATGCCATGTAACCCTTCTCTAAATGATTGCTATGATATATATAGATTTATGTAAAGTATAGATGCATGTTAGTTATAACTTAAATAGTCTCTACTCTAATGTATATAGATGTATACTTGTAGCCATGCATGTAAGTATAATACATGTGTAATGTAGATGGGTTAGCTTTGTGTCATGTGTAGTGTAAACTCATAACTAGTATTGATTTCTCTTTTCATGTACACCTCCATGTTCACACACACACATAGCTTTAAATGTTAGTTCTTTTCTCTTATATATATATATAATATCGAATATGCATGATAGTGATGTATCTTGATGTGTGACTTGTGTTGGCTTGTATAGCCTTGTGATTGGTGTGTGATTGCTAGACTAGGCTTGGTTAGGCCTAGTGAGACTTATTAGACTTGCTGGGGTTAGGAGTGGCCTAGTTGACCTAGTTGACTGGTGTAGTTGACTGGAGTTGACCAAGTGTTGACTTTAGTCTATTTTGACCTAGACAGCATACAGACGCATCGTAGATTACATTTATCATCCCATGTATACATCTTGACTTGTGTTGCTCTAACTAGGAGTCAGGTACCTCATATCGGACAGTACATTTACTTCAGACATTCAGATACCAGGCGAGTACATTCTCTGACCGTTTCATACTTGTCTGGATTTATATTCTTGCTCTAGATTACTGTACTTGATGCTGACACGATCATTATCACGGATTGGTACTATACGGATCTTCTTCTGAGATGTTATCTCCTTGTATTCACTAAATACATATTGTGATGTGCATTTCACTTACATATTGTATTTATTGAATACCCATATCCTTGTATACTCCTTATGCATATTGTACTCTCAGTATCACATGAGTCCCAGGGATAGACCATTGTACAACTATTGTATAACATTGTACATCTATTGTATAATATTGTACATCCATTGTATAACATTGTACATCCATTGTATAACATTGTATATCTATTGTATAATATTGTACATCTATTGTATAACATTGTACACTATTGTGCAAGATAACGTAACCGGAGTAGATCCTTGTGTATTGATTTGGGGAGGGAGAGTAGAATTGGTTATGTAATCAAATCCTATTGTACAACATTGTATAACTATTGTATATGTCTATTGTACATCCACGTACAATGGAGTTACCATTGCATTTTTCTAGACCGTTTACATAACCATATTGTACTCTAAATCACAGTAGGCTTACAGTTCTTACTTATCATATTTAAATATTTCCTGTTATCAAATCTCTACTATTTTTTATATACTTCTTACTTTTAGCGTTTCATATACCTTACTCTATTGCATGCTTTATATTTCCTAACGTGATATGAACTGCGTGAGATGTTTTGTGCTCGCTCCCGTCCTGACTGGACCTGTTAAAAATTTTACAGAGGATGATGAGGAACCCTGTACCCTTACTTGGAGTTTGCCTAGTTGACACTCGCGACCTGGACCCCTGGGGAGGTTCAGGCAGCTGCTGAGGTCGATACCTTGATTAGTATAGATAGTTTAGACTGTTTTCCTTTTATGTTTAGTTGTTGTTCTTGATTCAGAGTTGTATATTTTATAGATGTTGAGACTTTGTTATTTCTTTCTGCTGTACCTCAGTTGGGGATTTCTTATCTATTTTCCATCATGCTACATTCTACCTTAGATTGTGATTGAGTTGTACCTCTGTGTTGGCCTCCTTATGGAGAGCATTCATATTATGTTAGTTATAGTTCATGACCTAGAACAGCGTTCTACCGCCGACACTGCGGCGTAGGCTGGGCGTTGTTACGCTCTCGTACCCTTACAGTGGGTGCGGGTCGTGACAAGTGACCAAGAGCATGTCGTTGAAAAACGACAGTGGCCAACCTGAGAGGCTCATACCCGTATCTCCAGCGGAGCTTCCGGGTTATAAGGGAAGTGCAATTGAAGCCCATACGTCAGGTAATGTTCTTCCCACCCAATGTCTAGTATCATCATCTCCATGACTGATATGTACCTCTAGTAACCGCCAAGTCTTCTAATATGCAATTCTATTGGCAGTTACCCCTATCCGTCGCACGCTCCATACGTATCGGTGGCCAGCCGACTACGCAAAAACGTGTCCTACATGTGACTCACATCACGTGATACAACAAGTGTCAAGGCCGTATGAGATATACCAATACCTCAACATCAGTGGGTGGTCACTAGACTAAGTCAATGCAAGAGAATAAATAAAGCAAGAAGAACGACCGATAGAGTCGCTTGCACCCAAGTGTGACTTGGACGCACAGTGAAAATATCACGAAACAATGCAGAAAATAATAACTGAAAATAAGAACATAATAATCACAGAGTAGGGTGGCAAGGTATCTTTCCTGGTGGTACAAAGTGGCAAGTCCAAGAGTAGCAAGTGTCCGCACCAAAAACTCACAAATCACAGATGACTCCAAACTCTGAAACAAACATCAAAAATGGTCTCGATGAAAAAGATATACCTAGGAAACGCCTGTCCAAAAGTCAAATTCTGGAACAGGGGCAAAATCATAATTTTGGGTCAAAACGATGTCCGCCGTTGGACCCGCTTTGCACCGAAACGCGTGCCAAAGTCTACGGTCTCTAAAGTCGTCAAACTATATGTCTATGGTTTCAGTTTGAGGAGAGGAACTCAATGGTATGTCCAGTTTTGGATTCCGAGGAGCCGTGTACAAAATCGCCCGTTTGAGTGGGTTGCGGGTCCACCAAAATTGGGTTCCGATTCGACCTTCTCAGAATCGAACCAAACTTGGCATGCAGGACCAGAATTTCAATCTGGACCTGTTGGCGCAAGTTTTGTCTTGATTCGACGACTGTACACAAAGTTAAGGACAAGTTTGCAAAACGCCGATACGGGGGTATTTCGACGGATACACGTTGATTTCGTCGCACACACGCGACGAAACTGAGTTCTGTCAGTTCCCACATATCCGCAACATCCATACGCGCCTTTCGATGCGTATAATGTGCTACCACATCGCCCGGTTTGTCGGGGCGACGTCGTATCAGACAAAAATTCAGAAATTTATTATTTTTGAAATCAGTTTTTCTCACAAGTTCAATATGGGATTAATATACACACAGAAATCGAAGTACTAATCTACCAGTTACGTTTCCATCGTGGTTAGGTTGTCTTCAAATGTGTTCAATTAGTTTTTATAAAAGTTTAATGAACATCGAGAAAAGTGGCCGACAATTTGGCATTTCAAAACAGTTTTTAGAAATCAGAAAAGTGGGTTTTTCTCCAACTTCATCTCGATTTTTCGAGCAAGTCGGATGGTCATGTCAAAATCCACCTGGGGGATCTTGAAGAGGGTCATGAGGGCTTTCTACACGAACTTACGGCTCTAAAAACGGACTAGAATCGAGAGAGAAATCAAACGAGGAAGTTGGGTACCTTGAGTGGGAAAACTGCTCCGTGGGTGACGCGGGGCTGACTTCCAAAGCTCCGTTCGTCGCGCACAAAGCTCCATTGCTGGTGAAACTAAGTCATGGGCGAAGAGGATATAATCAACCACAACTTTCGTTTTGGAAGATTAGGGTTTCGATGTTAGTAGAGAAAGTTGTATATATAATAACTTTCAATAAAACCTAATTCACGTGGGTTTAGGAGTAACAATATATGTGGTGCTCGGGTCAATTTTCCTAGCAGCTGCTTGCTAAGTCCCCATATGGGGTATGGGGCCGGTTGCTATATATGTATATAGCAACAAGCTGCTAATAATAGGTTGTGGGGGTCGGGCCCCCACCCTTTTCTTCCGCAGCTGCTGCTGCTTATGGGGGCTCGGTTTTAGGGGGGTCAGTTGGTTCATTCAATAAGAAGTTGGGGTCGAGCCCCCCCCCCCCCTTCTCAATCCGCAGCTTTGGCTGCTGTGTGGGGGTTCGGCCCCACCAACATTATATATATACTTTTTTTTTAACAGTAACTAATATATATATATATATATATATATATATATATATATATATATATATATATATATATATATATATATATATATATATATATATATATATTCACAAAAATTTCTATAATTCGTAATTAAATACAAAAATATTAGTAATAATTTTAGACTATATTTAGTAGCATTAAAATATCAAACACACACACATACATATATTATATACCTCTATAAATACGTACAATACCAAATAAATTCAATTAAATAGAGAAAAATAATTTTTCAAGCATTAAAAAAAATAAAAAAATATTGGGGTTTTACACATAGAGCTTCTCCCTCCTGAGGGTCTCTAGCACGATCCTCAGATGTTCCTCGTGCTCCTCCGGTGTTTTCGACTAGATGAGTATGTCATCGATAAACACCACCACGAACTTGTCGAGGTATGGATGAAACACCTTGTTCATCAAGTTCATGAAGACTGTCGGGGCATTAGTCAACCCGAATGGCATCACCATGAACTCATATTGTCCGTACTTGGTCCGGAAAGCAGTCTTCGGGATGTCTTCCTTTTTCACTTTCAACTGATGGTACCCCGACCTCAAATCTATCTTCGAGAATACCCGTGCGCCGCTCAATTGATCGAAGAGATCATCTATCCTCGGCAGTGGGTATTTGTTCTTGATAGTAAGATTGTTTAAGGTGCGGTAGTCGATGCACATTCGCACCGTACCATCCTTCTTCGGCACAAAAAGGATAGGAAGCCCCATGGCGACGAACTCTCCCTGATGAACCCTTTTTCTAGCAATTCGTCTATCTGCTTTCTTCAATTCTTCAGCCTCCTTGTTGTTGATTCGATATACCGGCTGTGCCGTCGGTACTGCGCCTAGCACTAGATCAATAGCAAACTCGATGTCTCTTTCCAGCGGCAATTCTGGCAATTCTTCGGGAAAAACGTCCACGAACTCCGTGATGATGGGATGTGGGATCTCCTCTCCCTCGACCGTAGCTCCGCAAATGGCTCCGTGCTGCTCCTCGACTGCCCCTCTCGCGAACTCAAATGCCGGTTCCTCCGGAGGACTGAATACAACACATCCTCGGTGGCAGTCTATACTGGCAAAATTCTTACTCAACCAATCCATACCGAGGACGATATCGAAGCTCGGTAGTGGCATTACGAGTAAGTTGGCGCGCAACTCTCTTTCGTCCAAAGTGATGCGTCGTCTCATGAAAATATTCTTGACTAGGATAATGCCTCCGCCTATCATAATTTTGCAACTACCACCCAAGGATACAGACGCTATACTATGCTTGAATACAAAAGCTACAGAGATAAAACTATAGGATGCACCGGAATCGAACAAAGCTACAGCGGAAATAGAATCAAGAAGTATGGAACCTGCTATCACGTCTGGTGTGGGCTCGGGCTCCTCAATGGCCATAGTAAAAACTCGGCCCTGCTGGGGTGCGCCTCGCTGCTGGTGCTGAGGGAACCGCTGCTGCTGAGTGGGAAGTGGGGGACCTCGTGGCTGAGGTGCTGCTGGTCCTTTCTGTGCTGGTGCCGTCTCAAGTCCTGTTTGATTAGGGACCCGTAAGCAGTCCTTCAGCTGATGTGATGGAGAACCACAATATAAGCATGCTCCGAGTCTCTTCCGGCAATCGTCCCAAATGTGTCCGTTCCTCCCGCAGTGAGTGCAGTGCAGAATCTGCTGTTGCTGTCTCTGCGGCTGCTGCGTCTGGGCTCGGGCTGGGGCCCGGTTCTGCTGGTATGCTGGAGTCTTACCAGCAGGCTGGAACTGCTGCTGATGATGGTGCTGAAATGTCTTCTGCTGGAACTGGGGACGCTTCGCTGGGGCTGATTGGTTGTTGTTTCCTCCAAAAGTCTCTCGACTCCTCTTCGGTCTGTAATTCAGTTCTTCCTCCACTGCTTGTGCGACCTCCATAATCTCCTCATAGGTAATAGCTCGGTTGGTGGCGATGGCCAAGTGAATCTCGTGTGACAGTCCCTTCCTGAACCGTCGAGCTTTGTCTTCCGGGGTGCTGACCAAGTTCTCCACGAAGCGACTGAGGCGTGAAAACTCTGATGTGTACTCGTCAACGGTGAGGTTGCCTTGCTCCAGATGCTCGAACTGGGTCACTAACGCCTCTTGTGCTACATATGGATAGAACTTCCTCTTGAATAACCGCTTGAACTCCTCCCAAGTTATGTTTGGAGCAGAAAAGCGAGGCTCGCCTTGGTACCATGTCCGTGCGATATCAAACAGTTGTCCACCGGCTGACTCCACCTTCAGATCTTCCGGGATTCGGGCCATCTTCAGGTACCACTCCACGTTCTCTAGCCATTCGTCAGCATAGACGATCCCCTCTGTCCCATAGAATAGCATGGGCTTAAAGTCCATGAAGTGTTTGGGATTCCCCAGTTGCTTTCGGGGAGCATCCCTCTGCTGGAGAACCTCTCGCAAGGTATCGCGAATGATGTTGGTCTGTTGTTGCATAAGTCCCAGCATGGTAATATTGTCCAGGGCTGGTGACGGGGGCAGTGCAGATGCCGGGTACATCGCTGGCGCGGAATGTATAGCAGGTGCTGGGTACATCGCTGGGGCTGGGTGTATGGCAGGCGATGGGTACATATAGGGTGCCTGCTGCATCATAGGTGTGGAGTACATGGCTGGTGGTGGATACGCTGCTGGTGCTGGCTGAGGAATAGGTGCTGGTGCTGGCGTCTGCGGAGGGAACTGTGGTGGTGGCGGGATGTCATCCCTGCGGAACCTCGAGTACTGTGGCTGAGCTGGTCCACCCTGGTGAGTAAGCTGGCCTCCCTAAGTCGGAGGAGTCTCGTAAGTGTAAAATCCACCAACCGTCGGTGGGGTGTTCCATACAGCGTTGTTCCTGTCCTGTGGATCCATTAGCTGAAAACAAAGGAAATCGTTAGACGAATAGAATGATTCAAACAGGATGCATAAGAGTAATTGAAGGCGAGTATAGAAGTCAATGACGCAAATTTTAGCTCACGAAGACAGTCCTTAAGTCCCTATTCCTAGTCCTAGTCACAGGCCCACAATAGTACGACTATCTAAGTACTACTACGGTTTCGCTGGTCTTGCGAAACGTGACCTGCATGGGCTACCATAAAAACGTGTCACGACCCGCACCCAATATTTGGGCATGAACCGTGTATACGCCCAGCCTACGCCGTAGAGTCGGCGGTAGAACGCTGTAACAATATGATGAACGACCACGCAATAATATAATTCTCACATAGATCAACCACAACTCAAAGTCACAGCTCAATAACTAGAAGGTGTAATAAATATCCATCTCAAGAGGAAGTATGATAAATAAGTGAAATGATATCTCTACTACAAGTCTCAACATCAACTCAAAATCCAAACATGTCTCATCTCTAACTAAAAGAAACTAAGCAAACGCAGCAGGATCAGTCGCTGCGTACTCCTCCTGATAAGTAAAGTCTGCCTCAGCTAAGTCTCCCATGTATGGGCCATACTGGTCAGGGCACTCGACCTCCTCGCAATCACCTAAAATTTATTTAGTTACCCAGTCAGGATGGAACGAGTACAATTCATCGAATACAGTTCCAAATATATGAAAATGACTATAAACAAAGGTTAGACACCAATTATGAGTTTTAAAAATAGTAGTAAGACGAAAGTAAAGACAGTAAAATAAAATAAACAATACCTTCCCGACTGTTAGAAATACCTTGATATGTGATCGGTCTGGGACATTACACCGCATGGTCTACGAGATCTACTTGTATGAAAGATAAACACTGTCTACGAGATCTACTTGCAGAATTTAAACAATGTCTACGAGATCTACTGCATAAAAGTAAACGAGGTCTACGAGATCTACTGCATAAAAGTAACAATGTCTACGAGATCTACTGCATGAAAGTAAACGAGATATATGGTCGGATCACATATCTTTGGTATTCCTTATTCCCGACTTAATGTTTTATAATAATAAAGTAAAATCCATATAATTGATGACCAATCAATGAGATATAGTGAAATTCAATATTGAAAACAGACAACAAACTGTACTCGCCCGGCGTCCCGAGCTGCTGGCACTGGTCAGAGTCTAAATCGTGGTCCAAGGAACCTATTTAATGAACCACAAGGTCAAGATATAATTCAACATGAAGATTTTGTGTTCTAATTACAATTGCTTCATTGGTTCAGTGTTTACCCCCATCTTTGGAAACCTCCTATTCAACTAGTTGTTATATTGCATATCAACCTGTTAACATAGCTTATTGGCTAACCCTTACCCTTGGTATCCTGGGTATTTATCCTGTTGGTCCCCCAATCCTGGGTAGCTATACTAGTGTCAACCTGTTCCAGGTTTTGGATTGGTTGGGCAATGCTTAACCTATGGTTTTCTAAGACTCAGGGCACTTCCTAGTATCCCATGAAATGAACTATGTGTTTTAAGTACTGGGACTTCCTGTGTATCCAGTACACTTGGCCTGTGTTGGCTTGGGTCATTAGTTTAAAAATAGGAATCTGGAGATTTGGGAGTTATGGGTGGTCTCTTGGTGTCCCTACTTCTATTTTGACATGACTCCTAGGTTTCTAGTGCTATTGCCTAAAACTGATATAAGATTTTCGAAATACACTTGGGTATTAACCTGCTGTTCTCCCAGTAATCCCCTTACCCAGGCCACTTCATGTGTAATAGGTTACTTAAGTCTTGCTTCAGTATTTAATACAAGGTGAGTGCAGTAACAGGGCTATTTAAATAGGGAGAGGCTAAGAGATTGTAGCATTTGTGATGGGTGACTTCCTCCTTAGGACCTATGTGCAATAACAGACTAGTCTCTGACTTGAAGGAGCAAGGCAATGTCCTATGTCTGCTACACACTGTGCAAAAGGGGTAGGAAAGGTTTCCTTAGATTAGATATCCAGTACCAACTAATATATTGATACCTCTTCAATTCGTACAGCCCAATAGGTAGGAACAGTCCCTGTCTCAGTTGAGTAATGCTCAACCTGTCAATACCCAGGTACTCTCTGTCCCCCCTTGATTTTCAAGGCCCCATCTTATCTATCTGAACCCACACCCTACCAAAATGAATTAGGAAGATTAGTACTCAGGTTGATAGGCCCTGTACCACTGTACTCCTTCCCTGGTATTAGGATGCCTAACCTGATATCTCTGTTTCCAATTCAGAGAGTATAGGTCATATGACTTCTAACAGAGGTCACATGATATGTCATGATGCCTATAAGGTATTGACCAAGACAAGGTTTACTTAACATCCTGATTGCAACAGGATATGATGTTCCAATGAAGGTTAGTTGGAATACTGTAGGGTAAGTTCATATCCATCCACCCTACATCAAGTCTGGTATTGGCAATATGTGATGTCTCAGGAGTCAAATGACCCTGGCATCTGACCTGCCACAGTAATGTAGTACTATAACTACATGGCTGGAATTCCCTATAAGTTTCCCTGTGGGATCATCTTGTTCTCAGGGTTCAGTCCCTTGTTACCTGGGTCAATTGATGTGTTGCCAAGTCTATATGTGGTATCTGAACAGTCCAGTGGGTAGAACCTGGTTTCAAGGTTGTGTGTAGGGGTTTTGACATCAAGACTCTGTTGCAGTCTACTTCTCCCCCCTTTCCTGAGGTGATATACTTCTCTATGTTGTAGGTTCTTCTATCAACCTAAGTGACAGGAGCTATGATGTGTATGCCTCTGGACTCAAACAGGGAAAATATGTATCTTCCCGTCCCAATAACCCTACGAACATACTCTTCCTTCTTGCCTGTGTTAGAAATTCACCCCCATGTGTCTACTGAGTAAAAGCATCAAACATCTATCCATCTATCTAGGTATAAATGCAAGGTCAGAGTATTCTCTGTGTGAGGGGGTAGAAGGCGTACTTGTTTCCACCCAAAACTCCTTCCTGCTTCGAAGCTCTACCAGGTCCTTGGTGACAGGGATGATGGGAAGTTTGCTAGGGTTCGTAGAGGGAACTCGCAGGAGAAACACTCATATATATATATATATATATATATATATATATATATATGAGGCATGGATGAGATCGGGATAGTTTCAGAGAGATTTAAAGTGATTCAAATAAGATTTGATTTGCATCACCTGTTATCTAAAGGGTCCCTTAGTTTGAATCTGGTTAGGAGTAGATACCCAATCCTTTCGAGAACCAGAGCACAAAGTTTAAATTTTAAACCTTTGCAAATTAGTCCCTGGATGATATAGTTTTGCAAGGGTTTTATATACATTGAAACTTATACAATTTATTATAGTAAAATTGTGAACTATGAAACACAAATTCTAAATGATAAGGAAAATAAATAATTAAATAAAAATAAAAAAATAAATAAATGGGCTCACAACAGACCTCGTGGTCGTGTCCTAGTGTCGACTAGGTCTAGGTCTAGGGCTAGGACACCCTGATATGGGTCCACGACACGTGTGTCAGTGACACGACACACATATCAGTGCTCTAAATCAACTGGATCCGGTCCAGTGTAAAAGCAATACACGTGTTCGTGCGTGTCCGACATGACACATAGGGGTTTGAGACTCGACACACGTCGTGTCAGTCACGAGGACGACCCGTGTGTCAAGTGTCGCATGTCGACGTGACGTGTCCTGAGAGTTGTGGCCCCCGAACAGCAGGGGATCAAACCTAAGCGCGCGCGCGTGTGTGCACCACGTGTCCACGCATCGATTTTGACATGACACGACACAGAGACACCCCCAGACAAAGAGAAATTCATAAGCGACATCAAAAACAATTTTCCTATTCAAATAGATTGCACAAAAAGAATCGAAATGCCCTTTGAGGTATTTCGACAAACACCAATGAGCAGTTCCTGATACGTGTCCAAAACGGACACGAATCCTATGAAACTAGACACGAAACCAATGCAACCACCTAGGGGACTCCTAGGACTTCCTAAATGTATAAATAAATCGAAATTTCAGTGAGTAATGAAGAAGTTACCTATAGATGAACTTTCTAGAAAATCCTCCTTTGTTGAGCTCCTCTCCTTGATATACTAATCCAACAAATCAATATCAAACTGAAATAAAACTCCAATAATAGCAAGTATAGGTATATTAAAACCTAATGGAAGAGATTTGAATGAAAAAGGGCATGGAATGGAATTTCTATGGATTAAAAGAAATAGGAACAAACCTCTTTCTAAACTTGATCCTTCCTAAAAGAGGCAACCCTAAAATTAAGAGAGTATTTATAGAGTGGGGTTCCCAAGGAGGATATGGTGGTCGGCCACATAGTATAGGGCTAGGGTTTTATAATTCTTGGGCTTTGGGCCAATCTACAAGGCTATGACTTAAATTGATTTATCAATGGTTCTAAATCATAAGTCATGTCTTATGACTTTCTAATTCCTATTGCTAACTAGAGTCTATTGACCAAACTAAGGGTCAGCTTAGGTTAGACTAGAGTCATATAACCTAACCAAGTCCATACTAACTAGGGTTAGCTTCTAGGTTGGTCTACAAGGATCAAAACTAGTCAAAGTCAACCTAGTCAACCCTCATCCAAATAATTCCAAAATAATTCCTAAAAATTCCCATAAATTCAAATAAATTCTAATAAATTTAAATTACCCCAAAAATATCAAAAATACACTCAAACTAGAAATATGGTAGTGACAGATAGCAGTCTTCGCAGGGTTAATAACCCTCTCGTCGAAATCAACCCCCATTTGGCAAATAGAAGCATCCAGAAGGACTTCATTCAGCAAAGGGATAGTCATCGACACTGACACAGCAAAGATGAAAGTCAGGCAACAAAGAGACTTTAGGAAGACAAAGTGTGTCAAGCAGCCTGGCGCAGCATCAGGGTCTAAACCCATGCGCGTCAGCAGTGAAGCTTTGCTGCATCATCAGGGTCTAAACCCATACGCGTCATCAAGATAGCTTCGGCGCATCATCCGGGTCTAAATCCATATACTTCAGTAGTGAAGCTTCGGCACATCATCAGGATTTAAACCCATGTGCGTCAGCATTGAAGCTTCGGCACATCATCAGAGTGTAAACCCATGGGCGTCGACAGAAAAAACTTCAGCACATCATCAGGGAAGGAATGATGAAATCCACCAATCACTGCCGGTCGAACGTCGACGGGCGTCCGGGGGACATCATCCACAACAGCCTCTACAGGCTCTTTTTCTTTGCCTCGTCCTCCGCTAGCACCACCACGAGGGGTCTTCGGAGCTATCTCGGGAAAAGAAGTTAGGGTTTTGAGAAGAACTCTGGAGAAGAAGAAAGCAAAGAGAAGAAGAACTCTCTCTCTCTCTCTCTCCATCAAACGCCTATTTATAGGCTTGGGCATACGCAAAAATCGATAAGGAGTGACGTTAGCCACCACTTGGGGTTCTGCGAAATGGTAACTGTAAATAATCCAAAAAGATCATTATTAATCTTTTTTTGATTACTTTGAAGCGTTGTCATTTGCATTAACTGAGAGGAGCATGCGCCCCATCGCTGATGCACGGAGTAATCATGCGCCCGAACAGTCATGCACCCCGTTGAAGACACCACCATTCTTCTTATTCAAAGTATTCCAAAACTTGGCAAAAAACTTTTTAAAACTTTGAAGGGGGTCTTGTAGAAGCATGGAATTTTTGGGCGCATTTATGTGCCAGAATTCCTATGCGCTCAAATATTACTCATAACATATGCCAGAAAACTCAAATGAAGTACTTGGCACAGCAAGATAGCAAAAGTATAGACAACAAAAGAAGATTTTTATTTTCATATAAAAGTCTATTACATGTCTAAAGAAAGGCTTTACAAAGGAGAACTTCTACAAAAAGAAAGGTCCTAAGACTACCGCCAGGCGCAGCAAATTGACATGCGCCTCCCACCAGGCGCATCATCAGCCATGCGCATCACTTCAGCATCTCAGTCATGCGTGTCTCTTCAGCGTCTCAGTTAGGCGCAGCCTTCAGCATTTCAGTCAGGCGCATCTCTTCAGCATCTCAGTTATGCGCATCATGAAGTCTCAGCATATGCACTTTACTTCGACCCGATCAAATGCGTCGAAGCATTTATTGAGCAGAACATGAGTGGCCAATCAACCCCACCCTAGCAGGAGGAAGAGCCCTCCAAAGCCCAAGGAAGAGGAGAGCACCGCACCTCTGATCCGCTGCTAAAGGAGCAGCTTTCAACAAAACCAGAATAGGCAACACCCACTCTTGCAGGAGGAAGAGCTCTCCAAAGCCCAAGAAAGATGGGAGCACCACAATTCTGATCTGCGGCTCTTCTAGCATAACAGAGACGAGGATCGAGCATCCTGATCTTTGGATGCAACAGGCACCTTCCGCCTGCCTTAGAAGCCCTCGACTCCGACTTTTGGATGTAACAGTCACCTTCAAGTGCATGAACAGAGACAATTTGTCGCATCTTTACCCTCGGGAGCATCTTGTCAACAGAATGTGCTCGAGTAAATAAGTTCATTCAGGAAGACGTGAGAGAAAGAGAAGTAAACTCTCTCCTTGCCACTATTTATAGGCTGGACAAATCAAACCCATGTGCCAAATGGCGGGCTCTCCGAATCCCCTGCAATGAATTTGCATTTATGGTGATGAACCTGACACTTCGAATTCGGCCAAGTTAAAACGTCTATTTAAAACACTTAAAGAGAAAAAAAGTCGGACCAATAAAGGAACGTCATGCAAAAGGATGCGTCGATCAGACACAACACATCGTACAGACGTGCCCGTCGGTTCCAAAGCGCCCCGTATGGATGCGCCCAACAAAGCACAGATCCATGCGTCCTAATCAACATGGACCCATGCGCCTATTTTGACTCATCACCCATCATGCAATTAATGCTCAAGTGACAGAGTTGGCAGCACGTCCTTCGAGGACTGGACAGTTAGCAGCTTTTTCAGAAGACGAAGCGTCGCTGACATCAGCATCATCATGACTTTCCTCCGACGGCTACGACCCACGTGGCCGACCAACCACTCGCATGTGCCTCAGCGGCCATACGTCTGAAGACCCGCATACGCCTTAAAAGCCATACGCCCAGACCGGTTCATGACTCCTGAAGGTTGTGAGCCAAAGTTTTCTCATGCGCCCAATCCCAGGCGCATCCTATCAGACCACTCTCCACCAAATCTGAGATCTTTGAGCAACGGGCATGCACCACATGTCCTTTGACTTAATTCAGCCTATAAATGGGTGCTAATCACCTAAGATCTCAGCAACAGAAAGATCCTCTCCCCTGCTATGTGCCAGCCCACAAAAGCAGCATGAAGGATTCAACCCACAAATGATGGTACATCATCCATGCACCTCCCGCAGCTCTAACCACGTGGCGTCCCTACGTATAGGCGCATCCTACATATATGCGCATGAGTAGCCAGCCTACAAACCATAAATAGAGGGATCATTTCCTTCTTATACACAACGTAGTATACATACGTACACAGACAAAAAAAAGGCATCAGAGTTATCATCTACCAAGATCGGAAGAGACACTCAACGTCTTCTTCCTATATGCAAACTCCAGCACCTAGAGCAACTCAGACCTTTTGAGAACCGAGAACCGTCGTCAGATCGTCAACGGAGTCAACGTATTACCACTCGCTCCATTGACACAGGGACCCAAATAAACAAAAGTGTTCTCCTAGGACTACATCTAAGTCCTACAATGTAACACTGTTCTGTTTGTAATTGAAATTGTAAGAAAAAGATTTTAATGGCAAACAGATTGATAGGACCGATGGCATCCATACCACAGGCTTCAAAGGGCTAAGATGCTGCAGTGGGATGTAAGAATTCAGACGGTTGGTGGATGAAATTTGCATGGATTTGACATGCTCTTTATTTTGGTTGATGAAATCCGCATGGATTTGACATGCTCTTCAAAGGGCCAATAGTATCCCATGCGTTTGATACGGTCCTGTAGCGTGGGACCAGGCTGAAGTGTACCGCAGACACCATCGTGAGCTTTATGTACTATCTATTTTGTTTCATCTCCAATAAGACAGCGTAGGAGCATACCATCAAAAGATCGTCGGTAGAGTGTTTTGGAGGAATGATTGTAATAGAATCGAAGCGACCAACGACGGATTGTTATTGCTTCTTTAGGGACTTCATGTAATATATCTGTACTACAAGATCGATGAAAGGAGCCCTCCAGTCTTGGCTAGTAGTGAAAATTTCAACTGAATTGCTGAATTCAACATTTAAATTATTCTCGATGCAGAATAATTTTTGATTAGTGATGATGATTAACTATTGTTGTTTCACAAGAATTACTAATAGTACTGCTAGATTACCCAGTGCATCAGCCTCTCTATTGTATGCTCGACGTACATGTTTAATAAAGAAACCTTTGAATGTTGCAGCTAATTTGACTGCTGCTTCCTGGTATGGCATGAGCTCTTGATGCCGAACTTCATACGTGCCTCTAACTTGGTTGACAATCAGCTTAGAGTCTCCGTATACTTCAAGATAGTCGATATCCAGCTGTTTAACTAATTGGAGACCGATGAGCAAAGTATTGTACTCAGCAACATTGTTGGAACATGGCTCATCAAGAGAATAGACTATTTGAATAACTAAATCATTCTGGGATACAAGGACAATTCTTACTCTTACAATAATGATACTGTTGGGTCCAATTCTGGATGCACCATCAAAGAATAGATGCCATGCGAGTATTTTTTCTGAAATCATGTTGGTCCCTAGAGTTTCATTAGGAATTTCGTCGTAGAGTTTTGAAGTTTCAGAAATTAGATGTGCGACCAAGAAGTCAGCTAGGGCTTGACCCTTAACAGACTTTTGCGGGACATAGGCCATATCATATTGTGCTAGTAGTATCGCCTATGTAGCGAGTCTGGAGTTGAGAGTACCAGGCTTTTTTATCAGAATTCGTAGAGGATTGACTCTGGAAATGACGTGAATGGTCTAGGCCATGATGTAATGACGCAATTTCTGGACGGCGAACATCAAGGCTAAGCATTCTTTTTCTACAAGACTGTATCGATATCCAACACCGATTATCATGTGACTGAGATCGTAAATTGCTTGTTCATGGCCTTCATTGTTCTTTAGAGCTAGGAGGGTACCCAGAGAGTGATTCATTGCTCGAATATACATTAGAAGGGTATTCCTGTGATTAGAGGAACTAGGACTGGAGGGTTCATCAAGTACCGCTTTATGTCTTCAAATGCTTGTTGACATTCATCAGTCCAAATGAAAGACACACCTTTCTTTATCAATTGAGTGAACGATCTACAGCGTCCATAGAGATTTGAGATGAATCTTCCGATATACGCAAGTCATCCCTGGAATCCTTGTAGCTCTTTTAGGTTGTGTGGAGGACGCATCTCTTGAATGACTTTGACTTTCTTGGGGTCAAGGTGTATACCCTTAGAAGTAATTATGAATTCGAAAATTTTGCTACTAGAGACTCCCATAAATGACTTGGTAGGATTCATTTTGAGTTGATGTTGACGCATTAGATCGAAGATAGTCATTAAGTCTTGGATGTGAATTTCTTTTAGATGAATTTTGTTATTAATATCGTCGATATAGCACTCGACTGTTTTTTGTAAGTGTTCCCAGAAAATAGTACTCATGTCCCGCTGATAGGTGGCACCAGTGTTCTTAAGACCAAACGACATGACTATGTAGCAGTAGACTCTTAGAGGAGTATGAAAGTATATATGCTTTTCATCTTCAGTATTCATTCTGATCTGATTATATCCGGAGAATCTGTCCATGAAAGACATTCATTTGAACTCGCAGGTATTATCGATCATTACATCAGTGATTGGAAATAAAAACTCGTCTTCGGGACAAGCTGCATTGAGGTCTCTAGAGTCGATGCAGACTCAAACTTTTCCTGCCTTCTTCATAACCGAAACAACATTAGCTACCCAGTCGGATGTTGTTCCTCCCGGACAAAATTACAGGCGATAAGTTTTTTAACTTCAACTTCTATGGCATCTACCATATCAGGTCAAAATTTTCGTTGTTGTTGTTTGACTAGTCTATCATTCGGCAGTATGTTGAGCTTGTGATTAGCAATCTGAGGATCCAGTCCCGGCATATCTTCATAGCTCAATGCAATACGTCAATGTATTCTCTAATGAGCTGGATCAACTCTTGTTTATCTGCTTTCGAAAGACTTTTACTGATAAAGATTGGCCTTGGAGAAGTTTTATCTTCGATGTCGATCTGAATTAGTTCATCCTCAGTGGGAGGTTCACGCTATTCGAAGCGAAGCTCCCATTAAGTATCCATCTGTTGTGTCTAAGGCTCTTTCTAATAAGCATCAGTTGAGTTGTCATTGTCCTCTGAGAATTCAGCTGTAATCATATTGGAAGATAGAGTCATCGATGGACGTGCACTATGCTGGTATCTGAATCCCATGAGGAAGAGTCAGAAGAATTAGACCGTTCTTCTTTACCAGACTCAAAAATATCTGGGGTTGTGATTTGCATAGTATAGCCTAATCCATGTTTTGTGTTGTCATAATACTGCGATGACTTTTTTCGGGTAGGTATACATATAGGTGTTCGTCTACCTTTACCATCATTGAGGCCAGATTTGAAATTATAACCCATCTTTCGAATGATATTTTTGGATCGTTGACTATAATAATGTAGTTGAATTCACCTACTACCATGATTTTTAGAGTCGCTATTAGATATAGTCCTTTGATTTGATCATTTACTAAAGAGAATAGGAAGCTCATCTTTCTTCCGAAAAGGAAGGTTCATGTGATACCTAATCTTGGAAAGGGTGAACTGCCCCCAAGGTAAGAGGTTCACAATTGTCCAGAATTTTTAAATAACACTATGTGTAATAATTGACATCAATATATTGTAAAGGAAATGATGCTTTATTGATATTTGCATCAACATTTACAACAGTATTTTTTACCTTGGCTGATGACTTACCGAGGTTAATAACAAGAGGAGAAGAAATAGGAGGCTTGTTACGAGGAAGTTCGATAACAAAAGTCTCAGAAGAGGTGAGCTCCCTTTGTTCCATTTTTTTAGTAGGGGAGGCTTAGTAGAAGAAAAGAGATTAATAATCAGTATCTAGGAGGACGAAGGATGAGAAGTGCGTCCTTTAACTGGAATTACTAGGACCTCATCTGGATTGTTCTTCCGATCTTCTTCGGTGTCCATAGCCAATACAACCTTTATGTACTTTTTTCGTACATCTTGGAGTCTGTATAATAGGCATCGATACCTCGAAAGGGATTGAGATCCGTCACTTCTTTTTTGACTTCTCCATTGTCATCAATGTATTTAAAACATTTATAGAGAGTGGATGGCACAATGTTATGTTCATGCAACCACGGTCTTCCTAACAACACATTTTAGAAGACGTGATTGTCAATCACATAGAAAGTAACTTTTGTACGGAGATTGCCAATTTAAACTTTTAGGTGGATCTTTCCTAATGGTTCACTTCTTCCAGAATTAAATCCAAGGATAGTCGTGATTGTCGTGGAAAGACTATGGACTGGGATCTTCAGTGCATCCAACAGAGTCTTCGACATAATGCTGAGTGGCGATCCAGGGTCGACCAGAATACGATCGACCTTCATTATATCAATATACCCTGTAATGTAGAGAAGCCGGTTATGTCGATTGTCCTCCAGTAACATGTCATCTTGAGTGAAAGTGATATTATGAATCAGTTCCATCACGCTATGCCAATGAGAGCATGCTGCAGGTTCTTCATCTAGTTTCTTAAAATGTGCCAGATAAGTGTCGGCTTGTATCAAAGCCTCACTTAATGTTTCTCGAGTTTCCTTCGAGAGACGCAAGAGTTCGAAAATTGATAATCTTATCAGAGTATTGGCTAGTTGAGCCAATATGTCAAAATTATCTAGTTTTTTTAGTCCTTATAATGGAGCGAACCTGCTGCATGCCTTTATCAGCTATTGTAAATTTAGATGGACCTGAGTCAGCTGGTGGAGCTGATATTGTAGGAACATCAGGAGCAGGAGGAGATGATGTCGGTGGAACATTGGATGTAGGACAAGGAATGACCATATTCTTCTACCCTTCTAGGTAATCTCTAAGGTAGAGTCTTCCAGATTTGGTACCAGCCATAGCTTCTTCCTCTGGAACAGGCGAGAAAGAAACCACATTACAATCTTGTAGGACCATTGAGCACCTCTAGAGGGGGGGTGAATAGAGTGTGTGTGTGCAGCAAAAAAATAATCACCAATTAAAAATAAACTATGGCAAAAAATAAGAGACAGTAAATAAATTTAGCAAGAGATAGAAAGATCAAACTCAGTGACACAGCGATGTATACTGGTATCCCTCTGAGAGGACTAATCCAGTCTCGAGTACTCTTGCTCGATGTTAATCCACTATGGCACAAGCTAAATAAGAGCTTACAGTCTCTTACAACAACGTGCTTGGTGACAAGTGCACGACCAGCTTCACAATACCGTGCTTGGTGACGAGCGCACGACCGGCTCCATAACACAATAGTTGCTGAACTTGGAACGACCTCTTTACAACTCTTGAACACCAAAAACTCTAAATTAATACAGATATTACTGGCTTTTGGCTAAGAGATGTATAGGTATAATTTGAAAGCTTTAGAACACTTTGAAAACACTTGAATAGTAGAGAAGAGAAGATGAAGAATGAATGAGTGATTTGAAATAAAAATTTATCTTCTATTTATAGGTGTTTTCTGAGACCGAACTCGGACAGAATTCGGGCAGAGTTCTGATGCAAATATTTCGTATAGAGACGTTGCTCGCAGATTTGGAGGCAACAAACATTTAAATTAAATTGACCGAACTCGGGCAGAGTTCGGACCGAACTCAGGCCGAACTCGGTTGTGAGTTCTGTCAAAGGATTTTTCGAAATATTTTATCAAAACAGATTGATTTTATCAAAACAGATTGAAAGAAAGGATTTTGGAATATTTTGTAAAAAGATGTATAAATGAAAAATGGGTAGGCTTTTTGGAAATGTGGACTGGGATAACCCTAAGCCAGTATTATCAAATTGATTTCACAAAATAAATCCTAGACTCGATAAAATGTAAAAATACAGAATAAAATATAAAATGATTTAACTTCAGATTTGATGATGTATATGCTTTGCTGATGCAGTATAACGCCCGTTGATATTGATTTCATATCTCCTGAAATGATTAGCGCAGTTTGTATATTTTGTGTATTGACTTAAGTGCATGTTGATTATCGAAATCGGGTGTGACCATGGAATGGGCCAACAATCTCCTCCATTTTGATAATTGACAAAACTTGAGTCTATACCAAAATATATCTTTTTTAAAAATAATAACAAATAAATACATGAGCAAAGAATTTGTTTGAATGCTTGCTTGTTTTGCTTTGGTTTGCTTTGGTATTGGTACTCATTTCTCCCCCTTTGTCAATATAAAAATGAACTTGGCTCCCCCGTAATGTGTGAAGCCAACAAAAATACAACAGACAAAGTAAAATGATAAAGAACCAAAGATATATCAGAGACAGATAACTAATACTAAAATGAAAGTGCTGAAATAACATGTTCCACTACTAATCCAAAGTACAATAAAAAATGCTAAAATGTCTAATTATGAAGTTTAGACATAAAAAGAAAACTACGTCATGGCATAAAATCATCAACTAACGCCTATCCACAACCAGCAGCTGAATCATCATCACAAAGTAGCGATATCACCAACAGGGGCCTCTAGAGGAAAGTAGGCGGCAGTGGGATCGAAATACAGAAAAGATGCCTCGTCTCCAAATCGAGGTCCAGGGAAGTCTGGATGAGGCTGAATGGTGACAGGACGGACTGGATCATGAGATAGACTGTAGTGGAGATCCGCAAGTCCGTTCCTTAATACCTGGGCCTGATAAATGTGATGGAACTTCGAGTCAACATAAGATTGATGATGCTGTGCTGAAAGAGCAACAAAGTCATCGAATCTCTGATAGAAGCCTGGATCAAATCCCGGAGCAGGGGCAGGAGCAGAAACATCATCAGGAGCATGAGCCTCGGCACCGATGTCTGGAGCAGGCTGAGCACCAGGTGGCAGAGGTGGAGCAGGGTATCTACGGGATCTGGTGAGCTCAATAGGAGTGGAGGAGTAGGCACAGGTTTGAAGGTCAATATCAAACATGCGGAAGATGGCTGCCAAGTGCATAGGATATACTATGTTGCGTCCTGCATTTCTACAGTTCAGCATCCAGTCCATCATGGTTTTTGGAATAGAAAAAGGAATTCCAAAATGAATGTGATACATGGCGGAGAGTTCTAAGAAAGTGATCTCGTCTGTAGATCCTTTCTTAGGGAGGAGAACAGAGAAAATAAATCGATGGAGTTCATAAAAGTTTTGATTTAGATTCTTAGAAAAAACTCTCCGAGGAACGGGGTTGGGATGACAAATAAGTTCCTTAAAAGAAGCAAGGGTGACATCTTCGAGAAATTAGACATGGTTAATGTCCACCAAAGCAGCACCAACATCAGGAACATAGAAAAATTCACTGATGTCAATAGCGCTGAACTCTAATTCTTGCCCAGCAACACAAGAATAAAAGTTACCATTGGGTTTTACTTGCAAGTTGCAGTAAAACATCCTAACGGCATTATCAAAAATATTTTCGGCTACTTCGAAAAAGTCTCGGTAGCTGAGATGGTCAAAAGTAGGTGCATATTCAGAAAAGATAGTAAAATTTACAAAAGCTCCATAACAGATTCTACGTCCGGAAAAAGAGTCGAACCATAGATCAGAGAATTCCTTGTCGGGGAATAGGGTTGAGTCGTAATCCTCTGAGCCTAAGGGTCGTGCTGGACTGAATAGACTAGCCGGAGTATAATCCGAAGAGGAGGATCCACCTTGGAAGTAGATGCCCTCTGACGTTTAGGAGCCATTGAAAAAGTAGAAGGAAAGGAAGTAGAATACCTTTAAAAGGGGAGAAAGAACAAGAGATGGGGTAGCCCACCAAATCACCTAAGATGCTTGCTAAGGAGGAGTAGGAAGAAGTTTCTAGGTGAAAGGAGAAGTAATCTTGAGTTGGTGAGTGAAAAGGAGTAGAGAAAGAAGGGTATTTAAAGGGGTTAGGGCCGGCTGTTCGTTTCTGGAAACATAACAGTGCCGACCGAACTCGGTCAGAATTCGGCCCGAACTCGGTCAGAGTTCGGCCCGAGTTCGGCTACTTGCATTCCCGAGACAGTAAATGCAGTTCTGGTGGTTAAAAATTAATGTTTATGACTTTTTACTTTGTATTTAGTAATATACATTATTAATGGGTTAGCTGTAGGGGTTCTGTCCCAACTAATGGAGGTTCACCGGGGAACTCTTAAGTACCGCTTCGCTTCGACCGTAGTCGTGTTGACAGACAGACCCTTTTTAGGCTTGTACCTAAAAAAATGTCCGTTAAATATATGCCAAAGTTTCAAGTTATAAAATTAAAATTAACTACTATATTACATTATGAATCTGAAAATTCAAGTATACCGAGCTCACGCCTTAATGTGTTAAACCGATCTTCAGCCAATAGTTTTGTGAATATGTCTGCTAGTTGATGATCTGTGTCAACAAATTCTAAACAGATATCCCCGTGTTGTTGATGATCACATAGAAAATGATGTCGTATCTCTATATGCTTTGTGCGTGATGACAAATAAGGTTATTAGTCAGATTTATAGTGCTCGTGTTGTCATAATATATAGGAATCTTAGTGTAGTGCAGATTATAGTCTTCCAGGGTTTGTTTCATCCACAAACTTTGAGCACAGCAACGACCTGCGGCGATATACTCAGCCTCAGAAGTTGATAATGCTACAGAATTTTTCTTTTTACTAAACCAGGAGACTATTGCTTTCCTAGGAAATGACAAGTGCCACTGGTACTTTTACGGTCCACTTTGCATCCTGCAAAATCCGCATCCGAATAACGTAACAGGTCAAAGAATTTGGTTTTAGGATACCATAAGTCAACTGTAGAAGTTCTTTTAAGGTATCAGAAGATACGCTTAACGGCACTTAGATGTGATTCCTTAGGATTTGCCTGATAACGTGTACAAAAGCAAACACTGAACATTATATCAGGATGACTAGCAGTTAAATATAATAAACTACCAATCATACCTCGATACTTACGCTGATCGACAGGTTTGCCACTTTCATCAGAATCAAGCTTTGTAGATGTAGCCATAGGATTCCCGATTGGCTTTACGTTTTCAAAGTCATACTTTTTCAGTATGTCCTTTGTGTACTTAGCTTGGTTGATGAACGTTCCTTTTGAGTGCTGTTTGATCTGTAGTCCTAGGAAGAAGTTTAGCTCTCCCATCATACTCATTTAAAATTCACTCTGCATACACTTAGCAAAATCTTGACAAAGTTTTTCATTAGTAGAACCAAATATTATGTCATCTACATAAATTTGCACAAGAAGAATATCATCATTCGGAGATTTGATAAACAAGGTAGTATCAACTCTACCTTTTGAAAAACCATTATCAAGTAAGAAGGCACTTAGGCGTTCGTACCAAGCACGAGGTGCTTGTTTGAGTCCATATAGTGCTTTCTTAAGCTTGAAGACGTGATCAGGTTTTTGAAAATCTTCAAAACCAGGGGGTTGTTTCACAAAAACTTGCTCTTTTAGAAAACTGTTTAAAAATGCACTTTTTATGTCCATTTGAAGTAATTTAAAATCATTAAAGCATGCAAATGCACAAAATATACGGATGGCTTCTAATCTAGCAACAGGAGCATAAGTCTCATCATAATCAATTCCTTCTTCTTGATTATAACCTTGTGCCACTAGACGTGCTTTGTTGCGTAGAACTTGTCCATCTTCACTGAGTTTATTTCGGAACACCCATTTCGTACCAATTATCGATTGACCAATAGGTTTAAGAACGAGTTCCTAAACTTGGTTTCTCTCAAATTGATTTAGTTCCTCTTGTATGGCATAAATCCAAAACTTATCATAAAAAGCATCATCTATATTCTTAGGTTCTATTTGAGAAATGAATGCTACATTTCCTGCTATATCAAAAATTTTAGAGAGGAACGTGTACTTACACCTTTAGATACATCACCTATAATGAGTGTTTCAGGATGATCTGGCAAGAATTTTAATGAATCGAACTTTTGGGTCAGATCTTCCACAGAATTCTTCTCAGTCTTTGCATGTGTCTCTTCATCATCACTGTCGCTAGATCTGTGACTATTCAGCTCATCAAAAATAACATTAATAGATTCTTCAACAATCATAGATCTTTTATTAAAAATCTATATCCTTTACTCTTAGTAGCATATCCGAGAAATATTCTTTCATCTGCTTTTGAGTCGAACTTACCCAAGTTATCCTTGGTGTTCAGGATAAAACAGCGACAACCAAAAACTTTAAAATAGGAAATGTTTTGAATTCTTCCAAACCAAAGCTCATATGGTATTTTCTTCGAGATTGGTCGAATTAACACCCTATTCAAAACATGACAGGCTGTACTAACAGCTTCTGCCCAAAAATACTTAGGAAGATTATGCTGATTCAGCAGGACTCTAGCCATTTCGTTTAGAGTATGATTCTTCCGCGCCACAACACCATTCTGTTGGGGAGTTCTAGGACAGAAAAATTCATGGTAATATCCACTATTATCACAAAACTTTTTGAAATTAGATTTTACGAATTCGCCGCCATGATCACTTCGAATACGAGTAATCATGAAGCCCTTTTCGTTTTGTACCTTTTTGCAAAATATTTAAAATTCAAAAATAGCATCACTTTTGTTTGATAAAAAATAAACCCAAGTAAATCGAGAGAAATCATCAACAATAACAAAAGCGTAGAGCTTACCGCCAAGACTAGTGACTCTACTAGGTCCAAATAAATTCATATGAATTAACTGCAAGGGTCTGGAAGTACTTACAGCGTTGATGGATTTAAAAGTGGATCTATGTTCTTTTTTTCATAGTCAACACATACCATATCTCTCTTGAATGGAATTTCAGGGAGTCCTTTTACCAACTTTTTAGTACTGAGTCATGAGATAGTATCCATATTTGCATGTCCTAGTCTCATGTGCCATAGCCAGCTTTCATCTAGATTAGCTACTAGGCATCTACCTGCATTATTAGTATTCTCTAAAAACAAGACATAAATATTGTCTTCTCTAATCCCTTTATATACGGGATCACCAGATGACATATCATATATGGTGCATTTATCTTTCACAAAATTGATACCATAACCATTGTCAGCTAAATGACTTATGCTCACTAGGTTATGTTTCAATTCTGTTACTAGACAAATATCTTTTATTACTAGATAAGGAGAAATACCTACAGTACCATTACCAATAATATCACCTCTCAAGTTATTTCCGAAGGAGACATATCCTTCTTTCTTCATCGATAGCGTAGCGAACAAAGATGCATCACCGGTCATGTGTCGCGAACATCCGCTATCGAGGATCCATTTGCTTCTAGTATGAGAGGGTTGAGGGTCTACCTACAAGACAAGTAGATGAATCCTTTGGTACCTATTTACTGAAGGGTCCATTTTGATTAGTTTTAGGTCTCCAGAATAAAGTGTGATTGTCAACAAGCTTCTTTGCCAAACAATACTGTGATATGTGTCCATGCGTGCCACAATAAGTGCAAGTAAGTTTAGAACCAGATGTGGTCAAAACTGTGTTTACATGCTTGTTTGGTTTCTTGGAGAACCTATAAGTGAAAGCATGGTGATAGTCGTGTTTCTTCTGTGCTTTCTTATTTTTAGTCCTCTTAGGTGTATGCTTAGCATTAGGACTAAACTTAGGCTGTGTCACAGGTATTGCCTATTTTCCTAACTTGATTTCTAACTTTTTAGAAAGCGCAATAGACTCTTCATATCTAGCAGTCATATCTGAGAGTCTTTATTCTGTTACTAGGTGCTTCTTCTTCTTTATGTCATATAGTTCTTGCATCTTGACATAGTCTCTTTCTTTCTTTTCAATTTTGAGGATAGCCTCATGATAGTCTACCTTGAGTTTGGCTATCTCTTCCGTGTTACTAGTAGTAGATGTCTCTTTAATATCTTCAATAAGATTGGACAGTCTAGCTAACTCGGTTGTGTATGCCTTAATCTCTTTTCGAGATTGCTTATACTTGTCAAGCACATTTTTGTGATCTTCAAGTAATTCGCTAAAGGTATTTTCTAATTCATCGAAAGTAAAATCATCATATAGATGGTTTGAAGATACCTTATCAAATGCCATAAGACAGACATTTGTATTGCCGCAGGGTCTGTCCTCTTCTTCTGTATTACTGGCATCACTTTCATGCCAGATACTTGTGTTGGCATACTTTCGACCAGATATTGCTTTTCTGCTTGATCTTGATCTGTCATATGGACTGCTTTTCTTTGAAGTTGGGCAGTCTTTCTTCATGTGCCCTGTCTTCTTGCATCCAAACCAAATAGTTTCATCTTCATTTCTTTCTTGGACATCTCTCTTCCTTTTGCTTGATTTCTCAAACTTTAGGAATTTTTGGAAGTTCTTCACAAGTAGGGCTTGTTCATCACCACTTGATGATTTTTCATCAGAGTCATTGCATGTTGATTTTCTTGCTTGAGCTTTAAAAGCAATAGATTTTTCTTTTGGTGTTTCTTCTTCAAACTCTTGCAAATCAAGTTCATGGGTCATCAGCTTCCCCATCAGTGTTTCCAAGGACATAGTGGTGAGATCATTTTCTTCAATAATTGCTATAGCTTTTGGATTCCAGTTCTTAGTTAGAGCCCGCAGCACTTTTCTGATCTTCTCATGATTGTTGTAATTCTTGCCAAGAGATTGCAGAGGATTAGTTATATCAAGGAAACGAGTAAACATCTGTGTAATTGACTCACCGGGTTTCATCTTGAAAGATTCATATTCCTGTGTCAGTCTACTAATTTTGGATTCCTTCACTTGGGAAGTACCTTCATGAGTTACCTCAAAAAGTTTCCAAATTTTGTGAGACGTCTTACAGGTTAAAACTCTGTTGAACTCCGTTTTATCAATTGCACAGAATAGTGCATTGATGGCACGAGCATCTAGACTAGCCTTAGCTTTCTTAGCTTCAGTGTATTTGTCATGAGGCTTGTCTATAAGTTGGCCTTCAACCACTGTGGGTGCTGGTTTTTTATAACCATCAATGACTATAGACCAAAGATCAAAGTCAAGAGATTTTAAGAAGAAAGTCATCCGTGTTTTCCAATAGGTATAATTAGTACCATCAAAAAGTGGGGGTCTATTTATGGATTGCCCTTCACCGTTGAATATTGATTTCACGGCTGCCATATATATATACTCTGAGGTCTGTTATATAAAAATATAAGCTGCTCTGATACCAATTATAGGACCGTTGAGCATCTCTAGAGGAGGTGAATAGAGTGTGTGTGTGCAGCGAAAAAATAATCACCAATTAAAAATTAACTATGGCAGAAAATAAGGGACAGTAAATAAATTTAGCAAGAGATAGAAAGATCAAACTCAGTGACACAGCGATGTATACTGGTATCCCTCCGAGAGGACTAATCCGGTCTCGAGTACTCTTGCTCGATGTTAATCCACTATGGCACAAGCTAAATGAGAGCTTGCAGTCTCTTACAATACCGTGCTTGGTGACAAGCGCACGACCAGCTTCACAACACCATGCTTGGTGACGAGCGCACGACCGGCTCCACAACACAATAGTTGCTGAACTTGGAACGACCTCTTTACAACTCTTGAACACCAAAAACTCTAAATCAACACAGATATTATTGGCTTTTGGCTAAGAGATGTATAGGTATAATTTGAAAGCTTTAGAACGCTTTGAAAACACTTGAATAGTAGAGAAGAGAAGATGAAGAATGAATGAGTGATTTGAAATGAAAATTTCTCAGACAGAATTCGGGCAGAGTTCTGATGCAAATATTTCGTATAGAGACGTTGCTCGCAGATTTGGAGGCAACAAATATTTAAATTCAAATTGACCGAACTTGGGTAGAGTTCGGACCGAACTCGGACCGAACTCGGTTTTGAGTTCTGTCAAAGGATTTTTCGAAATATTTTATCAAAACAGATTGATTTTATCAAAATAGATTGAAAGAAAGAATTTTGGAATATTTTGTAAAAAGATGTATAAATGAAAAATGGGTAGGCTTTTTGGAAATGTGGACTGGGATAACCCTAAGCCAGTATTATCAAATTGATTTTACAAAATAAATCCTAGACTCAATAAAATGTAAAAATATAGAATAAAATATAAAATGATTTGATGATGTGTATGCTTTGCTGATGCAGTACAACGCCCGTTGATATTGATTTTATATCTCCTGAAATGATTAGCAGCAGTTTGTATATTTTGTGTATTGACTTAAGTGCATGTTGATTATCGAAATCGGGTGTGACCAGGGAATGGGCCAACAAATCTTTCACTCGTGTCTTGCTTCTACAAGATATTTTCTTTTAGGAAGATGAATGATTTGTTCAAAATCCCAGGCCGATACGGTACTGGTTGTCTTGAAGGCGTAGAGAAAGAGGTATTGGAAACCCTGTTCTGTCATTCAAGCCAGGAGCTTTCTGTAGTTCGTATCCTATCTTCATCATCAGTTCGTGACATGCTGACTATACCAATGGATTTCTAGTTGGTACTTGATCTCTGGCTTCGGTGACACAGTCGTTGAAGAAAAAAATGTAGTTGTCGCTGGAATGAAGTAGTGTTTAGAGAAGGAACACGAACATCCAGTTAAGTGAATTCACTTGAAATCATATGGCATGACTTATACTTGGCTGTCTTCTTTTACTTGGAAGAAGTAGTAGATGTCTTTAGTTGAAAGTCGGCTTCCAAATCGGGGTGAATCCACATGATTTCGTCCTTGTCAGTTGATAAAGGAACTAAGCCGTCACTTCTTGCTGACGGAAGGTTGACGTTCTCCAAGGTAGCCTTTGGGATAGGAACAACACCGTCCTGTATAAGCTAAAAGGAGAAGTCACCAAACTGTAGAGAGATGACATTGGCCGTCACAGTCTTCTCATCTTGCTGGAGAGTAATTTTCTTGGCATTGATCAACTCCTGAATCTTTTCTTTGCGTGTGTAGCACACCCTGGTTGGATGCCCTAGGAACCTATAATACATATAATATTTAGGATTGTCAGTTTTACCTACTTCATTCGTCCGTTTAGCTTCAGGTAGTTGAAGTTTGTTGCTCTTAATCAGACAATCGAATATGCTCAAGATATCGTCTTTATCAAAGGAATACGCTTCTTTGGGACATTGTGCTCTCTATGGAGGTGTCATTGCAATAGGTATCGATTGGCTCATGTTGATGTCCACTACTATTTGTAGCAGGATATTCCTCTTTGTCGAGATTAGGCATCGGGATGTCTAGCTTTTTGAACTTATCAACACTATCTTTGGCTACCCTGGCACTTATTATGAAGGAACCCCAATCTTGGAATTATGTAGGTCCCATCCACATGCTGGCTATAGGTAACAAGTTTGATTTGCAAGTATCTATAGTCAATGTATCAGGAGTACCTAAAGGCATTTTGAGTGCTTCTCGACCGAAGCGCTCTATGAAACGTTCAGCAGTTTTATTAGGCATTTGTTTGATTTTAGTAAGGGCTGACATAGTCATGTCATTTGTTCCTTCATAGAACCGTTTTAGGAACATCTGGTTTAATGCTGTAAAGGATGTTATGCAACCATCTGGCAACTACAATACTAGTCATAGGTAACACTTGCTAGACATCCGACAAATACTCCAGTGAATAGAGCATCGTTATGTTAAAGATGGTCAGTCATCATCTCAAAGTTGTTGATATACTGACTCGGCAATGTAGTACCGTCGAAAATATTATGGTCGGTGACTTATATTTGGGAAGGAATGGACCTTTCTTCCATTCAGCAGGATAGGGTTTTTTGATCCCTAATTTATGTAAAACCTATTTTTGGTTGAAAGCTTCAAACTGATTTTATTGAAGCTTGACTGTCTCTAAAGGATCTTCCGATGTTTGAGGAGCGATAGACTGGTTTGATGGATTGGGTGGCAGAACCGCATGATAAGTGCCACCTCCAGCACCAGAATGACTCGAGGTAACAGTAGCATTGAGTAGGGGTTGCACCTCCAGGCCAATATTGATAGGTGCAGAGACTGCTACGTGTTCTTGGGTTGGAATTAGATTCACAACCGGTAGGGAAACATTTGTGTCGTAATCACCGTGTGCATGCTTGTAACCATGTCAGCCGTGGCTTTTAGGTTGGTCTCCAGAGTAGTGATTCATTGTTCCTGACTGAAAGAACTAGAAGCAACTTGCTCTTCGTTGGTGACATAGGCAGACACTTCTCTGGCGATCGAAGATGAACTGGTGGATAAGACAGTCCGATCAGAGTTTTTACTACCGGCATCGAAGTTTGGTAGAGTGCTACCACTAATATTAGGAGTGGGGAGATTCCTTTGATCGAGAAAATCTCGGTTTCTGGAGTTACGTATTCGATCAAGATATTGTTGACTAGTATTGCGGGATACATTACGTCGTGGACATTTTCTACCAGTACTACGGGACATCATGTTGACTGAAGCAAATAGCAACTAATCTTCGTCCACCATGATTGGTTCAGGAGCCCGAGTATAATTCAAGCGGTCAAAAATACACCATTTAGCTAATTGATAGCAGTACTTGATTACTATCTCATGATGCTGATTACAGTGATGTTCCTGATATGGAGTTATAGTTGCATGAGATGGCCTACAATCTTCTGCTTTTGTACAAGAATTTTACGGAGATCAGTTACATTGATAGGAGAGGAAGAAGAAGGCACATGTTCCTTGATTATCTTAGGAATATGGTTTCTATTTCCAAGATTTTGGGTCCCCTAAGTATACAAGGAAGTGCTGAGTTCGTTGGCATAACTGAGAGGATTCTCGATTTTAGAAGCCTTTACTACGCACCGATTGGTGGCTGGCACATACTGTTTGAGACTTGTCTGTCCTGCCATATGACTTGATTGAAGGCGTTCTATTCTGTGTTTATTAAGATATGTGTGCATATCAATGTCATGCGCCACTTGCTTGATGTAGGAAGATTCTAATTTTGGCCTGATTGGCGCTGGCCAATTTGATATAGAGTGGACAATAAGCCATGTTGCATTGCGCATGCTGTCCCAACACATTTGGCACGACGTAAATGGATAGCAGGAGATGAACTTTGAGTAGAGTCTATTTTCTTGGCATTGATTTGATCATCTCTGCCAAGAGAAGTAGAGTTTATACTCAGAAATGTTCTAGCATCAATTAGCACAGAGGCACAACCAGATGAAATTTCTGTCGAGTCTAGGACTGGAGAAGAATATGGAGTGGCTACAGGGCACTTTCCCTTGTTCTGCACAGAGGCAGTGATGGGTACACTCTCCACCAAGTTTCGAACTTGGGAGGAGCATGTAATAGCCATATTGAACTTTCCTTTGTTCTGTGTAGAGGCTATGATTAACGCACCTTCCACCAAGTTCAGAATTGGGGAATAGTAGGGAGTGGCTATATGGCACTTTCCTTTGTTTGGCACAGAAACTGTGATTGGTGCACCTTCCACCAAGTTTAGAACTGGAGAAGAATAAGCAGTGGCCATATGGAGCTTTCCCTTGTTTGACACAGGAATAGTGATTGGTGCACCTTCCACCAAGTTTAGAACTGAAAAAGAATAGGGAGTGGCCATATGGAGCTTTGCCTTGTTTGGCACAGGAACAGTGATTGGTGCGCCTATGGACTTCGGAGTCCAGGTGGTGCGTGTCTTCTTATCTTTGGAGATAGCATCTATGCGGGCTTGGCAGCAGTGCACTTGGCACCCCCAACGCCATTCATTGCTTCGTAGGCTGTTTGGTCGAATTGGAAGACCAAAGTCTTCTGCGTTGTGCTGATCGACGCAACTTCACATTGAGTTGTCAGTTTCTCATTAGGGGAGAAAGTCGTCCCCAGCTGAGTCGTCATGTTATTTGCAAAAATAATTTTTTTTGAGAAAACTAAGTTACAAACTAAGAAAAAGAGAGTACAAGAGTACAATTTGATTCTAGGGAAGTCCAATTGTAGGAATCTAATCAGAAGACAATCACTTTATCCTTTGGACAATGTGATATCGAAGAAAAGAAGCTCTAAAATGTGTTGCAGCAACTTGGTCAGGAGATTATGATCATTAGTGATCTTGAAGGAATGATTCTGAACTCTATGTTCTGGAATAACTGTTAAGTCGTTATCCTAATTGGCTTAGGGCGCTGATTGGCGAACCAACACCCAAATACACGGATAGTTGGCTTAACTGCATGTAACACGTGACATTCTATGAGAGAGATGCGCTTGGTCGTGGACAGTATCGCATGCACATTCTTTGAGATTAGTGGTATGCGTGCCACTTCATCTTTAACTGCTTTTGGATGATGATTTGATCAATTGGCGCTAGTTGATGAATGGCGCATACTGTAGATGAGCGCCATCTTTGAGAAAGTATTAGGTATTTGAACCTGTGAATATTTTGATTACTTCGTGCTAACTCTGCATTGCACAGAGTAAATGACAAAGATTCATGATGACTTCTGACATATCTTTCTCGAGCGCCATGCGCTCGAAATTCGAAGCAATTTTTCTCGACTGACGTGCTGTCAGTCATAATAACAATCATTTGGAGGAAGGTTGCCACATGGCAGCCAGCGCTATACAATGCTCAGCGCCATCCGATGGGGTGCACTGTTTAATACTTTGCGCAATCTGATAAATTAATCTTTGGCATTATATATAGATAGCGCATAGTAATATTTGATATATTTTGAGCTTCTACAAAAGTCTTGTGCAAAACATCTATATGAAGCAACCATATGGGTTTTTTGAAAATGGCCAAGGGCATCTTGTTTGTAAGCTCAAAAAGTCCATTTATGGACTTAAACAAGCTTCCAGATCTTGGAACATCCGTTTTGATCAGATGATAAAATCCTGTGGATTTGATCAATGTCCGAATAAATCTTGTGTGTACAAAAAAGTGTGACAGAAGCATGGTCGTATTCCTAGTACTTTATATGGATAAAATAATGCTCATTCAAAACAATGTGAAGGTGTTATATAACGTAAGGGTATACTTATCCAAACAGTTTAATATGAAGGACTTAGGAGAAGCAGGTCACATCTTTGGGATCAAAGTTTTACGAGATCGCAAGAAAATGATGTTAGGCTTATCTCAATCGGCTTATATCGATACTGTATTAACTCATTTTAACATGCAAAATTCTATGAAAGGTTTTCTACCTTTTAGACATAGAATAGCTTTATCAAAGGAATATTATCCGAGGATACCTACAGAGATAGAGGAAATAAAAGTGGTTCCTTATGCTTCGGCAGTAGGAAGGTGAATGTATGTAATGCTATGTACGAGACCTGACATCTGCTTTGTCGTAGGCATGTTCAGCAAATATCAGTCTAACCAAGGACAAGATCACTAGACTGCAGTAATGCATATTCTGAAGTACTTGAAAACGACTAGAGATTATATGCTAGTTTACCAGGCAGATAGTTTAGTGCCCTTGGGATATACAGACTTAGATTTTCACTCAGATAGAGATTCCAGAAAATCTACCTCAGGTTATGTATTTACCTTGGTAGTCGGAGCCATAGTTTGGAGGAGCATTAAGAAAAAAAATATATTGTTTCTTCTACCATGGAAGCCGAGTATGTGGTAGCCTTTGAGGCAGCCAAAAAAACAGTTTGGCGTAGAAACTTCTTATCGGACTTGGATGTGGTACCTAGTTTGACTAAAACTATTATACTTTATTATGATAATAGTCGTACAGTTGTAAACAAGAAGGAGCCACGAGCTCGTAAGACATGTAAATATATTGAGCGCAAGTACTACCTGATACAGATATCGTAAAAGAGGAGATATTGCTATGACCAAGGTAGCATCAACAGATAACCTAGTTGATCACTTTACAAAGAGCTTACCGGCTAAGGCTTTTAATGGTCATGTTGAGGGAATGAGAGTCAGACGCATGGCTGCATGGCTTTAAGTATAAGTGGGAGATTTGTAACAATATACTAAAAAGCAATGCTTTGAGTATAAGTGGGAGATTGTTAGGGTTATATATTGAAAGCATAACTTTTGTATTAAATATATTTTTCTTTTACTTTTGAATGAGAATCATGTGGGAAAATGTTGGCATTTTATATTTGTTATATATTAATGCAAGTATCTGATATTCTATATTATAGCTAATATATTGTGTGGTGACACACAGAAGATCATATTATCAGTCCCTTATAGAATATATAAATGGTTCACAACCTAGAGGGATTTGGACAAGCAATTGGTAAGGTTGTATTGTAATATGGCATTAGTCTATCTTGTCTATAGGTTTATACTAGTGCACTTTGTGTGTATTGAACAGGAGCACTTGAGGTTGTTCTCTTTGTACTGACTATAAATATCTCTACCACATTTCTAGCAGGTCACATTTCTAGCTTGAGGGTATTTTGGTCATTTTTAAATTTTTGGAAATTATTTGGAATTATTTAGTATTAATTATAATTATTGGAATTTTAAGTGATTTTTAGTATAATTGATTTAGTGCTATTATTGACTTTGACTCAGGGTAACTCAGGGGACTGTCCTAGAAGCCAACCTTAGTCAAGGATACTTGGTTAGATTATAAAACCCTAGTTTGACCTAAGTTAGTGATATCCTACCCATTAGAATTTATTTGGGGAAAATATGATTTGATTAGGCTAGAGAATGGCTTGTGATTTCATAAGTCATGACTTATGGCTTAGGCCCAAAGAGGCCCATAGGCAACTAGTAAAACCCTAACCCTAGCCCTACACCACTTGGCCGGCCATATTGGTTTCCCCCCATCGATTTAATGTCTCCTCAAACTTAGGGCTAGCCTCCTTTAGGAATTTGCAAGTTTGGAAATAGAGGTAAACTCTTTCTTCCCCAATCCATAACTTCTCCATTTCAACTCATTTTTCCTTCTAATTTCTTGCAATAGGTTCTAATCTCTGTGCATTTGATGGCTATGGTGAGAAATTTCAGTGAAGGAGCAATTTGAAGGAGTTTAGGTAGCTTGAGGAACAACTCTCATTGAAGCTTTTTGAGCAATTTCATACACCTAGGTAAATTCCTATCCTCTCCATAAAATAGTGTTTTAATTACATGAATAGGAAGCCCAAGGTCTACCCTAACTGTTGGTATAGGCCTTGTTAGTTTTTGTGTCCAATATGTATCCGTATCGGACACGTATCAGTGGATACACATAGGTGTTCGATGAAATGCCACAGTGGGAAATTTTTTCCTTATTTTCGGATTTTGTTTAAATAGGAAATTAGGGTTTAGTCTCGCTTATTGTTTTCTGGTGGAGTGAGGTAGTAGTAGTAGGTCGTGTCGGGTCGCTATGGACACGGGTACACGCGGGGTGCAGCACACGCCCGCATGCGTGACACTTCCCCTGCTACTCGGGGTCCACAGTGCACTGGATACGTCACTTGGACACGTGAAACTTGACACATGGGTGCGGGCAGACACTGACACGAGGCTCCCAAAGTTTCGTGAGTCCTCGTGTCGTATCGGACACGAAATCGAGTGTGCACTGGTCATGCACTGTTCTGTGTTCGGTTCTATTCTATTTTTCTGTGTTTTAATTCCATTTTAAATATTTAAATTGTGATTTAAAATGCTAATTAGATTGCTAGACATGTTGTTAATCTCTGTTAAGTTGGATTTACATAGTAGATTAGGTTGTTGTCATGTGAAATGGGATTCGAATGTGAGTGGGTATTAGACTGATACACTGATACATGGTTATTCAGTTTTTCCTAAAACTTAATCCTATTTAATTTGATTTCTAATTGTTGTTTCAGTTATCAATTATTCCCACATAATTGTTAGCTCATGATAGATTGATTTACTTGTTGGAATAGGTTGTTTGAATTGAGAATGGAACATTGACATTGAGTTGGGCTTTCAATGTGTATCGACTGATACATTATTTTTCAAAAACCAAATTGATTTCATTTCCTTTTAACTGTCAATTCCTGTTTTATCCCAGTTTCAAACTGGATTTTAGAATGATCTATTGAACTGTTAATTCCCCATACATTGTATTGTTTTGTTTCATTATTGAATGTGGATTGGGTTATCTTTCCTGTCAACTGTTTAAAAGGTAAACTGTCAATTAAATTGACTTGAAACGAGAGATATGTTTCCTTATTGAACTGTCACATGATCCCATAGCTGAGAATTGGATTGAATCCCTTCCAAATATCTGAGTATTGATTCTTTTTCCTTAACTGATTGATTCATTCCTGTTCACTGTCAATGTGTTTCCAGTTTGTCACTACGCTGATTTCTTCCTATGCCACTGTTTCCAGGTTTACCATTCACTGTTTTTCCATGTTAACTCACTGTTTTCATATCACGACACTGATTTCTTTCCTTTGACACATGAACACAATGTACACTACACTGTTTATTGTATACTGTTTGTTTTCTATTCCTGTTTACTCACTGTTTTCCATTTTCCTGTTTACACACACATTTCTAATTACCCTCACACACACACAAGTTTATATCAATGTAACACTCTCATGTCTCACTAACACTACACACATGTCCTTATCATCCTCACTCTCACACACACCCTCCTATTGACACATTGTCACACATGCTATGATCTCACAACCTCATGTGACACTCTCATGTCACTTCACACACACACATGTACATAATCACATTCCCTTTTCCTTAATCTCTATGTATATGTATATATACACATGTATATATATATATATATATATATATATATATATATATATATATATATATATATATATATATATATTTATTTATATATATATATATGTGTGTGTGTGTGTGTGTGTGTGTGTGTGTGTGTGTGTGTGTGTATGTGAGATTCACATATTCATGAATCCTATATATATTTGAGTGTACTATATTATATTATATATGTATTGATATGTTAATATGTGATGTGTGGGTTGGCCAGGGCATGATATAGCCTATAGCCTAGGGCTCATGGCCTATGGGTGTGTCTGGTTGCCTAGTGAGTGTCTATTTAGACTTGTATAACCTTGTTTAGACCTAGAATAGACTAGTTAGACTAGTATAGACTTGTTTGACTTAGGTTTGACCTAGTTGACCTAGTTTGACTTCTAAGGTTGACCAGAGTTGACCAAGAGTTGACTTTGGTCTAGATTGACCTAGATTCACTTAGAATGCATTGAATTCCATCTTATTATCATTTTAGACTTATAGTGACTTGTACTGTTCTATAGGAGATAGACACCACTCCTCGGACAGTAGATATTCTTCATATACTCAGGATACAGGCGAGTATATTCTCTGATCATTTCATATCCTGCATTAGGAGTATTTTTTCTTCTTTAGATTACTTTACATGATGCTGACACGTTGGAAACACGGATTAGTACTATATGGATCTTGTCGTGCGATTTTATCCCCTTAGCGGATACATCGGATATTTCGTGTTTATGTACTTTATCATGAGCATCGTGTACTCCTTGTGTTCGTGCTTTTCGTGTACAAATCGTGTAAAATTGTGTATACTCATGTGCTCAAATGATCTTCGTGTGCGACTATACTTCATGTGCAATAACATATCCTAGCTAGATGCTTGTGTATTGATTGGGGCGGGGGAGTAGAAGTGGTTATGTAATCAATCCAGTAGATTACTCGTGTACAACCTCTGTAGATTACTCGTGTACAACATCGTACCGTTTACATAACCGTCTTGTGCTCTGAATCACTAGTCACTGATAGTTCTCTATATATGGTATCTATTTATTTACAGTCTTCCTTTTTTATCATGTTATTTCCTTCAGTTTCCTGTATCTTACTCTCTAGCATGATTATATTTCCTGACTTTCTATGATTTGTTGAGATGTACTGTGCTCGCTCCTGTCCTGACTGGACCTGTTGAAATATTACAGAGGACGAGGCTGAGGCGTTCTGTCCTACATACTATGGTGCGACCCTAGATGATTTCTGTGACTTAGACCAGCAGCAGGATCTGCTAGCAGTTGATGACACTCTCCTAGATTAGGATGTCTTTACTTTTCATAGATTACTGTATATGGGTTCTGAGATATTTGGGATATGTACTTATTTAGACACTTAGACTTCTGGATTGTATCTCTGTGTTTTTATTTCTAGTTATCTATCTATACATCTTTTATCATGCTCTACCTTAGATATGATTGAGACTGTATCTGCTATGTCACCTCCATTCGGAGAGTATATACTGTACAGGTACCTTTATATTGTTAGATGTTGACCTAGGACAACGTTCTATCGCCGACACTGCGGGGTAGGCTGGACGTACCCACGTCTTGTGCCCTTACTCTAGGATGCGGGTCGTGACAGCGACAGTAGCTCTCTAGTGGATCGAGTTATTGTTAACATGTCTGGGTTGTGTGTTCAAGATGAACACGGGATAACTAGACCCGTTAGGAGAACTAAACCTAATTTTTTCTCACGGCCCCTATTGTAGCCGATATGTAACCTATATTCTGTGGTCGTCAGAAGTATCCTAAGAAGTGCATCTTTCTATAATCGTTCATCATGTGAGGAGAGAAAGGGAGGACAACCAAGAAATGAAAAGGTTGGGAGATCGTTGCCCACATGACGTCTGCCTATGAAGGCTTAAAACACGTTTTAAATCTGTTAGCTTTCTATCGATCAGTACAGACACCAATCAGTGGTTCTGGGAATCCTCAGTTCATCAGATCCGCCCGATGAACTTGCACGCTCTCTACAATACATCAGAGTAGGGCGGTGTGTGTAGGAGGCTAGGGTTTAGTGTTCGGGAGAGAAAGGAATACGAAAGATTATATAGGAAGGGGAATGGAGATGAGGTGGCCGTTCGGCCAGTTGGAGGTGAAGGGAGCCGTACAACGTGCCTAACGCATTTGTGCATTGGCAGAGAAGGTGCATAGTGTCGTCCTCGCGTGCGCAGGAAGGAGATGCACATTATAGGTTTTAAATTAGAGAAGCGGGTTCGCGGGTTCACAGGTTGCCCGCCCTCCCAAGAATCCTTCCATGTGGGTTTGAGTCGGTACTGTTCGTGGGTTTATGGTTTTACGGGTTTGGCCTACGCCCACCCTCCCGAATCTGCGTTAGAGGTGTGTTGGGCTTACATATTTGGGCTAGCAGTATAAATTTGGGGATAGGCTGAATTTGGAAGAAAAGTTTAAGGTGTTAATAAAAATGGTGGCCTCATTCTTTGTGCCAGGATTTTGATGTTGTGCTCGAAAATTTGTATTAGGATGGGTTATACATATCTAGGTATATGTATGCACCCAAAATTATATATACGTATATACATACTCTAAATTATATATATATATATATATATATATATATATACTCTAAATTATATATGCGTATATATATATATATATATATATATATATATATATATATATATATATATATATATATATATATATATATATATATACGTATGTATATATATATACGCATATATAATTTAGAGTATATATATATATATATATATATATATATATATATATATATATATATTTTCTAATTATCCATTTACTTATCAACACTAAGGACAAAATAATTTAGGCTATGACTATAGGTAATTAGGTCCCAAAGTTTAATCTGGCAACCAGGTAACATTAGCTATCAACTTAAATTTATATTTCCAATCTAATAATAAACTAATTAGTCTAGGTCCTATATGTATTGGTATTTGATTCTAAACTTAACTAATAATATATTAAAATATGTATACTAGTAATAATAGTAGTAAAAAGAAGGAAAGGGGGTTTACGTCCTTCCCAACTTAGAAGTATTCCGTCCCTAGAATTAAGAGTTTTGGCACGAATAGGAATACGGTGATCAAAGGTTGATAAAATTTAATCTAGTACGAAAGTTCGTACCTGAGTCCTCAAATAAATGAGTAAAATGTTCCCTGATAGAATCTTCGCGCTCCTAAGTCGATTCGTCTGGTGAGTGATGCTTCCACGCAATACGGACTAATCGAATCGTCTGTCCCCATAACACATTCTCGCCACGGTCGATGATCACAACCGGTTGCTCCTTATATGACAGATTCGGTCCAACTATGATCTCTGAATGATCAAGCACATGACTAGAATCAGCCACGTACCTCCACAACTGCAACACGTGGAATATGTCGTCCACGCCTTTAAGTGATGGAGGCAATACAAGTTAGTAAGCTACCTCGCCAATCCACTTCAAGATATCAAATGGCCCGATCACTACCAAACTATGTCAAATTAGCGACGAGATTAGTGACTCCAGTTAAAAACGTCGCTATGTTTTGTGTATTTACCGACGTATAAAAATGATAATGATGAACGTCACTATCAGCGATGTTTAGCGATAATAGTGACTATAATTATGGTTTAGAAGGAACAAGTCATGATTTAGTCGCAAAACGTTGCTGATTTATTTTATTCAACGATATTTTGTGATATCTAATCAAGTACGTCGCTATCATATTAGTGAACAGCGACGTCTAGTGACATTTCTCTCAGACGTCGCTAAAAACTTTTATATAGGGTTCTGGGAACCCAATCGATTTTATTTTATTTTACCCAAATTTTCGATCTCCCGCCTCGAGCCCAAAATCTCTCTTCCCCTCCCCCTCTCGTAGTAGGTGACCCCACCCCCCGGCGAGCTCCTCCCCTCCGGCGAGGCCTTCCCCCGGCGACCCCTCACTCCAGGGACCCCTTGCCCCTCGTCCCCTGCCCCGATGACCCCCCTCGCCTCCTGGTGACCTCGTCGCCGCGTCTCTACCGCCGACCCCCTCGTCCCCTGCTCCGCTCCAGCGACCTTGACCTGACCCCGTCCAAGTATACCCAACCCTAACCCTACCTGCTTCTGACATGACACAGACACACTGACACACTCACTAACACGACACCGACACACTCACTAATACGACACCAATACACTCCCTCAATCTGCCACAACATGAATATGGACACAGACACAAACATTCATGCACTGAGACAAAGACACAGACAGACACACAGACATACTGACACAGACATACGTACCCTAATACATAAACACAAAAGTATATAACATGACACGCAGACAAGTGGACACATACGACACATAGACACGTGGACACACACGTCTTACAGACATGTTGACACTGCCATTGCTATCTTGATGTGAATACTTGATTCACATTTGGGGTTAGGGTGAGGGTTATCAAAATGACTTGGGTTTTTTTACCTAGTAGTAACATAGTTAATGTATTACCTACTCTAATGTATAGGTAAGGACTTACCTAGGATAGGTAATTTGAATCCTAATTTAGGTTAAGGTATTGGGGATTACCTACTCTAGAGTTTATAAAGTATCCTAGTACCTAGAGTGTATAGAGTATCCTAAGAAGTGTATAGAGTATCCTAGTACCTAGAGTGTATAGAGTATCCTAGTACCTATAGAGTATCCTCTAGAAGTGTATAGAGTATCCTAAGAAGTGTATAGAGTATCCTAGTTCCTAGAGTGTATAGTGTATCCTAGTAACTAGAGTATCTTCTAGAGTGTATAGAGTATCCTAGTACCTAGAGTGTATAGAGTATCCTAAGATATTGGGGATTACCTACTCTGAGAACCTTGCTAAGAAGTTTCCTATTACCTAGAGTGTATAGAGTATCCTAGAAGTGTAGGTATAATTGGTACACTGTTTTGAGCCCTTCTCTAGAAATTAAATTTACTTATGCCAAGCCTTTTGGGCCTATCAAAGTTATAGATTTTTCGAAAATCTAGTGTAACTCTAATTGCCTCAAAAGGCTTGTATAAGTAAGAGTGTATAGAGTGAGTATACTAGTAGTATCCTAGAGTGTATAGTGTGTATAGAGTGAGCCTCCCTACTTCCTTTATTCTCATTCGGGTCATTCAGCTGACTATTCCGCATCATATATGATATCTACCTCAACCTCATCCTAGAGAAGTATGAAAATATTAATATTAACCAAGGTTCACAGTATCGGTATCGATATCGATATCGAAATCGCTATCGGTATCATTTACGGTTGACATCATGAATCTCATGGCTTTCTCTAGCAGAGCAAAATATAAAATCAAACGTGAAGCATAGCTTTATATTCAAAACATTAGAAGTAAAAAGTTTTCGATTGGACTACCACCAATTGAAAACATTTTACTTCTGATATTTTGAATATGAAGCTCTGCTTCACGTTTGGCTTTACATTTTGCTCTGCTAGCGGAAGCCATGAGATTTATGATATCAACTTTAAATGATACCGATACCGATTCCGATACCGATACTGTGAACCTTGTCTAATATTAATATTTCCACACTTCTCTAGGCTGAGGTTGAGGAAGATATCCTATGATGTGGAATATGATGCTGAGAGAGTCGAATGAGAAGCAAGAAAGTAGAGGGGGTCGAAGAGGGGGCCTTTTTGTTGAACATGTGATGACACTCATTTAATACTCATGTGTCTATGCATCCATTTGGAATATACTCGAATAATGTGTATCTATCTTTGCAGAATTATTGTCAATTAATGGATATGAATTACTATCTACGACATCGTTCGTAGATATACAATCATCATCCTGATGACATGTGCGGTATGCGGGATGAATTTATACAGGGTAGAGCAATTCCTATAGTTCGCCAAGGCGTTCCCTCAGTACATGGACCGTACCAAAATTAAGTGTCCATGTATGAGATATCGTAGCATAAAATATCATGCAGAAGTGGACGTGACATATCATTTGTACTCGAGAGGTTTTATGCTGAATTACTATCAGTAGGCCACATACGGAGAACTTGTGCCTTTAGCATTGGAGATGGAGCCCAGTTTGCCATATATGGATGTCCATGACCACGTTGGTTACGACAAAGGGTGGGTGAACATGGTTTTTGACGCTGCGGGGCCTAGTTTCGATCCGAACATTCATGATGCGGCTGAGGAGGCACCGAATGCCGATGCTGCGACTTCCTGGTCATGCGTCGGCATCCACAACGATTGTTGCGATTCCACTACCTCCTCTTCCTTCTACTGATGAGTCGTCATTGGTGATGCTGACCTCGGCATAGTATAGGTTCATGATGTCCCAGATACCGGGACTGTCGACTCCTCCTCTTCATCCTGACCAGGCGTAGTAGTCCTTTATTGGACTTATTCATTTGTTGTGTTGCTGACCCATTATTGGGTCTTTATGTATTTATTTTATAAACTTACTTATAATTTGTGTTATATTATGTTGAATATTATCGGACACACTTTTTATAGCCGTTTGGTAGTGGGTTTGTATCTATTCGGCTATTTTCTGTCTTTTTGATCGTTAGATTCTATTTGTTTGATTATTGGTAGTGTATTTTTATCATTTGTCTTTATATTGGTTTACCGGTATTGAGTGTTCAATCGAAGGGGTCGACGAACCCAGGGAATTCTACGGAGGGTTGCTCTTCATTTGTTGTGTTGCTGACCCATTATTGGGTCTTTATGTATTTATTTTATAAACTTACTTATAATCTGTGTTATATTATGTTGAATATTATCGGACACACTTTTTATAGCCGTTTGGTAGTGGGTTTGTATCTATTCGGCTATTTTCTGTCTTTTTGATCGTTAGATTCTATTTGTTTGATTATTGGTAGTGTATTTTTATCATTTGTCTCTATATTGGTTCACCGGTATTGAGTGTTCAATCGAAGGGGTCGACGAACCCAGGGAATTCTACGGAGGGTTGCTATAGGCCTATTATTTGTAAATCGTCACTCTAAATGCAGGTATAATGCTTTATAATAGAACTGTCATTTATATAAAAAGCATAGAACATTCTTTTTTTACATTTTTTTGGAGTTAGCGACGTTTAGTGACGCTCAGCGACACAGGCATACGTCACTAAGGTGTACCGAAATGTCGCAAACCTGAGAATTAGAACATTGTTGAACGTTACAAAAATGTTGATGTAGACAATATTACAGGTCAGCAACTTTAGTCAGGCAACGTCGCTATGATCATCGCTAAGTTCGTATCAATACGTCGCTACAAGTATCGTAACGTCACTAGATGTCACCAAACGTCGCTAAAATGGTGACATGGCAATCCAAAATTGCCATATATGGAGTCGTTAAACATCGGTATACTTTGCAGTTTACATCGCTAACAGTAGAAATGTCAGCGACAATTAGCAACGAATTTGTACGTCGTAGATTAGCAACGCAATGTCGGTAAACGTCGCTACTTGTGAAAAAATCTAGCGACATGCTGTGTCACAGACTTACGTCGCTATAGCGACAAACAATAATGTTTCTCTAGTTAGCGACCATGTTTTACGCGATATTGTCAAAACGTCGCTAATTTCGTCGCTAATTTATTTTAGCGACATATTTTTGATGTTTAGCGACGTCATCTGGCGTCGCTAATGTGACATATTTTGGTAGTGGATGTACCTCGGACTGAGCTTCCCTCTAGCTCTAAATCGGATAGAACCCCGTGTAGGCGAGATCTTCAAGAACACATGATCGCCTTCCTTGAATTCTAAAGATCGGCGATGCACATCTACCCAATGCTTCTGTCTGTTCTACGCTGCCTGCAGGTGACCCTGGATCTGCTTCACCTTCTCAACTGTGCTAGTCACTAACTTTGGTCCAAAAAGTTGCCTCTCTTCAACATCACTCTAACAACAGGAGATCGATACTTTCTTCGATAAAGTGTCTCGAAGGGTGCCATCTGGATGCTGGCCTGGTAACTGTTGTTGCAGAAGAATTCTACTAAGTGTAGGTGATCCTTTCCTGATCCTCCAAAATCAAGCATACATGCTCTGAGCATATCCTCCAATGTCTGAATCGTCCGCTGAGATTGGTCATCTGTCTGGGGTGGTATGATGTGTTGAACTTCAGTCAGGTCCAAAGGCTCTCATGGATATTCCTCCAAAAATGTGATGTGAACCTCAAGTCTCGATTCGATACAATACTGACTAGTACTCCATACAATCGTACAATCTGCCTCATGTACATATCAGCCAAAATCTCCAGTGATTGCCCCTCTTAAGGGCAAGAAGTGTGCCGACTTCGTGAGTCGATCTACGATAACCCAGACTGCGTCCTTTTCGCTGGAGCTCCTCGGAAATCTAGTGACGAAGTACATCGTGATATTTTCCCACTTCCAGTCAGGGATGAAAAGTGGCTGTAATAGTCCTGTCAATCTATGGTGTTCGACCTTGACTTGCTGGCAAACAAAACACCTCGCTACAAATATGGAAATCTCCCTCTTCATCCGTGCCACCAGTAATGCTGCCTTAAATTCCGGTACATCTTCGTACCTCCGAGATGTATAGATTACAATGAATTGTGTGCCTCCAACATGAACTACTATCGCAACTCTCCATTCGAAACATATATGCGATCTCTATACCTTAATGTCCCGTTCTCGTGAATCTGTAGTCCAGTCTGTATGCCAGCCTCCATCCTCTCTCGGAGCCTCTAGAATCTAGCATCTGTAGGAAGTACTGCCTTGATTCTCTCTACTTGTGAAGGCTAAAACTCAAGGTTGGCGAACTGCCTATCCATGCTTGGTAATACAACCTCTATTACGTTCTCCTGAAGGTCCTTCAATTGGCGACGCTGAGTCATCAAGAAGTAGGCCATAGGCTTCATACTCAGAGCATCTGCTACAACATTCATTTTGCCAGGGTAATACTGTTGCTCGATGTCGTAGTCCTTCATCAACTCCAGCCAATGTCTTTGCCTCATGTTCAGCTCCTTCTGAGTGAAGATGTATTTCAGGATCTTGTGATCAGTGAAAATCTCAACCCGCTCTCCTTATAGGTAATGCCTCCATAGCTTTAGTGCAAAAATTACCGCAGCTAGCTCCAAATCGTGTGTCAGATTGTTCTTCTCATATGTCCTCAATTGCCTCGATGTGTATACTACAACCTTGCCATGATGCATCAGTACACATCCTAATCCACTCCCAGATGCATCGCTACAAACCACGAATCCTCCAAATCCCATAGGAAGAGTCAAGATAGGTGTCATCGTTAGACACTTCTTTAGCTCATCGAATGCCAACTGACATTCCTCAATCCAAACAAACTCATAGTCCTTACGCGTCAAATGCATCATAGGCTCATCAATCCTTGAAAAGTGTCATGCCCCGCTCCCATTTTTTCGTATACGAGTACGTAGCCAAGTCCAGCCTACGTCGTAGCATCAGCTGTAGCACATTGTGTAGACCTCAATATCAATTACAGCAAAATTATATCTATTTGCTTACTTATAATAATTACTATTACAAATTCGTTTGTATAATTAAAATGATTTGCAGGAACAAACCCGCTAAATATAAAAGAATAAACTAATTTATCTAGAATCTACGGTCGTCCTCCAAAATCACTATCTCCCTATATGGTCTATAGCGCAAAAGTAGGAAGCATTCCAAGTCACCGCAACGATCTAGTCAAGAAAGGAGCGAAGTACAAGCCTATTGCAATAATGTAACTTAATACAAAATAAGCTTGACAAGCAGAGATGCAGTAGAGAATAAATAAAACATGTATATGAACTGAAAACAATAAACATGTACAAGAAACCACTAGCAAGAACATGTACGAATAAGAAAACTAGAAATAAACATATACAAATAAAAGATATAGTATATTTGAAATACCTTTCGACATGTGAACTGCTAGGCTAATATGGCACATCATAGATGACTATCTATAATAAAAAGATATGGCTAACCCATATGTGAGGAGTATAACTTAACTATCCACAATAACATACCTACTGAGCATTTCTCCTCCCGACTCACTAAAAAATCAGTAAACGAGCAATAATGCAACAACCCTATCGTGTCACAATCGTGTCTCAATTGGATACTCAATGAAACACAATCAAGAATAGCATTGTAATGTAATAAGAACATAAAGCAATAGTATACTTGCCTCGATTAGTTGTAGTTAATTTGTGACTCATGTTAGCACAGAATAGTTACGGATATCATAACGACGCAAGACGACCTGTAACGATGGAACATGCCATGTCATTGAGTCCGGGAAAGTTCAATTAGCCTAGGGTCAATATGAAGTAGTCAGAATCACAAGAAATAGGAACATATAATTAGTCACAATCAATATGGGAATAGAAGGAAATTTTGTATAAATAAATATATATATAACTTTAGGATTTTTTATAATTATTTCATGAAATACTTATCATATATAGAAAACTATCTCTTAATAGTCAAACTATTATAATCAACAAAATCTATTAAATACTTGAAAACATAGAAGATCGATTTTAGACAAAAATCCAATTTTGTCAAAATATGATTATAGGTAAATACCTTAAAAATCTAGAAATATCATTTTATGTCAACTATAGTTTTAACTAGATAAAATACAACGTTAATATTTTAGGTCAAAAACAATATTTAAAATACCATAAACTAATATAATACTATATTTAAGCTTTTAAACCAAAAACTATATTTTGAAAATTGCTAGGAAGTACTATAATAATATTTTGAACCCAATTTGGAATTGATTATAGGGCCAAGCCCAATACTATAATTGTTACAAAATAAGCTTTAGGAAATTATTTGCTACACAATTATTTAATAAAATAGTATTAAATAATACTAAGGATAATAATAATATAAAGCAATTTGAAGCCTAACACATACTTAAAGCCCAAAATAATAATAATAATATACTAATTTAGGTCTTCCATACCCAAATGTAAAATAGATGTAGGACTCAAACATATTAGTATACTTGTGTGCAAAATATTTTTTTAGAGAAATATTGATTACACATTTATTTAATGGAAAGTATGTATATATAATAAAACTAATGCCATTAATAATAATAATATTAATAACAATGACTATAATAATGTATATGTACACATATACTTATCAAATGCTATATTTGATGTTACCTGTATTATAGTGTGCAAAAAAAATCTATTCCAACTCAAAACTATCTCTCTCTCTCTCTCTTGTGAGGACTAGTCCAGTCGGAAGAACTCAAGATTCCAGTTTAATGTACTATTGGAAAATCTTGCAAGTTTTCATATGAAGTCCTTGCAACTTCTACAGACACGAGCTTTGATACGAAAAACTCGACCAACTTCAATTGTCAAGAGTTGTTTATTCAATTAAGCCTCTGATTACAATCGCTCTAAAACTTCTAGACCGCACCGTACTGGCAAATCCTTTTAGAACTCTTTGGAAGAAATATAAGCTTTAGAAGAGAAGAGATTGAAAGTGAATTGGTGATTTGAAATGATCGAAATCCTTCTCTATTTATAGTTTTTCCAAAGACAGAACTCTGACAGAATTCGGGCAGAATTCGGACAGAATTCGGACAGAACTCTTTGTAACCAACCGCAACTGAAGGGAGACCAAGTTCAAAATCATACGTTCACATATGTTCAACTTGGCCGAACTCTGGCCGAGTTGTGCTAGGGTTCAGCCAGTTGATTTTGAGAAAATTTATTTTGGCTCTTTGAAAAGTCCTTCAGAAGCTTTTTGTAAAAAGGATATTTTTCAAAAACATAGGTCATTTTTAAAAGGATAGGGTGATTTTGAAAAACGATTCCGGACAGCCTATTTGCCAGTACGACTTGGTGAACAATGTATTCCTAGACTCAATAAAATAAAAAATTACATTGCTTTGAAGGAAATACATTCTGAATGGCAAACAACTTCGGTCGTAAACATAGTAGATATCCATCGTTAAGCAGTGTCCAAAATGTCGTAGGTAAACATCTGAATTGACTTGCATTGATATCGAGACAGAGTTTGATCAATTATTAAATTCAGGTTTGACCATGACCAATCGGCCAATAATGTCTCCCATTTTGATAATTGAAACATTGTCGATATAACATATAAGTTTGGATCAATTCAAAAATGTATCAAAAAAAATTGTTCATAACCTGTATCTGTATTCATGAAGATGTTAGATCTTATTTCTTCCCCGTTGTCACTTAGCAAAATAATTACAAAAGAGAAAGCTCCCCACAATAAATACATAAGTAACAAACAATGAAGAAACAAAAATAAAATTATATAAGAACATTCATCACAGGCATGGTATAAACAGTGAATAAAATAGACAGATATAAAACAACACAGTCATGGTATTTGTCACAGGCAGTTAATATGAAGCATAAAGAAAGATAATGCTAGAAGAAAGCTGAAACAAATAAAGTGCTAAATAATAAATTAAGCCAAATTGAGGCATAAAAACAACTATTTATGTAAGTCAGATAGCATAACGAAAATAAGAGTGCTGATAATATTTTGGAATGTCGGAGCATTTCCAAGTAAACATAAGACAAAATATTAGTCTCAATATGTAACATCTCAAAAATCATCATCCTCATCATCATCATCATCAGTTGTAGCGCCAGCATGTCCAGATGGACCAGCTCCAGAAGTATGAGGAGTGGTACCAGAAGTACGATACTAATCATAGGCGTTCCCTGGCTGGAACAGAGAGTGGACTGTTTCACTTAATAAAAGGCCTGGAAGTCAGATTTTGAAAATAAAACGAGGAAGCGTACAAAAAGTACAAATTTGATTCTGAAAAAGTATTACTATGGAAGTCTGATCTGTAAATGATCACTTTGTTCCTTGGACTATATGATGATGATGAAGATCGCTGCTTGAAGTTGAACAACCAGAAGAACTAAGTCACCAGAAAGGTATCGACGCACTTGGACACTGATGGCGAGGCCGAATACTTTCCTGCTTTGCTTCACTCTGTTCTGGAAGAAAGGTTGAAGAAGAATGCTCTCGAAAATCAAAATCTCTAAGTTCTGATCTATGTATTCTCTCCTGTCTCTGTGTGTGTCTCTTGAGAAAAATAAGTCCATTTATAGGCTTGTGCTCTTGTGCATAAAAACTCAGCAAAAGTTTCGTCTTTACGCCAACAACCGCCACCCACGACCAAAGTCATCCTCTGTATATGGTGACATGTGTCCCATCATTTCATTAAGAATAGGATGCACGTACACATGTTCTTCGGAATGTGTGGCATAAAAGCCATGTAGGCAAACCATGTTCTAAGCTGGTCAGAAGAATAGGGTGTAAAACAACCCCAATGTACTATAAGCGTAAAGCGGTAGACTAGGCGTAAAATAGCCCTGACATAGACTTCATGCGTAAAGTGGTTGTTAAATAACCTTGAGCGTAAAAGTAGCTCAAATAGACTTTACGCACACGTCAACTGTTGAGCGTAAAAGCTCGTATAGTCTTCATGCGTAAAAGAAGACATAGTGTGAGCGTAAAGTAGCTCAATCCACATACTAAATGACAACATTGGTCTCTGTGTAAAAACAATTCCCTTTGAATTCTGTAATATATGCCATCATTAATATCTCCATGTCAGAGTTTGTATTAAATGCGAGACTTGACAGCTTTGTCCAGCGTAAAAGTGGCTGATCTGTCCTTGGCGTAAAAGTCATGGGTGTAGACCCGAGCGTAAAATGATCTGCCTGCTTTAGGCGTAAAGTGATTAGCCTTGTCTTGGGCTTAAAGTGTTTAGCCTCTCCGCGGCGTAAAGTAGATCAATTGGGGTGGAATGATCTATCACTCTGACTCTTTCTTTGAAGCACTTTTTTACGCTCCTACAAGACCCCCTTCAAAGTTTTCAAATATCTCCAAAATTTGGAACACTTTGAACAGGAGCGTAAAAATTGAGTTTTGACCAGTTAGCGTAAAATTAGGGATACGCAGCAGTCATCCGCATAAAAGCGGGGATATCCAATAGTCGGCGTAAAATATCATTAAATAGTGTCGGTCAACATTCAACCGTCACAATAAATTTTCTTCTTAAAACTTTCGAACGCCTTTTCACTTCCCCGAGTTTGCATTAATAATGAATAGTTTCCAATGAAGAATATGGAGAGTTGGTTTAATCGTATAAATGAGGAGAAATTCTTCACTCTTGTCATTCATCTCCATAGTGACATGGCGCCAAAGAAGGAGATTAACAATGAAGAGGCTACGGGCTCAAGGATTGACTTTGAGCGAGCACGCAACTTTGTAGAGTGCTTCGGATTAACTCCAGCAGTCTTCAATCGTATCGATGGTGGTCCTCCGACTGCATATGAGGGCTCAGGAGATGCAGAAGCATTTTTAAATCTGATGCGTCGCTCTGGGATTCACAATATGCGCGAGTTGGGTGCCTCCCTTCGTCAACCCAACGAAGGAGAGAGGAAATTTTATTCCATGTATTGCGACTCTCTTATATGTAGGGGTCCACTCCCCCCTTTTTGTAAATAAAGTTTTGATGTTAATCTCATCTGTATCTGTTGGTGCATAGAACTGTTCAACACTTCTTTTGACTGCTTCTATGGTTGTTCATTCCCAAGAAACAAACCAACACGTGGTATCTGTCTTGTGGTTACGAGAGCCTTTTAATAGGATCTTTTCCCGAAATAGACTCCCAACAGTTTCTTCAGTCTTTATAAATAGCCGAGAATGTTTCATATATTCTCATTCTCATTCCTCTGAAGATAACTTTTCGCAATGACGTTCTCCAACAAATGACACTGGCGATGCTTTCCAATGGTGTTCCTTTGTACGCCCGATCACCAGATGCAGATTCATCCACTATTAGAGCCAAATCATTTGACCTAAGTGGTAAGTCTGATCGTGAGCAATTATCTGCCTTTGAAGTTTTTGAAGTACTGGCGTAAAAGCCTTGTTGAATAGTAGTACGCCTGAAGCACTGGCGTAAAAGCCTTGCTGAAGCACTAGCGTAAAAGCCTTGCTGAATAGTAGTACACCTGAAGCATTGGCGTAAAAGCCTTGCTGAATAGTGGTACACCTGAAGCACTGGCATAAAAAAAGCCTTGCTGAATAGTGGTACACCTGAAGCACTGGCATAAAAAGCCTTGTCATCCGGTTTTAGTTAGCGTTTAATACGCATCTGATGATACTTCTGTTTAAAACACTTCTTCTTTGTCGTTTTTTGCAGAAGTTTGGCTAAAGAGCTTTTCCAGAACCGGTATTGGCGACTTTGACGCTGTGAAGAGCATTCTTCTGACATCAACATCAGGGAGCTCATGCACTTTTGATGCGCAAATCAGACAACTCAGAACTATTCGTGAGATAGAAGGGTCTTCCTCTGTTGGTAGGAAGAGCCTTTATACACGGAGAGTTGGATGGTGGAGTCAACTTATCCCGAGAAATCGGGTAGTAGAGTTCCTTTCACGGCAGAACTAGGAATTGTATCCCAATGCTGGATACATTCCTATCTTCTCTAAAAGGCCGCCCCTACTCTACCAGTTGTATTGGCAGCAACACGTCTTCGGGCTGCCATACTCTGGGATTCTCCTCTCGTCTGAGAGAGAAGACCAGAGTTTGATTCCTACTGCTCTGGTTGCCACAAAGGCTCGAACAGCAAGGAATTGACACCAACAACGAATCCGACGAAGAAGATCCAAAGAAGAAATAGATCTCCATTAGGTTATCGTTGTGTGTATAGAATGAAAATCCAAGATGTAATAGATTTCCATTATGATTTGTAAGAAAGTCTAAGAAATGTAATAGACTTTTTATGATATGAGAATAGAAATGATAATTCTTCTATGCTCAATGATTTGTATCTATCTGGATGTAATGTGGACATGATAGATAAATGAAATCTTGTTTTCTGTTTTTAGAGTATATAATACTATCAGAGGTAATATGGACATAATAGTATATATGAACTCAAAAGAAAATTAGATTAGTATCTATGCAGAGGTCAAATGGAAATGATAGATAGGAAAAAGAAGTAGATTTAGTATTTATCCAGAGGTCATGGAAACATGATAAATAACGAATCCCACTTTCTAATCAATTAAAAAATAGAAGATATAAAATCCCTTTCCCAGGAGACAAAAATCAGCTTAACCAAACCTTGGTAGCTGGGGAATAACGAGATAGATGTCATGAGCATATAGGTCCATATCAATGTATGAATGAATCAACGTAACTTTCGAAAAAAGAAAATATTGATTCAATTCCATAATTAAATGAATGAACCTGATAGAACGAACGGACAGGTCTTTTCGGGAATGAAAGGTTGTTCTCAATTTCAAAGACCGGTTTATTTATAGTCCTCTTCTATAAATATGTGAGAACTGCTTGTAACATTTCATTCTTATTTCTCCTCCTCTATTGGAAATGTCTTCCGAAGATGTACGGCAAAAGAATGAACTCTCCAGGAAAATTGAGGACATCATTGAGACGTGCCCCGTTGAACCCACTGTATCAGGTCCAACTGAAATAGGTGGAAGCTCTTCTACGCCCAAGCCATCCCAAGAGATCCTTGCTTTCTTAATAGAGCCAGGGAAAACTCCTGAAGAAGAAGCATCAAGGATGGATGTCCGCAAATTTTTTATGAGTTCAGGAAACGATGCCTTCTATGCATTGGCTGACTATGTATTCAATAAGGAAGGGAGTGGCCCTCGTCATTAATCTTTTGTTTTGAACAAAAATAAATATAAATGAAACTTTATTTTTATTCTGTCTCTTTTATACATAGTATTTCTTAAGAAATTTGCCATTGATTGGTATCATGATTAGATCTCCATTAGGCTTTGATAACCGATAGGCGCCATTGGAAAATACAGTCTCAATTACATAAGGGCCTTCCCATTTTGCTTGGAATTTCTCTTTGCTTTTATAAGTCATCACCATCAGTCTTCGAACGGCTAATACCAGTTCGCCAATCTTGAATACCCTCTCTTTAACTTTACGATTGAAAGTTTGAGATATACGGGCTTGATATAGCTTAATATGCTGTTGTGCTTGAAGACGCTTCTCATCCAATCCTTCAATTTCTTGGAGTCGTAAGCGATCATTATTCTCTGTAGTTAGCTCATTAGCAATGGCTATTCGAAGGGATGGAATCTGGATTTCCAATGGGAGGACAGATTTACATTCATAAACCAATGAGAATGGTGTAAAACCAGTAGGATTTCGGACTGTTGTTCGATAAGCCCATAAACATTCTCCGAGTTTCTCATTCCAATCACATTTATTAGAAGAGACAAATTTTTTGAGAAGTTTGATGATCGTCTTATTGAAAGCTTCAGCTAAACCATTAGCAGCTGGATTATAAGCCGTAGAAGCCAGATTCTGAATTCGATTCTTATCACAGAATCGATAAAATGCCTGACTGGCAAATTGCGGACCATTGTCATGAATTATTCGTCGAGGAATTCCGAAGCGATAAATGACATAATGTTTGATAAAGCTAATCACATTAGATGTTTTCACTTCAGCAAGAGGAATTGATTCTGCCCACTTAGAAAAATAATCGGTTATAGCTAATATGAACCGATGTCCTTTAACAGAAGGAGGATTAATAGGACCAATGACATCCATACCCCAAGCTTTGAAGGGACAAGAAGATACTGTAGGATGTAGAAATTCAGACGGTTGATGAATAAAATCAGCATGAATCTGACATGCTTTACATCTTCTGGCATAGTCTACAATATCTGCTATCATAGAAGGCCAATAATACCCTATTCTTCGAATACGGTCTTGTAATTTAGGACCTGGTTGATGAGCACCACAAATACCATCATGAGCCTCTCGTAGTGTTTGTTTGGGTTCACTTTCTGAGAGACAACGCAGTAAGAGTCCATCATATGATCGACGATATAACATATATAAAGACGAATCATAATAAAATCGAAATGATCGTCTTTTAATTGATGCAACTTCTTTTGGATCTTCAGGCAAAATTTCGTGAACCGCATAGTCAATGAATGGAGTTCTCCAATCCCTCTGTTGGGAACTAACCTCTGTCGTATAACTTTGTTCAACATACAGATTATTCTTGATACAGCACAGATCTCGGTCCAACAAAGTAATTGTATTTTACCTTCGGATTGGAACAGCCAAATCTGCAGCTACACTAGCAAGAGCATCAGCCTCAACATTCTAAGAATATGGTACAAATTCAATGAAGAATCCTTTGAATGAAAGGACCAACTCGACTACCACTTGATGGTAAGGGATGAGATCCGGGTTTCTGACCTCATAAGTTCCTCTAACTTGATTAACAATCAATTGAGAATCTCCATAAGCTTCTTGGAACTCAATATCCAATTGTTTTGCTACTTGGAGACCAATCAATAGAGCATTATATTCTGCTACATTGTTGGAACATGGCTCATTGAGAGAATAGGCACGGTATATGACCATTTTGTCAGGAGAAACCAAGACGATTCCTACCCCAGAGATAATATTGCCTTTAGGTCCTACTCGTGATGCTCCATCAAAATATAATTGCCATATATCATTCTTCAGAATCATGTTGCAATCCACGACTTCATCTGTAATGTCCTCATATAACTTTAATGTTTCTGGTATAGGGTGAGCAGCTAAGAAATTAGCTAATGCTTGACCCCTTACTGATTTTTGAGGCACATAAACCATATCATAAGGAGCGAGCAATATTGCCCAAGTAGCTAATCTGGAATTAAGAATACTTGGCTTTCTCATCAATACCCGAATAGGATTTATTCTAGAGATGACATGAATAGTTTGCCCTGTCACATAATGTCTTGTCATTTGTATGGCAAAAACCAAAGCCAGGCATTCCTTTTCTATAGGAGTATACCTGTGTTCAGCTCCAACCATCATTTGGCTAAGAAAATAGATTTTCTGTTCATGACCCATATCACTTTTCTGTGCGAGAAGAGCACCACGTGAATGATCCAAGGCTCGAACATATAGCAAAAATGGTTTTCCTACCACTGGAGGTACCAGGACAGGTGGATTTGAAGGTATTGTTTAATATCATTGAAGGCTTCTTGACACGCTTCATCCCAGACAAAAGATACACCTTTCTTTAACAGACGGGAGAAAGGTTGACATCTCCCAGAGAGATTAGACATAAATCTCCTGATATAGGCAATACGGCCCTGAAAGCCACGGAGCTCTTTCAGATTGCGAGGAGGACGCATTTCGAGGATTGCTTTAACTTTATCAGGGTCAATATGGATACCTTGTGAAGTAATAACAAATCCTAAAAACTTGCCACTGGAAGCCCCTAAGAAAGACTTGGTAGGGTTCATTTTCAATTGATATTGACGCATCAATTCAAATACTGTCTTTAGGTCTTGAATATGATCATCTTTTGATCGACTTTTAACAGCGATGTCATCTATGTAACATTCAACTGTCTTTCGTAGATGCTCTTGGAAGATGTTGCTCATGGCCCGTTGATATGTAGCACCGGCATTTTTAAGACCAAACGGCATAACCGTATAACAGTAAACTCCAAGGGGTGTTCGAAAAGAAGTATGTTTCTCATCTTCTGGATGCATCTTGATTTGATTGTATCCTAAAAATCCATCCATGAAAGACATACGTTCAAAACCGCATGTATTGTCTATCATGACATCAGTGATGGAAAGTAGAAATTTGTCCTTTGGACAAGCCGAATTAAGATCTCGATAATCTATACAAATTCGGACTTTTTTATTCTTTTTCATAACATGAACAATGTTGGCAACCCAATCCGGGTGTTGCTCTTCACGCACAAATCCACATATGATCAACTTTTTGACTTCTGCTTCGATTGCATCCATCATGTCTGGTCTAAAGCGTCGTTGCTGTTGTTTTACAGGCTTGGTGTTAGGCAAAATATTGAGCTTATGAGTAACAACTTTAGGATATAGACCCGGCATATCCTCATAACTCCATGCAAAGATGTCAATATATTCTTTGATCAGTTTTATCAACTCTTCCTTTTCATCGTCAGAAAGGTTCTTACTGATGAATATTGGTTTGGACGTAGTTCCATCTCCAACATCAATCTGGACCACCTCATCCTCTGTAGGTGGCTATCGTTGTTCAAAACGGAGTTCCCACTGAGTATACATCTGTTAATCCCAAGGATCATTCTCAAATGGCTCTGATTCACCATCAATTTGAACCATATTGACTGAGAATATTTGTCTGGATTCATCATATGAAGTATGAGATATATTGGATTTGATGAATTAGTTTTCTTTCGAATCAGATGATTGTGAGGAATTAGAAGAGAATTCTTCTTGTATATCGTCACTAAACATATGGGATGGATCATATCCCAATCCATGACCAGTCTTCTGGTAAAACGGATCACCACATAATGGGAGTCGTCTACCCTTGCCTTTATTGAGACCTTGCATAGTCTTCAAATTATATCCCATGTTCTGGATAATCTTGATAGATTGTTGACTATACTTGTCAATTCGGATTCTTCCTTTGTCTTTATCTTTCAGCTCATCTGCCTGAGCAACAGGGATATTTCTAGCCAGACCAAACATGATTTGGCGCTTGTTTTTCTTATTAGACGGAACCACAAAATAAGACTCTTCGTAACGTCCAAAAGTTACGCAGGCATGTGATGAAACGGCTACAGGTAGAAGATAGAAAGAAGATGTCAGAAACCTTTTAGCATAAGGTCCAACATCTACATTAGGAGAAAAAGAATTTTCCTTATGATCAATGTATAAAGTTCCTTCTGGCTTCATGTCGCCTTTATATTGATGACTTTGCTTATCCGAAGATAAATTCATACTTTCAATAAAATTGACAGCCATATACTCGAAAAAGAAATCTTCATTGATATCAAGAAGTACAGAATGATCAATATTTACATCATTTATAATCTGATTACTATGCTTCGAATTAATCAACAGTGGACCATTATCCATCTTCTGTGTAGATTTGCCAAGATTGACAATCAATGGTGGTTGAGGATCATTCGTATAAGAAGTACGCCCTTTGACTTTGATCACAAAAGGTTGAACTTGGTTCTTAGCAGGAATATTTATTGATTCCTCGGATGAAGTTAGAGTTCTTCCTTTAACCTTGATTATCAAAGATTGATCATTGACAGGTTGGGATTGGATTCGTCCCTTGACTATGATCTTCAAAGGTTGCTCTTCTGGTGTATCTTCATTAAGAGACTGATCCTCAGTAGATGATTGATCCTCAGCTATGTCTGATATCTCTTTCATATGCTCTTGTTTATAAAGCCTTGAATCAGAAAAAATAGGCTTCGACACCCTTGAAAGGATTGATATCAGCAAACTCAGTCTTCACAACTCCTTGGGAATCTACATACTTGAAGCATTGATGGAGAGTTGAAGGCACGATATTATGCTCATATAACCATAGTCTTCCAAGAAGGATATTGTAGGATACGTCTGAGTTGATAACATAGAAGGTTACCATAGTTCGGAGATCTCCAATCTGAATCTGCAGACGAATCTTCCCCAGTGGTTTACTCTTGTCAGAGTTAAAACCGACTATCGTAGTACTAGTGTAAGCAAATCACTAGTAGGAATCCTCAGGGGTCTTAGCATACTCTGAAGAATTATGCTAATTGAAGATCCAGGATCAATGTAGACCCTATCAATTTTAGTAGATCCAATATACCCAGTATAGCACAGAGGCCTGTCGTGTTTGTTATGCTTCAACAGCATATCTTCTTGTGTAAAGGTGATGTTGGGAATTGCTTCCATCACACTATGACATTGCAAACATGAAACTGGAGTATTATCAGAACTCTTGAGTTGAGCCAAGCATGAATCTGCCTGAAGTAGAGCTTCACTCAAAGTCTCCCTACCTTCTCTAGAAAGGCGAAGCAGTTCAAATATAGATAGTCTAGCTGGAGTATTGGCTAACTGAGCTAGAATATCAAATTTGTAAGGTTTCATCACCACCCCCTTACTGGATGCAGACTTCAATGGAACGTCAAAGCGTACTGCTTTCTGTTTACCCTTTTCAACCACCGAGGGTTTAGCAGGAACAAGAGAAGGTTGAGCTGGTAGTGTTTCCATTACATCTTCTGCTTCTTTGGAAGATCCATCATAATCTTTGTGGTACTCCTTCCTGGATCTTGTACCAGCAAAAGTTTCTTTCTCAGACTTAAGAGAAGGAAGTACCATATTACAGGATTTAGTCTTCCTCCCTTTAGCCTTTTTCTTGTAAAAGGTTTGTTGTGAGGAATTTCAGAACCCAATCCAATAGTAGATTTTTGATTTTGAATTTGTAAAGGAAGTCGTATTCCTTTATCATAATTCAAACCTTCTGCCTTCTAAAAGTCATAACCCATTTTCTTCATGAGAATGACAGATTGCTGATTGTACAGATGAATGGGCAGTAGACTTTTAGCAAATGGTTCTACAGAGGAAGAAGAAGAGATCCCTGTATCCACAGGAGAATAAAGAATGGATGTCTCTGTAGCCACAGGAGGAGAAGGATTCGGGATATGAGGAAAAATCCCTGTCGGAGCTTTTTCATAAGCAGCGAAGACTTGTTGTGCCCGATATAAAGTAATACTATTCATGGCTAGCCATTGCTGGTGAGTAAGCTTGAGCTTGGTTGGAGGAGCTAGACTTGGAGGACAGATGTTTAGTCCTCTCAATCTATCTTCTAAAGGAAAGCCATCCCATAGCCGATCAGGATCTAGAATATTATGAGAAATCATGTTGCAGGTTTTGACTTTCTTACCCTTCTTGGATTTTGAAGTTTTACCTTCATTTTCCAATTCAGGCACTAAGTCAGGATGTACCCACATGATTTCACCATTCTTTGGTGTGAGTGGCAGCAATCCTGTATTTTCTTCTCTGGCAGGCGGCATATTCACGATCTTCATTGTCGCCTTTGGAATTGGGATAATTCCATCTGGGACTTGCTGTGGAGGAAAATCCCCGAATTGAAGAAAAACCATATTGGTTGTAACCGTATGGTCATCATTAGTTAAGGCGATAGCACCGCCATTTATCAGCTCCTGCATTTTCTTCTTCAGGACATAGCAAGCACTGGTAGGATGATTAATGTATCTATGATAGATACAATATTTGGGATTGTCAGTTAGCTTCACCTCATTAGGCCTCTTTGGCTCTGGAATCTGAAGTTTGTCACTCTTCACCAGACACTGAAATATCCCTGGGATATCACTCTCACCAAAAGAGTATTCTTCCTTTGGCCTGGAAGATTCCTGACTATTCGGCATCGTTTTATTCTTGGAAAGATTAACTATGAGGGTATTTTTTCCTTTCACATTATGATTACCGGGGTTATTACCAGGATTACTTTTCTTTCCTCTATCATCTGAGGCAAAAATCATCCCATGTTCACGAGCCAACCTACCATTGGTCTCGGCAGAAACTGCTGCTATGATGAACGAAGCCTAATCTGTGAATTGAGAACCCATAAAAATAGCAATAGATGGTCGCAGATTCATCTTGCATGTATCAATAAGTGCTGAATCTGGCATACCCGGGGGCATCTTTAAAGTCGCCTGTCGAAAACGTTCGATGAACGTCCGAGTATCTTCTTTCTCCTTTTGTTTGATTTCTATCAAGGAGGACATATTCATGTCCATACCTCCTTCATAGAAGCGGGAGAGAAACATTGCCTTAAATTCGTCGAAGGACGAAATGCAATTGTCGGGTGAACTTCGATACCAATCATAAGCCGAACCCGTCAGGCACCCGATGAACACTCGAGTGAGAAGAGCGTCATCTTTCTGCAGATGTACAATCATAATATCAAAGTAATTGATATATTGACTGGGAGATGCTTTTCTATCGAACAAAACCATATATTGTGGCTTGAATTTCGGTGGAAAGGGTACATCATTCTAATGAGGAGGATAAGGTTGCTTAATACCTAACCTCTGGAGTTGATCCTTGTGCCTCAAGACTTCAAACTGTGCTTTGAGCTCACGCACTGCTTGAATGTCTTCACTGGTTTGAGGAATCACATTTGATTGAATGGTTGTTGGATGTACCGTAACCCCCACTGGAGGTGGTACGTCTTCAGGAATAATGGAATCTAGAGATACAGAATTTTGATTAACAGCAGGCTCCTGAATATTCAAAGGTATTTCAGCCCCTTGACTATCTTGAGTTGGTACTGCTACTGGTGCCAGTGTCTCTACTGGCGGCTGAGCAGTTTGCTGATTCAAAATTATCTGATGCATATTTTGTACCATGTTAAACATGTCTTTCAGTGATTGCTCAACGGCAATAAGATGCTACTCTGTATTAACAGATGAGGTCTCTGGTTCATCTCCAACAACGTAGGATTCAACCTCTCTTGAAGATATAGAAGGATCAGTATAGAAGTATGAATCGACACTGTCAGTCTCAGACTCAAAAGATTGAGTACCCCCAGCTTATGAATCAGAATTCTGCATTTGTCTTTGTCTTCTTGATCGAGTGTTCTGATATATTCCCTCAAAAGAATCAAGAAGTCTGTTGAACTGTTGCTGACCTGGGGTTTGGGACGTATTCCGTCTTGGACGTATTAGTATGAGACGCCATGTTGACTGATGCATATGACAGCTCATGTTCTTGGTCTTCAGCTTGATGTTGAGGCGAATTAAAACTTAATTGATCAAAAACTGACCATTTTGAAGCCGAACAACAACAGTTGATCACAACCTGGTGATAACCACAATGATGTTTTTCTTGGGGAAATGTCACCGGAGATTGTCTATTCTTACGCTTTTGCATTAGCAATTCGCGTAAGTCAGAAGGAGTGGAGACAGTAGTCTTCTTTATTACATTTGGGGTGGAGAAACGTTTAGTCCCCTGTGTATAAAGAAGATTACTGGCTGCATTCGCAGAACCAAATTGTACATTTCTACGCGTTTGGAGTTGTATGCATAAATCTTGAGATTTTTTAGCACGAAGGACTCCATTTTCATTGCGTATAATTTATAGATTTGGTACTTTGCGTAGAGCAGTATAAGAAGGCTGTTGGTGTAGAACTGAAGCTTTACCATCAACATTTTTATGCTGCACACGTTTAGGTACATTCACATTAGATGTGTAAACATCTTTGTGAATTTTATCTACACTGTTACAGACAGGAGGCTTACCTTTATGCGTAGAGGGTAAAAATTGGTTATCTACTACGTCACAGACGGGAGATTTTCCTTTACGCGAAGAGCGTAACTTGTGTGTGTCTACCACGTCACAGACGGGAGACTTATTCTTACACTCAGAAGCATTAGAGTTTGCCACATTACAAATGGGAGACTCATCTTTATGTACTGAGCGTAAAAGTTGGTTTTTACCCACTGAGCGTAAAACCTGGTTCTTACGCACTGGGCATGAAACCTGATTATCTCCACCGTTACAAACGGGAGATAAATCGTCACACTTTAAGTGCAACTCTGAAGTAAGGACTGCCTCGTTACGAACGGGAGCCCTTACGACAGGAGTGGGAAGAATTCCCTTGCCACTAGCAGCAACAGAGAGATCAGAAGCTATTTTGGATTTAGCAATCCAAACTTTTCGTGCTTTACGAGATTTTTGAATATTGGAGTAGTGAGAACCACCCCCAGTTCTGAGCATTTCTTTATAGGCAGTCTGGTCGAAGTGTACAACCAGAGTCTTCTTGGTCGAACCGACCGAAACATCATCATATTGAGCAATTGCCTTCTCGTCAGAGGAGAAGGTCGTCCCCAGCAGAGTTGCCATTTTTGTTTCACTTAACAAAATGCCTGAAAGTCAGATTTTGAAAATAAAACGAGGAAGAGTACAAGAAGTACAAATTTGATTCTGGAAAAGTATTGCTATGGAAGTCTGATCTGTAAATGATCACTTTGTTCCTTGGACTATATGATGATGATGAAGATCGCTGCTTGAAGTAGAACAACCGGAAGAACTAAGTCACCAGAAAGGTATCGACGCACTTGGGCACTGATGGCGAGGCCGAATGCTTTCCTGCTTTGCTTCACTCTATTCTGGAAGAAAGGTTGAAGAAGAATGCTCTCGAAAATCAAAATCTCTAAGTTCTGATCTCTGTATTCTCTCCTGTCTCTGTGTGTGTCTCTTGAGAAAAATAAGTCCATTTATAGGCTTGGGCTCTTGTGCGTAAAAACTCAGCAAAAGTTCCGTCTTTACGCCAACAACCTCCACCCACGACGAAAGTCATCCTCTGTATATGGTGACATGTGTCCCATCATTTCATTAAGAATAGGATGCACGTACACACGTTCTTCGGGATGTGTGGCATGAAAGCCATGTAGGCAAACCACGTTCCAAGCTGGTCAGAAGAACAGGGCATAAAACAACCCCAATGTACTCTGAGCGTAAAGCAGTAGACTAGGCATAAAATAGCCCTGACATAGACTTCCCGCGTAACGTGGTTGTTAAATAACCTTGAGCGTAAAAGTAGCTCAAATAGACTTTACGCACACGTCAACTGTTGAGCGTAAAAGCTCGTATAGTCTTCATGCCTAAAAGAAGCCATAGTGTGAGCGTAAAGTAGCTCAATCCACATACTAAATGACAATATTGTTCTCTGTGTAAAAATAAGTCCCTTCGAATTCTGTGATATATGCCATCATTAATATCTCCACGTCAGAGTTTGCATTAAATGCGAGACTTGACAGCTTTGTCCAGCGTAAAAGTGGTTGATCTGTCCTTGGCGTAAAAGTTATAGGTGTAGACCCGAGCATAAAATGATCTGCCTGCTTTAGGCTTAAAGTGATTAGCCTTGTCTTGGGCGTAAAGTGTTTAGCCTCTCTGCGGCGTAAAGTAGATCAATTGGGGTGGAATGATCTATCACTTTGACTCTTTCTTTGAAGCACTTTTTTACGCTCCTACATGGACCGCCTTATCATCAATACGGTAGCCAGAAACAGAAGGGTCTCGAGGTAGAGAGCTAGAAGAGTGACCCATCTGTGCAAATCTCAGATCGGCGAAAGAGTTGGCAATAGCCTGGAACCGAGTCATGTCACGAAACTCATATTTCCTGGAAGTGTCAACATAAAATGACTGCAGATCTGAAAGATGCTGATAAATACCCTCAAAGGTCATAGGGTAAGGCTGAGGGCGACCAGGTGCTATGGGAGTAGGTGCAGGAGGAGCAGGTGCAGTATGTGGAGGAACATCGGCAATGCTACGACGAGAGAGTTTGAGGAACTTGGGCTTAGGGTCCAGAGCACAAGTGGATAAGTCAATATCGAATCTCTGAAAGATACATGGGATGATCATTGCATAAGAGAGGTTGTGGTCTCTTCCGCGACATCTACCCATCATCTGAATGATAGTCTTAGGGGCAGAGAAATGAATCCCCTTAAGAATATGATATAGAGCAGAAAGCTCAAGTGCAGTGACATCATCTTTGAAAGTGGATTTTGGAAGTAAGTGGAATAGATGATGCGATGTAATTCATAGTTAAACAAGTTCGAGTTATTGGCCTTGAACTTTCCAGGACAAGCACGTGCGGGCGCACAAAGCTCATTCTTGAAACTAACGAAAGTCGTACTATCGGGGAAATCGAAATCAGTGATGTTATCGAACGGGGCACCTTCGTTTGGAATACCAAGAATTTTTGCTAACGTTTCATCAGTAAAATCGATATCTATCCCTCCGACACGTATTCTCACGGTAAAAGTGTCTAACACAAAATTACAGTAAAATAATCTAATGGCATTAGTAGCTATAGGAAATTGTAAAGAAACAAAGTGTTGTAACCATAATGCCTCAAAGTAAGGACGATAGTCAGAAAAGATAGTCCATTTGATCGGAGATCCGGTACAAATAGTACGCATAATGAAATTGGCATACCACAATAGGGCTTGGTCGGGAGTTTTGAAGTAAAACTCGTCCGATGCACCGTCATCCGATTAGACCGAAGAAAAGAGGGAATCCGTATGCGGATCCTAAGACGATGCCTCCTCACTGGCATTGGTCTTCTTCCTCTTGAAAGGATTGAATTCCTTAGACATTCTATCCCAAAATCTAGAAACCCTAACAATTAGAAAGTGGAGGAGAGAAGGAATTATACCTTCCGAGAATTGGATATGCTGTAGAGGACGAAATTCTCCGCACGAAGCCAAATTTTGGACGAAGATCTCCATGCGGATTGGAAGAAGGAAGGGAGAGATGAAGTAGGGTTTAGGGGGCACGACTGCTTCTGTTTTGATGATGTTTAGAAGAATGAGGAAGAGGGGGCCTCGGGTTCTGACTGGTACATATATAATACCCAGCCGAACTCTGTCCGAATTCGCCAAGGGTTGCCTGGCTATATATATATATATATATATATATATATATATATATATATATATATATATATAATAATAATAATAATAATAATAATAATAATAATAATAATAATGAGGCCACATCTTTTTTATTATTCGTTTCAAATGTTTAATTCAGAGTTTAGTAATTTTAAATCTCAAAATAATGTAATTAATATTATTGTAGAAATTAATATTCTTTACTCAGCATCTGTCTCAGATTAGTTGTAGGAGTACTGTCCCAGCTAACGGAGGTTCACCGGGGAACTCTTAAATACCGCTTCGCTTCGACCGTAGTCGTGGTGACAGACAGACTCTTTTTAGGCTTGTCTAGAAAACAGTTATTGAGTATTGAATAAATAATCAATAAAACAAAATTAATTAATATTATTGATATCTAAAATTTCTAATTCTCGACGTAAATAATTTAAACGATCTTCCGCTAGAGGTTTTGTGAGTATGTCAGCTAATTGATTATGTGTGCCTATGTATACACGGTCTATATCTCCATTTTGTTGATGATCTCCAAGAAAGTGATGTCTAATCTCGATATATTTAGTAAGAGAGTGACATACTGGATTCTTAGTCAAATTAACAGAACTAGTATTGTCACAGAAAATGGATATGTGTGTAAAATGTAATCCATATTCTTCTAAAGTTTGTTTCATCCACAAAATTTCTGCACAACAATGTCCTGCGATGATATATTCAGCTCGGTTATTGATAATTCAACAAAATTTTGCTTCTTACTAAATCAAGATACTAGAGCTTTTCTTAGGAAATGACATATGCCGCTAGTGCTTTTTCTATCTATTTTGCATCCGACAATATTAGCATCAGAATAACCGTTAGGTCAAATGACGTGGTTTTGGGATACCATAAGCCGACAGAAGAAGTGCCTTTAAGGTATCGTAAGATACGCTTAACTGCGCACATATTTGATTCCTTAGGATTAGCTTAAAAGCATGCACATAAGCAAACACTAAACATAATGTCTGGTCGACTAGCAGTTAAATACAGTAAGCTACCGATTATACTTCGATAGTTACGTATGTCGACAGGTTTGCCTTATTCATCAATATCAAGCTTGGTTGAAGTCGCCATTGGAGTGCTAAGTGGCTTGACTGCTTCCATGTCGAACTTTTTTAATAGATCTTTTGTGTACTTTGCTTGATTTATGAACGTCCCATTGTTGGTTTGTTTGATTTGCAGTCCGAGAAAGAATTTCAACTCTCCTATCATGCGCATCTCAAACTCATTCTGGATACACTTTAAAAATTCTTGACAAAGAGATTCATCAATAGATCCAAAATTAATATCATCTACATAGACTTGAATAAAAAGAATATTGTTATTCAAAGATTTTATAAATAAAGTAGTGTCAACCTTTTCCTTTAAAAACCCGTTATCAAGTAGAAAATAGCTTAGACGATCGTACCAAGCACGAGGGGCTTGTTTCAAACCGTATAAGGCTTTCTTCAACTTGAAAACATATTCAGGAAATTTAAAATCAGTAAAACTAGGAGGTTGAGCTACATGAACTTTTTCTTTTATAAAACCATTTAAAAATGCGTTTTTAACATCCATTTGAAATAATTTAAAATTATGAAAACATGCAAATGCATATAACATGCGAATGGATTCTAATCTCACAACTGGGGCATAAGTCTCATCATAGTCGATACCTTCTTCTTGATTGTATCCTTGAGCTATGAGTCGAGCCTTATTACGAGTCACTAAACCATTCTCGTTCAGTTTATTTCGGAATACCCATCGGGTGCCAATGACCGGATAATCAATTGGCTTGGGAACAAGTTCCCAAACTTGATTCTGTTCGAATTGGTTTAATTCCTCTTGCATAGCATCTATCCAAAAATTATCACTACATGCTTCTTCAAATTTTTTGGCTTCAAACTGCGAAACAAAAGCAACACAAGAAGCTATATCTTTATTAGAGGAACGAGTACTTACACCCTTGGTAATCTCACCAATTACCAAGTCCTTTGGATGATTAGCCAAGAATCTCATCTCTTTTGGTGTAGTCTCAGGATTGCTAGTTTCGGCTTCTTTGCTTGGAGGTTCATCTGATGCTGATATGATGGTTCTGCATCTTTGTGTGAAGGTTTTGCCGTAGATGTACTTGGTGTGATTATGTCTTCATTGTCATCATCGTCTAAGTGTTGATTTAGATCATCAAACTTGACATTGATTGATTCTTCGATGATCATAATTTTTTTGTTGAAGACTCTGTATCCTTTGCTCTTTGCTGCATAACCTAAAAATATACCTTCATCGACCTTTTCATCAAATTTACTCAAATTGTCTTTAGTATTAAGAATAAAACATTTACAACCAAAAATCTTGAAATATAAAATATTTGTTGTTCTATCAAACCATAGTTCATAGGGAGTCTTCTTCGATATAGGTCGAATTAGAACCCTATTGAGAATATAGCATGCTGTATTTACAGGTTTAGCCCCAAAGTATCTAGGTAGACTAAACTGGTTTAACATTACTCTAGCCATTTCAGATAGAGTTCTGTTCTTACGTTCCACAACTCTATTTTGTTGCGGAGTCCTAGGGCAAGAGAATTCATGCAAATAACCGTGTGTCACAAAATTGCTTGAATTCTTCATTCTCAAATTCGTCGCCATGATCACTACGGATGCGAGTAATCATGAATCCTTTTTCATTCTATACTTTCTTGCAAAAGGTGACAAATTCTGATAATGCATCGTTCTTGCGTGCAAGAAAATAAACCCATGTATATCTAGAGAAATCATCTACAATGTCAAATGCATATAACTTACCACCTAGACTAGCAATTATACTGGATCCAAATAAGTCCATATGCAACAGTTGTAAAGATCTACTGGTACTTACAGCGTTCTTGGATTTGAATACGGATTTGGTAGCTTTGTTCTTTTCACATTCACTACATACCGTATCCTTCTTGAAAGAAATGTCCGGTAAGCCGCGTACCAACTTCTTTGTAGATAGTCTTAAAATTGTATCCATGTTTGCATGGCCGAATCTCATATGTCATAGTTGACTCTCGATGCTTTTGGCCATCAAATATCTACCTGATTAGTTATCATCTTCCAATAAATAGAAAACATATATGTTGTCTTTCCTAATACCTTCAAATATAGTACTACCAGTTGAATTATCAACTATAGTATATTTATCTTAGACGAAGTTAATACCATAATCGTGATCAGCTAAATGGCTTATGATGAGCAGATTATGTTTTAACTCAGTAACTAGACAAACATCTTTAATCACTGTATAGGGAGCCTTACCAATGTCACCAATACCGATTATGTACCCTTTTAAATTATTACCAAAGGAGACATATCCTTCTTTATTCCTCTTCGACAGTATTGCGAATAATGAAGCGTCACCGGTTATGTGCTGTGAGCAACCGCTGTAGAGGATCCATTTGTTCCTAGTTTGTGAAGGGCATCCCACCTACAAAATAATTTGCAGATGAAACTCTTGGTACCCATTTCTTATAGGGTCCTGTCTAGTTAGTTTTTGGTATCCATGCATAAACATTTAAATCTACTAACTTTCTGATTCTACATGCAGAAGATATATGACAAATGAGGCCACAATAATGACATTTAGCATGTTGAGTGTTGAAAGTAGTGTGAGGTGCATGAATGGTAGGTTTTGGTTTTCTAGTATAGAAGAATGCTTGGCTATTTGTCTTCTTGGGCATAGTTTTGGTATGGTTTGGTCTGACAGTGTTGGCCGTGTTCTGATGATTCGGTAATTGACAGGTGTTAGAATAGGAAGCAGCAACTTCAGGCCATTTTCCTAAACTAATTTCCAACTTTTTGGAAGTAGCATATAATCTAGTATAGTCAGATGTGAGTGATTCTAATCTGACATGTGCACACTGGGGACTCTTTCTCTCCTTAGATAGGTCTTCTTTAACTGGATGATAGTTTGGTCTTTTTCTTCGGATAGCTTAACAGTCTCATATAACGATAATTTAATAGAAGAAAGCTCACCAGACTCATTTGAAGAGTTATTATTTCTAAAATTATCTAATTGGTCGGTAAGTCTTTCTACTTCACCTTTGTACTCTTTGAGTACCTTCTTAGAGGTTTCTTATTTACTACGCAGTTTCCTGTAATCATTTAGCAGGTCACTGAAAGCCTCTCCTAGTTGCTCAAAGGTGAAATTATCATAACGATCAAATAGAGGATTAGTGATTACCTGATCGCAAGTCATTAAGAATACATTTACAACGTCATCGGATTGTTCGTCTTCTGATTCGCTGGCTTCACTTTCATGCCATATGCTTGTGTTGGATACTTTCTTGATGTAGATTTCTTCAGGTAGCTTTTATTATATTTGCTGCTTTTCTTTGATGATGATGCTGTGGGACAATATTTCTTTATGTGTCCTTTTTTCTTGCATCCATAGCAAATAGGATCTTCCTCGTTGTTGTTGTTGTTGTTGTCTTTGTTGTCTTTTGTTCTCCTATTAAATCTCATGAACTTCTCGAATTTTTTTTACCAGAAGAGCTTGATCTTCATAGTCGGAGTCGCTGTCGTCAGAATCATCTTCGATGGTTCTTCTATATTGAGCCTTGAGAGCGATCGACTTCTCTGACTTCTCCTTTGGCGTAGCATCTTCAAAGTCTTGAAGTTCTAACTCGTGAGTGAGTAGCTCACCCATGAGTGTTTCCAGAGACATTATTGAGAGGTTGTTCCCTTCAATGATTGCTGTAGCCTTTGGAATCTAGTTCTTTGTAAGGCTTCGTAGAAGTTTACAAATCTTCTCATGGTTACTGTAATCCTTGCCTAGTGAAGACAGAGGATTTATAATATCCAAGAATCTTGTAAACATCTGAGTGACTGATTTACTTGGCTTCAATTTGAACGCCTCGTACTCCTGAGTAAGTCTGCTGATCTTTGACTCCTTTACTTATTTTGTTCCTTCGTGGGTTACTTCGAGAAGTTTCCACACCTCGTTTAATATTGTGCAGGTAGACACCCTGTTGAATTCAGTTCTGTCTAAAGCACAAAATATAGCGTTAATAGCACGTGCATCAAGACTGGCCTTTTTCTTTTCATCCTTTGTATATTTGTCGTGGGGTTTTCAACTAAAATACCATCAACATTAATACGACGGGGCTTTCTATAGCCATCAATAACTGCAGACCATAAGTCAAAATCAAGAGATTTCAGAAAGAAACTCATACATGTTTTCCAATAAGTGTAGTTTGTGCCATCAAACAGTGGTGGTCTGTTTGTGGCTTGGCCTTCACTTGTGAATTTTACAGTTGCTATGTGTAATACTGTGACCTATATAACAATTGAATATAACTGCAATTTTACCTTGCTTTACCTGTATAACCCGTTCTGATACCAATTGTAGGAACGAAATCATAAAGCAGAATACTCTAGAGAGGGGGTGAATAGAGTAGGCAGAGGAATATTGCTAATTAAAAATCCCATTAGCAGTTAGATCACAGATATAATAATAATCACAAAGTAAATGACGGAAATAAAAGAGTGATCAGAAGGCAAACGTAAACATCAAGATTTATACTGGTTTCCCTCTTGTGAGGACTAGTCGATTCGGAAGAACTATAGCTTTTAGTTGAATCCACTATTGGAAAATCTCGTAAGTTTTCATACGAAGTCCTTACAACTTCTACAGACGCGAGCTTTGATACGAAGAACTCGACCAACTTCAATTATAAAGAGTTGTTTCTTCAATCAAGCCTCTGATTATAATCGCTCTGAAACTTTTAGACCGCATCGAACTGGCAAATCGACTAGAGGATTATAACTGGCTTGGGATTTGAAAATTGAAGCTTTTAGAACTCTTTGGAAGAAATATAAGCTTTAGAAGAGAAGAGATTGAAAGTGAATTGGTGATTTGAAATGATCGAAATCCTTCTCTATTTATAGTTTTTCCAAAGACAGAACTCTGACAGGATTCAGGCAGAATTCGGACAGAAATCTTTGTAACAAACCACAACTGAAGGGAAACCAAGTTCAAAATTAAACGTTCGCATAACGTTCAACTTGGCCGAACACTGGCCGAACTCTGGTCGAGTTCTGCTAGGGTTCTGCCAGTTGATTTTGAGAAAAATCATTCTGGCTTTTTGAAAAGTCCTTCAGAAGCTTTTTGTAAAAAGGATATTTTTCAAAAACGTAGGTCATTTTTAAAAGGATAGGGTGATTTTGAAAAACTATTCCGGACAGCCTATTTGCCAGTACGACTTGGTGTACAATGTATTCCTAGACTCAATAAAATAAAAAATTACATTGCTTTGAAGGAAATCCATTCTGAATGGCAAACAGCTTCGATCTTGAACATAGTAGATATCCATCATTGAGCAGTGTCCAAAATGTCGTAGGTAAACATCTGAGTTAACTTGCATTGATATCGAGACAGAGTTTAATCAATTATTAAAATCAGGTTTAACCATGACCAATGGGCCAACAGGATATCTCCTATTTTCTACCATCTTCATCGTAGCAGCGGACGAGCTTAGCATAAATCTCAACAACATGGCTAACACCCCCAGATTCAATCATTTCTATACCACCACTGGTTGCCCCTTACTCACCCACCTGGCCTACACAGATGACACACTCATCTTCTCCTCTGGCGACATTGGGTCGGTCGAGGTGGTCTACCGAACGCTAGAGAAATACACAAGATGTTTGGGGCAAAAAGTTAATTCCAAGAAAAGCGTCATCTATACCTACCACAAAACTGACAGGACCCACTCAGCACATCTATCCAACTTAACCTCCTTCTCTACCGCGTATTCTCCATTCGCCTACTTGGGGTGCCCGCTGGTGTACGGTAAAACGAACTCAGGCATCTTCGACAACCTATTGAGCAAAATCTGGAAGAAAATTGGGGCTGGCACAACGCGACCATCTTCCCAGGCAATAAGATGATTTTGATCAAGCATATCCTCTCTTCCATTCCCGTCTACACTCTGGCCATTTTCTACCCCCTCCTCCAGAAAGTTTTATCCCTATTAGAAGCCATCTTCTCCGATTTCCTCTGGGGCCACTCTAACGGGAAGGATAAACACCACTGGGCCGGCTGGGACACCATGGCCAGACCCACAATCGAGGGAGGGTTGGGATTCTTTAAACTGTCGAACATCATCGACGCTTGCTCTATAAAATTGTGGTGTAAGCTTCACACGAAGACCTCGATATGGACCAGGTTCATGTCGGCCAGATACTTCCGATACTCCCACCCCATGACCGCAGTTGCTAACAACCGATCGTCTGCATCTTGGCGTCGCATCCTTCATGGGCGTCACCTTGCGGAACCACACATCCGCTTGCAGCTTGGCAACAGGTGTTCATCGATGTGTCACGAATGCTGACTCGGAGATGTTGCCATCCACCGAACCCCTAATTCCCCACCGAACTGCACGAACCGCAATTTATGGGACCCGAACTCGGGTTGGTAATGGGACAGGGTCAGAGATAGGCTTGGTCCGGAGGCTGAGGTCAGACTCGCAGCCGCCGCAGTGCAACTCCTTGATGTTTTCGACGCCTAGATGTGGACTCCCAAGTTTGACGGAGTCTTTTCGTTGGCTTCGGCCAAGGCAGTTCTTAGAGGAATCAGAGAGCCTTCTCCTATAACCACCCCATTATGGTCTTCCTGCATCCCCGCCAAATGGTCCACTTTGCTCTGGAGAGCATATCGCAGGAAGCCTCCGACCGACGACTCCCTTTCCTCCATCGGCTTCAGCCTTGCATCAATATTCCACTGATGTACCTTCCTATGTACATAAATCGTCGAGCACGTACTGCTAGCTGGTGACCTTGCATCTCTATTATGGGCCAGCCTCTCTTACCATTGCAGGCACAATCTTCAAGCCAGAGGCTTCAACGATCTCCTTGCCAGCTAGGGCTACTCCCACGGGCATCAGATCATCGCAGCCGTCGGCATTTGGGTCCTCTAGAAGAATCAGAACAAATTCAGATATGAAGGTCACCAATTCAACCCCAACCAACTGATCAAAGAGACCCTTCGGCAAATTGCGAAGATCGATGTTCACACTCCGTAGACTTCGATCGATCGGCTCTGTCCTAACCCTAGGCTTGGGCCAACGACTGATTTTTCGGTTCAGCCTTCTTTTGTTGTCTGTGTTTCAGCTCGCGCAAGATGCTCTTACTTGTATAGGCCTTGGCATTTACGTCTGATACATCAATAAAGCTTTATTTTGACCAATATATATATAAATAATTTTATTTATTTATTTACATATATCAATCCTGAGGATAAGTAATATCAAGAAGGAATAATATATGTTACGGGCTGCAGTCCAATAGCATACATGTTCGATTAGACCCGAAGAATCATATAGACCATTAAAATAAGACTAAATAGTAGAGTGTAAATAACGGATAAAATAAAAAATTATGATAAAATACCTTATTTAGATACAACAACCCCACCATGATCACTGAGCACTCCTGCATGATTGACTACCTGGAGAGATCACCAGATCCCCGAAGGACATAGTAAGGTACATTGTATACATGCCATAGCAACAGTAAATAAAAATACATGAACTAAAGGGTACTATCCTAACCAGTTATATGATATGCACGTAAGAACATATTTTGGATACCAGGTTTATTCATTTAGGTTCACAAGCTCCTCAGAGGTTATTGTTCTAAGGCACCGTATCGTGGGACCAAAGGGCATACGGGTAGATCAAGTAGATAACCACCCAAGCTCTACTACAGATATGAAGGTACACGAGTAGAATACCATCCAAGTCCCTATATGGGAACAAGAATATTCGAGTAGCAATATTATATATATATATATATATATATATATATATATATATATATATATATATATATATATATATATATATATATATATATATATATATATATATATATATTAAAGCGGTAATCGTGTTACAGACTCCTAGCCCGAAGGGTTACAAACTCGGTTCGAAGGCCCGCACCTGCCTGAAGGCCTTCAAACAAAGGCCTACGAACTCGACTAGAAGGCCTGCACCTGTCTGAAGGCCTTCACACGTACTACACTTGTATCGTACCTGCATCGTACCATACGCATAGTCGGCCTGCACTATATTTGCCCTCACATTAAATCCTCCATAGTGCTTCCCCCATTTCTCGAACCTACAACCTCTGGGGGCGGATATGCCTCACTCTAACCACTTGAGCTAGAGGTCCTTGGTATAGCACCTGCATCGCACCGCACCCGTAACCGGCCTGCACTCTAGTTGCCCTCATATTAATTCCACTACAGTGCTTCCCCCATTTCTCGAACAATCAACCTCTTGGGGGGATATGCCTCACTCTAACTAGTTGAGCTAGAGGTCCTTGGCATATATATACATATATATATATATATATATATATATATATATATATATATATATATGCTCTCGTCACAAGCGGAGCTCTCTTTTGGCAATTTCGGGCCGCCCTAGGGGTCCCATTTTCGTCGCCTGCCGTCTGATGGCCGCCTCCCCCCTCTCCTCTCAGGCTTTTGGTCTCGCCCCCTCCTTTTTCCTATTTCTGTTGGTGTTTTTGCCTTTGGACTAGGAAAAATAGTCCCACATCGGCTACACCAAATGGTGAGTATCTCAATATAATGCATTGCTTGTGTTGAGGTGTGCATATGAGGTGTGGTGGGGCACAAGTGTACGTCATATGAGAGTATTTTCCTAGAAGGAAAAAGGATTAATTCCAACGAAGATATAAGTTAATTTTTGTTGTGCGGACTAGGACTCGGACTCGGACTCGGACACGGACTCCAGGATGTCTCGTGCATGCATGGGAGTTTTTTGGAGGTAGGCGTGGACTGGCACACTTCTATGCTGATTGTAGGATGATCTAAAATATCAAACTCTATTTTTTGAGTATTGGTACTTTAGTCCCACATCGGATAGAAGTAGTGGTGAAGTCTCACTCCACTCTATAAATAGAGCCCCTTGGCCTCCTTTGAAAGATGTACCAAAGAAGAGAGCTAAGGGAGTCCGTAAAGTTCAGAAAGCCCGTTCAAGTCTCAAAAATAGACCGACGAATGTTACAGAAGTTCTCTAAGAGCTTGCTAGTTCCTGGAAGCAGATCGTATATAGGCGAATCTTGCTTTGAGCAACGGTGATCTGATCACCTCAATAATGCTTCCTTTCTCTTTCTTCTTTCTTTCTTTCTCTTCTTCTCTGATTTAATCAGAAACTTCTTGTGGGATTTTTTCGATGCTGCTACTAGCAACCCGATTTGTACCTTCCTAAAAGAAGCTCTACATCGTTTGCTATTGTAACAAAAATTTTTTAAATTTTTGTTACCCAGAATCCCCCAAAGATCTCTGTAGTGCACCTTCTTTGAAGTGTTGCCACGAAATGTTATTGCTATTTTAACAACTGTTTCGATTCTCTATTTTCCATCAAAAATTAAGCCTTGGGAATAACAATCTCAAAGCAAGATTTATATTCGATAGAAAATAACCATATAAACTTTCTCGACACAAGTTTTAACAAACTTGAGAAGTTTGACGGAGAGTATTTCAACGTATGGAAGAGAAAGGTCGGCCTTAATCTTCAACTCGTGAGCATTGACTACGTATTGACAGATCCTGAGCCTTTAAGTCCAGGTGAAAATGCTCGAAGGGTCGCTGAGGCTACTGCTCTGCAATCGAAGTGGAGGAGAGATAAATCTCTGCAAGTTGCTTATCTTAAACTCTATGGAAGACTCTCTGGCAGAGTCATACTATAAAAAGGTAAAGGCCAAAGTGATCTGGGATTCTTTGGGTAAGCTATATGAAGATGATAAGAACAGGTCCAAAATCTTTATCGTCGAGGAGTACCAAAAATAGCTCTTCGAAGACGAGATGGCGATGCAACCTCGAGTGAAGGAATTCCTGAAGTTGTGCCAGAAGTTGGATGACGAGAAGATACCCCTCATCGACAAGTTTTTTATTGGAGGAATAGTCTCGAAACTTCCTGCTGGTTGGAACAACTTCTATGCTAGAATGCATCGAAAAAAGCTGTACATTAGCTTAGAAGATCTTCTACAAGAGATCCACATTAAGGACAAAATATGATCTCAACAGAAGATGGACTCTCCGTCCAAAAAACTGGCTAAGGCCAACTTGGTGCAGACAAGAGAGTTCAAGGGAAAGTAGGTGACTTCTCATCACAAGAAGAAGGACTCTACTAATCTGAAAGTGAAGGATCCTTCGTTCAAGCAACAGAAATCTAAGTCCTACGTGACTTGCTTTAACTATGGCAAGAAGGGCCACTACAAGAGTGAATGCAAATCCAAAAAGGGCTACTACAAGAGTGAATGCAAATCCAAGCCACTTCAACTGGTTGCTATTGTTGCACAGGTTGAGTCATCTAGCGTGTTAGCTGACTAGTGGTCTGACACTAGTGCATCTGAACAAGTGTGCTCTCGAGGAAGCTGTTCACCAAGGACGAGCCGTGTTATGACGAAGGTCTCGATGGCAAACATGTACCTAGTAAAATATCTGAAGATCGAGACAGTGGTTATGAACCACCGACAAGGATACTGGAATGCATGTTATACGTACCAGAGATTTCCAAAGATTCGATCTCAGGAAGTCTGTTATCTGATACAGACTTGAAAGATGGACATTTGTACTAGCCAGATGGTAATTTCTTGGCGAGGAACATTCTTCGAAAAGATGTTCATTATTGAAGGAATGTTCGAACTTCTGCTGATGGCGATAAAGTTACTTCATTGAATGGACTTAGAGTTGTTCTATGACAGAAGCAGACTCAAGCTGTCCTACCGGGACCTTATCTTTAAAATGTAGGGTTATAGAGGTAGAGGAATTTAAGTTCTGTGCAGATACAAGACGGTTGGAAAGGTGCTCAGACGATTGAACTAAAGTACTGATCATCTGGAGTTAGTACACTCAGATATCTGTGACTTTTATCAATTCTCTACAGAGGTCGGTTCGAAGTATTTCTCTAAATGCACGCTCTCATAACTTCGCAAGAAGAAGGATGCAGCATTCGAGTAGTTCAGAGACTTCAGGGCTGAAGCTGAACGTTAAACCGATCTACAACTACTCAGAAGTGATCGAGATGTAGAGTATAGGTCTTATGAATTCGTAACATTCTGCAAAGAACATAGAATTGTTAATGAGGCAACTGCTCCGGACTTCCCTCAATCAAATGGTGTTACAGAAAGGAAGAACAAAATGTTAACAGAGATGATGAACTCTATGTTGTTGACTGTGGGTCTTCTAAATTACTTTTGGGGCGAAGTAGTGCTTACTGCTACTCTTATTCTGTATAGAGTACCGTATGCAACTTTCGATGTCACTCCTCATGATCTTTGGTTCAAGGTCATACCCAACTTGAATGTTATTCGAGTGTGAGGTAATCTGGCGTATGTGAAGCTTCCGGATTTGAAGATTCAGAAGCAAGGAACAAGGACTACGAAGACGATCTTCTTGGGGTATGCCGAGAAGAGTGATGCTCGGAGATTTCTTGATATTGAGTCAAATCATATCATTGAATCTTGTAATGCAGAATATTTTAAAGATAAATTTATAAGGCACAAGAATATTGTTCTTGCGGATATACCATAAAATAATGAGGTTGTGCAAGAAACTGAAGTTTTCAATAGAGAAGTAGTCCAAGAAGATGTTGTTGTTGAAACAACGGTTGAACCAGAACTCGCTGAGCCGTCAGCGAAGCGTGTGAGGACGCCGAAGGAATTCGGAAATGACTTTGTCACCTATAATGTGGAAGCAAATCCGCTTACCTATGATGAGGCGACGAAGACTAGAGACGCGGTTTTCTGGAAAAAGGCGATTGACAATAAAATTGACTCCATCACCTCAAATAACACTTGGGTGTTGGTTGATCTTCCTCAAGGAGTAAAACCCATCGGATGCAAATGGATCTTCAAGAAGAAGATGAAAACACACGGAAGTATTAAAAAGTTTAAGGCTAGGTTGGTAGCCAAGGGGTTTTCTCAGAAGCAGGGGATTGACTACTTTGACGCGTATGCTCTAGTAGCCCGGATGACCACCATCAGAATGTTGATTGCTCTCGCCGCAATACATAAGATGGTGATATATTAGATGGATGTGAAAATGGCTTTCCTAAATGGCGAGCTGACCGAAGAGATTTACATACAACAGCCAGAGGGATTTGTCGCAAAGGGTCTTGAAGATAAAGTCTGCAAGTTGGTGAAATCCTTGTACGGTCATAAACAAGCTCCGAAGATGTGGCATAAGAAATTTGACAAGGTTATAAGCTCAAATGGCTACATGGTCAGCGAGACGGACAAGTATGTTTACTCAAAGTTCGCTGATAGAAGAGGTATGATTATTTGTCTGTACGTGGACGACATAGTGATACTAGGTACGGATATGGGCTGTGTTACAGAGACAAAGAAGTTCATCTAGAGCAGGTTCAGTATGAAGGACTTGGGGGAAGCTGATGTGATCTTAGGAATCAAGATCATCCTGATAGATACTGGACTAGCGCTGTCATAATCTCATTAGGTTGAGAAGATGATCACTCATTACGGTTATCAAGATCTTACATGGATCAATATGCCGTACAGGTATGATCTTAAGCTGAAGCTTTATTCAGGGGAAAGTGTCAAGCAGTTGGAGTATGCAAGCGTAATTGGAAGTTTGATGTGTGCTACTACTGCCACAAGGCCTGACATAGCTTTCGTCGTGGGAATGATGATTCGTTTCATGAGCTACCGAGGCATTGAGTACTGGAAAGCTGTGAAACGGGTTATGAGATATCTCAAGAAGACTCAAACATATGTACTATACTACAACAAAGATCCGCTGGTAGTGGAAGGCTTCAGTGATGCCAGCTGGTGCTTAGAAGTGAAGAGCGAGAGGTCCACCGGTGGATACATTTTCACAATGGATAGAGCTGCTATATCGTGAAAATCGATGAAGCATACTATGCTCTCGCGGTTATCTACGGAATCTGAGTTCTTTGCACTTGATACCGCATCGAAGGAAGTAGAATGGCTTCGGGAGCTCATGTATGATCTTCCAGTGGTTGGGACACAAATACCAGCGATATCGATATACTACGACAACCAGGCGACTGCGGCGGTGGCATCAAATGACCTCCTCAACGGGAAGAAGAGGACTGTACGATTGAAGAACAGGGCAGTACACGATCTCATCAAAAGGGGTGTTATTACAGTGATTGATATTCGGAGTCAGGAGAACCTGACGTATCCATTCACCAAGGGCCTCAAACGCCAGCTGGTCGATGACACAGCTTGTAAAATAGGCTTGAAGGCATTATGATATTGTGTTATTACATTCCTACCATAAAGTTTTATGTTATTAGTTCAAAGAGAAATCTACTAGGCATCTTGCTTTTGGTTCAAGGGAGGAGTATTAACCAGAAGAATATCAGGACCGGTGGGTACATGTCCTCTGTAGCATGGAGAGGTTACAGACCTACAACCACTGTTGTTTACTGTTGTTTTATATGGAAAACGGATCCAGTGGGAAGGTTGGCTTAAACGCCTTAATGAGTTCTCATGTAGAGTGGATGCCTGGAGTGCTTTATAGGGAGCACTGTAGCACAGCACTACAAGGAGTGTAACTCCATGCTATAGTAGGGTGACTCCACCATGAGGTTTCCGGTTAGGGGTAATGCCTCGGCTTTGTGAGCCAAGTCACAGCGGAGTAGCACCACAAATAGGCAGGTAGCCTAATGCTGTATAATAAAATTAAAGAGGGGTAGCCAGCACTACAAAGGAAAGGTGTTACTCGTGTTACAGTGGCACGACACCACGATGAGGTACCAGGATAGGGGTAAAGTCTTGTCCTTGTAAGCCATATCGTTGCGGCGTAACACCATAAAGGAACCTAAGGCTTCATTGTCATGACCCGCACCCATTTTTTCAGATACGAGATGTGTCCAAGCCAGCCTACGCCGCAGAGTCGGCGGTAGAACGCTGTCAAGCCCGCAAGAAATAAATGCTCAAGAAATACAACATTTGTTTCTCATTCACATTTCTAAATTATTACAACAGTTACAACATTTATAATTAAAGGACAATATAAAGTTTTACAATTAATGGAATGATACAATGGCTATCTATTTCTAAGTTGTCTTCAGCATACCCAAGTCTTCCCCAGTGTTAAGAGTGATAACAGCTAAACCTGAAAAATGTTGGTTATTCAGTCAGGATTGGAACAAGTACACAAACCGACGACAATGCAAAACATAACAGAATTAACAAGACATGAAAATAGCATATGAGATATGAAAGCTGTAAGAAAACTGATGACATAGCACGATAGAGAAGTAAACAAGGAAAAACTAATAAAAGACATCTATCTAGGTGGTGTGAAATATCCTTTTCGACATATGAACGACTAGGGGGTAAATACGGCTCACAGCACGTGTCGTGTGCAGCGGCTATCATTCACGAGAGACACTAGGATAGTTCTGGGTAGTCCACATGTCTACTAAGATATTTTCCCTCCCGACTACTCCGTGTGACGAGCGTGTCAACAAGCAACAAGATATATATATAGACATGAAATGAAAAGACTACTATGAATCGGAAAGCAATCAGAAAGTGCACTTGCCTGAGGTCCTTAGCTGGAGAATACCAATAACACTATACCACTCAATGAGCCACAATCAGTCAACACATGTAGAAATCTTCGGATGCTGAAATAAACAGTACCAACGTTCTCAAAATAGTCAAATTAGCTAGGATTTCCTGTCCTTAAGTCTAATTCTCGACACAGGGGCAAAACGATAATTTTGGGCAAAAACGATGTCCGCCGTTGGACCCGCTTTGCACCGAAAAGCGTGCCAGAGTCAATGTCTCTAAAGTCGTCAAACTACATGTCTACGGATCCGGTTTTTCGATACGAACCCAACCGTATGTCCAGAGTTGGATTTCGGTGGGCCGTGCACAAAATCGTACGTTGAGTGGGACCGTGGGGCCCGCAAAACGATGATTTTATCAACAGTCTCAGAATCGGACCAAACTTGGCATGCAGGACCAGAAAAATGATACGGTTCTGTTGGCACAAGTTTTGTCTCAATCTGATGAGCGTACACAAAGTAATTGAGAAATTTACAACGTGCATGATACGGTGAATTTCGACGGATACGTATCAAATTCGTCGCGCACACGCGACCAATTCGAATTCCGTCAAATCCCACACGACCACGAAGCCATTACGCAGCTTTCGATGCTTTCGGTTCACGACCACGTCGTCCCGATTGGCGTGACGCACGTCGTGTGGAACAATTTCTACGTTTTGAAAACAGGTTTTTTATGATTTTCAACTCGATTTATCTTAACCTCTACTGATTAATAAAATATTATAAAAATAGGGTTCGAAAGCCGGTTAGGTTGTCTAAAAACTCCTTCAAATAGATTTTGAAAACTGCTAATAGATTGGTCACTAAGTGCCTTCTAAGTTGGGGTTTTAGGCTAACCTCTATTCTGTTTTCGAGCAAGTTTTTGTTCGGGTTCGTGTCGATTTATCGAGCAACTTAGGGCTTCTAAATTCAAACTAAAAAAAGGGAAATAAACTCGTATAGGTTGTCTTCCTATCGAACCAATCGATTCAAGAAACGGTGCTGGATGAGGCAGTAAGATACATGTGAATTTATCCTCACGGGGCAACTGCTGCTGCCTATGATCTCTGTTACCCGCGCTCCGGCAACCTCGTGCGGCCGCGCTCGGCGGTCCGGCGGCGACCCAGGGACGTGCGGGCGCGCGGGGGTGCGCCCTCGTGTGGGGGGTCCGCGGGGCACTGGGATTTTCATTAGGGTTTGCAGTTTCCTTTCTTTTTCTTGCGTGTTTAAGTAGTCGGGGAGAGGAGGCTGAGTTCGGTTTGTTCTCGTATAAAAGGCTCTGTTGTTAACAATACCAATGAATGTGCTCGGCCTGGGGATTTGAGGGGTGCTGCTCGGGACTTTTGATTTAGGCCGGGCTGGGCTTTTGATTTTTTTTTCTTTTCTTATTTCTTTTCTTATTTCTTTATATAACAACTAATGTGTGTATCTATATTTATATTTTTTTATATATACAAATACACGTATACGTATATTTATATTTATGTATATACACCTACACATATATAAATACGTATGTATATTTATTTATATATACATACACTTTACATATATAGTATTTATATATATACAATCTCATATATAACATTTATGTATACAAACATTCACATAAAAATGTAATTATATATTTATAAATATTTACGCAAAGCATATACCTATATATATTTATATCAATATATATATCAATATATACTCCCATATACATATATATATATATATATATATATATATATATATATATATATATATATATATATATATATATATATATAATATATAAATAAAAAAATAAAAATATATATATATATATACGCATATATAATTTATTTAATTATATATACACATACAAATACATGTATATTTATTCATATATACATACCAATACACATATATAATATTTATCCATATATATACTCGTATATACGTACACTTGCACACACACATATATATATTTTTATACATACACATTTATACCTATATAATTCTATAACACTCTCTCCCTCTATATATATATATATATATATATATATATATATATATATATATATATATATATATATATGTATACATTATCATATTATCTGACCAAGATAATATAAACAATAAAATAATGATATTAAATAATAATAACCTCAGTATCAAAATAATCGTAACGAAATTAAACAAACCAATATTAGGGTATGTACCATTTAAATTAATAAAAATAATAAATAAAATATTTCAAGTAGTCAGGAAAGGGAGTTACAAATCTACCCACCTTAAAATAATTTCGTCCTCGAAATTCTAACTCATAAACATGCCTAAAATTCAAAAATAAAAATAAAAGGGTAAATCCACTATTGCTACAACCTTCTCAATTTAATTTCTCCAGAATATTTATACCTATATAATTCTGAATGCTTGGGGACTTCTACACCTTTGGTCACACTACTCCTCAAAACACGGTCACAAGAATATTATAACCTTCTAACTAGTGGCTAATAATTCTACCAGGGATATCTAGGACATATGGTATCTATAATTCTCTCATATCTATCAAGCAACCTGAACTTAGCAAGCAGTAATTTACACCAGTAGTTAAGAAATATTGGTGAATTCTAGTAAGTATGACCTTCATCTATCTGCAATAGAGGGGACAGGAAGATAAGGAAGAACAATCAAGAGCAACTATGAAGTTTAAAGAGCGGTAGAGAATATACAACAATACAGGTAGAAAGAGTATTTATGAACCTATAATCTTATTCGTTAGATTGGGCTACTCTAGTCCAATCACTTGCTAACTCGAAGAACCTTTCGCTCTTAGAGGGGCTTGCAATCCATGTAATACAGAAATTCTGTTCCCAAAATTCTAAACAAGGTCGCACAATAGAACCAAAATTTGAGAAATCAAGGTTGTGATCTTTTGGGTTGTCTATTTGGGTATCAGTCGTTGGTTGGATGAACATTAGATTTCAATCTATATGGTCTAGGCAAGAGCCCAATGATAAAACTACCCCTACTAGATTAGGGTATCCTAGAATAGGTTTCTATCCAAGGGTTGAGCTAGTTGGCCATCAGGTTGGTTAGCTAGGTTCATGAAGCCCAAAAATGCACCTACCGAGACTTTTGTGTTTAAGTAGCACATGAGGCCTCAATTGGGTGGCACACTAGTGGCATGTGCGTAGTGGGCTTCGAGTAGATCACAACCATATATTGGGTTGAAAGAATTGGGTCAGGGTTGAGGTTCTAATGGCAGTCGAAAGTTATACTGGTATTACGGTAAGGGTCATAACTAATCCTTTTATACCTGAAAGTCGTACCATAAAAATAGAGTACAAGGGGACGGGTGTGAGTGGAACATGATATACCTAGATGAAGGTGGACTCGTCTAGATCTTGCATATGAAGTTTGTTGGAAGGTAACAGCCGGTCTCATACTCCGAATATTAATGGCACGGCCAGGGACACATAATAATCTAAATGGAAAGTGGGAGTCTATAGGGCACGAACTATTATTCTAATAGAAAATTATTCTAATAAATCGGCAATCTTCGTATATCCCAAGAAGGCTTACAATCTACCCACCTTAGAAGCTAGGATATATTTTTAGGAATAATGAGGTTAGAAGGATTCCAAGATTCGGATACTGTACCTCGATTCTGGCTAATCGAGAATAAGGCATGGCGTATCGGGAGATGATAGGTATAAGTCAAGTCAAGGGTCGTTCATCAGTAAATGGAAAATGGGTGCGTATGCAATGACACCTTGGTCGATAAAATAGATTGACCTATTCGTCCACAGTATACATGAGTTATCAACGGGGTAACCAACTCTAAGGTACATCGTGAGAAAAGATTTCTAACAACCGGGTCATGAATTTCTATTTATGTCAATTCTGTCAGACTATTGTCACAAGGGCTCTAGTTAAAGAAAGCTTCAAACAAATAATTTGAGGCTCTCAACATTTGGTCTCTTGAGAATAGGTAGTCTCCTAGGTTGGCATTTGACTGAGGGTAAAACCTTAATCAGTCTTAGACTCTACTGACTGGAAGATCAAGATAACAAGTTTAGGGACGAAGGAAGGACGAGTAACTCAAGGCAAGGTTCTAGTCACAGGGCTGGCCGATGGTAGCTACACTTGCGTCTGGGAATACTCTGTACCTACCTATCAATTATGAGTTTTCGACTTTCCAATCAGCGAAAGACAAAAATAATAAAGAGTTCAAGAGATGTCGCTGAATACAATTTCGGGATTCAAAGACGAATATATAATTCAAGAGGAATTGTCAAGCAATCGCGGATGAGATCCTGGATATCTCTATATCTCAGTCCACGTAGGGTAATTTTAAATGAAGAGAGAACCAAATGTATCATGGTTGATTAGACCATACTACAATGATTCTGATTAGACAATATGTTAGCAGGCGTCCCCGATAAACATGTGTCTTGAATCAAGCTCGATAAAAGAGTAAGCTTACAAAACTAGGCTGTAATAGCAATATTTGTCAAGATAGTCGAAATACAAGTACGCGAGATTTTTGGAAGGAGAAGTAAGTATTTCGAGTTTTGAGAGGATCAAATCCTTACCTGGTGTTCTTGCCTATACAGTCTTCCTACAATCTTACTATCCCTAAAGTCTTGGTCAACTACAACATGGTTTTAGTAATATTCTATAACCTATGATCCTCAAAATGATTTTATTTCTAGGGGTTGTGCCTCGCCAGTGCGCTGCTGGCTGCAGTGAACCCACATCTCCACTCTCAACTAACTGATGACAGTGCAATACTGTCTAACTATTATTAGTTAACTAATACTCCTTTAACTATATCCGTAAAAATTCATGAGCTTCTAGAGATCCTAACAAGTTGACAGAAATAGAGCGTAGGTATTTGTCCTATCAGTCACTATATTTAAAATAACAGACTTAACATGGAGAAAGAAATTAAAGACAAAAAAATACAAACATTCTAGTATCTATTTCATATGCATTTCACAGGTTGAGAGAATTCTCGAATCAATCTACCTCGAGATTCGTACGCAAATAACACAATCAGAAATTATAAACTAAATCCTTACAGCAAAGAGAATTTAAAATAGACAGTTCTAACTCATGATATGGAATTTATATCTAAATAGAGTAAAAGAAAACTGAACGGGTTATCAAGATCAAAATTAACTCCTTAATTCTAGGCAAGTCTAATATACCAAGCGAATAATGGATCCTCATTGGATCATATGATCATATTAAAAGTAACAGTGTACCTATAGGGATCTAGCAAGCTATCTGAATTGCATGGCTTATCTAATAAACTTAACTACCCAATGGTCAATTTGAACAAGGGACTCCTAGTCTTAGTTATTCTCCTAAATTATTTTAATCCTAGTTTGTGAATGAGCAATTCTTGGTCGCAGGCTCGCAATAGTACAACTAACGTACCATCACGAGTTCATAATATTTTGTAAAAACTGACCTGCATGGGCTACCACAAAAACTTGTCACGACCCGTACCCGCTTTTTCAGATACGAGACGTGTCCAAGCCAGCCTACGCCGCAGAGTCGGCTGTAGAACGCTGTCAAGCCCACAAGAAATAAATGCTCAAGAAATACAGCATTTGTTGCTCATTCATATTTCTAAATTATTACAACAGTTACAACATTTATAATTAAAGGAAAAAATAAAGTTTTACAATTAATGGAATGATACAATGGCTATCTATTTCTAAGTTGTCTTCAGCATACCCAACTCTTCCCAAGTGTTAAGAGTGATAATGGCTAAACCTGAAAAATGTTGGTTATCCAGTCAGGATTGGAACAAGTACACAAACCGACGACAATGCAAAATATAACAGAATTAACAAGACATGAAAATAGCATATGAGATATGAAAGCTGTAAGAAAACTGATGACATAGCACGATAGAGAAGTAAACAAGGAAAAACTAATAAAAGACATCTATCTAGGTGGTGTGAAATATCATTTTCGACATGTGAACGGCTAGGGGATAAATACGGCTCACTGCACGTGTCGTGTGCAGCGGCTATCATTCATGAGAGACACTGGGATAGTTCTGGGTAGTCCACATGTCTACTAAGATATTTCTCCTCCCGACTACTCCGTGTGACGAGAGTGTCAACAAGCAGCAAGATATATGTATAGACATGAAATTAAAAGACTACTATGAATCGGAAAGCAATCAGAAAGTGCACTTGCCTGAGGTCCTTAGCTGGAGAATACCAATAACACTATACCACTCAATGAGCCACAATCAGTCAACACGTGTAGAAGTCTTCGGATGCTGAAATAAACAGTACCAACATTCTCAAAATAGTCAAATTAGCTAGGATTGCCTGTCCTTAAGCCCAATTCTGGACACAGGGGCAAAACGATAATTTCGGGCAAAAACGATGTCCGCCGTTGGACCAGCTTTGCACCGAAAAGCGTGCCAGAGTCAATAATCTCTAAAGTCGTCAAACTATATGTCTACGGATCCAGTTTTCTGATACGAACCTAACCGTATGTTCAGAGTTGGATTCCGGTGGGCCGTGCACAAAATCGTCCGTTGAGTGGGACCGTGGGGCCCGCAAAACGACGATTTTATCAACAGTCTCAGAATCGGAACAAACTTGGCATGCAGGACCAGAAAAATGATATGGTTCAGTTGGCACAAGTTTCGTCTCGATCTGACGAGCGTACACAAAGTAATTAAGAAATTTGCAACGTACATGATACGGTGAATTTCGACGGATACGCATCAAATTTGTCGCACACACGCGACCAATTCGAATTCCGTAAAAGCCCACACGACCATGAAGCCATTATGCAGCTTTTGATGCTTTCGGTTCGTGACCACGTCGTCCCGATTGGCGTGACGCACGTCGTGTGGAACAATTTCTAAGTTTTGAAAACATGTTTTCATGATTTTTAACTCGATTTATCTTAACCTCTACTGATTAATAAAATATTCTAAAAATAGGGTTTGAAAGCTGGTTTGGTTGTCTAAAAACTCCTTTAAATAGATTTCGAAAACTGCTAATAGATTGGTCACTAAGTGCCTTCTAAGTTGGGGTTTTAGGCTAACCTCTATTCTGTTTTCGAGCAAGTTTTTGCTCGGGTTCGCGTCGATTTATCGAGCAACTTAGGGCTTTTAAATTCAAACTAAAAGAAGGAAAATAAACTCGTATAGTTTGTCTTCCTATCGAACCAATCGGTTCGAGAAACGGTGCTGGGATGATGCAGGAAGATACCTGTGAAGTCATCCTCACGGGGCAACTGCTGCTGCCTATGATCTCTGTTACCCGTGCTCCGGCAACCTCGTGCGGCCACGCGCGGCGGTCCGTCGGGGACCCAGGGCCGCGCACGCGTGGGGGTACGCCCTCGTGTGGGGGGTCGGCGGGGCACTGGGGTTTTCGTTAGGGTTTGTAGTTTCCTTTCTTTTTCTTGCGTGTTTAAGTAGTCGGGGAGAGGAGGCTGAGTTCGGTTTGTTCTCGTATATAAGGCTCTGTTGATAACAATACCAATAAATGTGCTCGGCCTGGGGATTTGAGGGGTGCTGCTCGGGACTTTTGATTTAGGCCGGGCTGGGCTTTTGATTTTTTTTTTCTTATTTCTTTTCTTATTTCTTTATATAACAGCTAACGTGTGTATATATATTTATATATACAAATACACATATACGTATATTTATATTTATGTATATACACCTACACATATATAAATACGTATGTATATTTATTTATATATACATACACTTTACATATATAGTATTTATATATATACAAATCTCATATATAACATTTATGTATACTAACATTCACATAAAAATGTAATTATATATTTATAAATATTTACGCAAAGAATATGCCTATATATATTTATATATATATATAAATATAATAAAAAAAATAAATAAATAAATATATATATATATATATATATATATATATATATATATATATATATATATATATATATATATATATATATATATATATATACTCCCATATACATGTATATATATACGTATACATACGCATATATAATTTATTTAATTATATATACACATACAAATACATGTATATTTATTCATATATACATACCAATACACATATATAATATTTATCCATATATATACTCGTATATACGTACACTTGCACATACACATATATATATATTTCTATACATACACATTTATACCTGTATAATTCTATAACTCTCTTTTTCTCTCTCTCTCTCTCTCTCTCTCTCTCTCTATATATATATATATATATATATATATATATATATATATATATATATATATTTATATATATATATATATATATATATATATATACATTATCACATTATCTGACCAAGATAATATAAACAATAAAATAATGATATTAAATAATAATAACCTCAGTAACAAAATAATCGTAACGAAATTAAACAAACCAATATTGGGGTATGTACCATTTAAATTAATAAAAATAATAAATAAAATATTTCAAAGTAGTCGAGAAAGGGAGTTACATTCATGCTGGGTGGTATGGCACTACAAAGAAGATGTGACCTAATGCTATAGTAGTATGACACAACGATAAGGTTCCCGGTAGGGGTAATGCCTCGGCTTTAGGCCATGTCATAGCGGTGTAGCACCGCAAGGGAAGCGCAAGACTTCATGCCATGTCTCTTTGATAAAGAACTCATCAATAATGTACAAACAGAGATATCAGGCCGTCTCTTTAGGGTAAACTTGTAACACCCAAAATTATATACTAAAACCAGGTTGACACAAGGCCTTTAATGTGCATCCAGAAGCACAGTTGATGTCATTATATGAGTGGGAAGAATTAAATTAAGGTGCAGAATTTAAGGCTTAGTCCATTCTTGTATTATGTTGTTATTTAACCTATGCGGGAAGATTCAAGTCGTAGCGACATCTCTTCTAATGCATGATGGACAGTCACTATTGGGAATGCTCAACCCATATATTGAAATATGTGGGAGATTGTTGGTATTTTTGTCTTTGGACTAGGAAAGATAGTCCCACATCGGCTACACCAAATGGTGATTATCTCAATATAATGCATTACTTGTGTTGAGGTGTGTATATGATGTGTGGTGGGGCACAAGTGTGTGTCATATGGGAGTATTTTCCTAGAAGAAAAAAAGATAAACTATAACAAAGATGTAATTTAATTTTATTGTGCGGACTCGGACTCGGACACGGACTCCAGGATGTCTCGTACATGTACGGGAGTGTTCGGGGGGTAGGCGTGGACTGGCACACTTCTATGCTGATTATGGGATGATCTAAAACATCAAACCCTATTTTTTTAGTATTGCTATTTTAGTCCCACATCAGATAGGAGAAGAGGTGAAGTCTCACTCCACTCTATAAATAGAGCCCCTTGGCCTCCTTTGAAATATGCACCAAAGAAGAGAGTTAAGGGAGTTTGTAAAGTTCAGGAAGCCCGTTCAAGTCTCAAAAATTGACTGACGAGCGTTCCAGAAGTTCTCTAAGAACTTGCTTGTTCCTGGAAGTGGATCGTATATAGGCGAATGTTGCTTTGAGCAACGGTGATCTGATCACCCTAGCAAAGCTGTCTTTCTCTTTCTTCTTTCTTTTTCTACTTCTTTGATCTAATCAGAAAGTTCTTGTGGGCTTTTGTCGCTGTTGCTGCTAGCAAATCGATTTCTACCTTCCTAAAAGAAGCTTTGCATTCGTTTGCTGTTGTAATGAAATCTTTTTACATTTTGTTACCAAGAATCCTCCAAGGATCTCTGTAGTGCACCTTCTTCGAAATATTGTTATGAAACGTTGTTGCTATTTTAACAGCTATTTCGATTCTCTATTTTTCATTAAAAATTATGCCTCATGAATAACAATTTCTCCTCTAAGATCCTCCTATGGCCTCGTATGCCGCCGACGTGGCTGGCCATGCTTTTGTCGTCGCCTTCCTTCCATCTCTCTCGCCAGGTCCAGCCCCTCCCCCCCTCGGCTGGGCACCTCGCTCTCCGTCCCCTACCATCGACCCTCTCAACTCTGGCCTCAGGTTCCAAGGCCACCCGGTCGTCTGTTTCTCGAAAGAGGTGGTGGCTGCAGCAATCTCACCTTTCAAGTTCGCTCTTGTGGGTAAGTTCAACCATGGTCGGCCTTCCATGGATATGATTCGTCAGAACTTGAAGGACCTTCCTTGCTCGAGCTCCGTCTCGATGGGCATTCTGAATGCGAAGTACAACCTTATATGCCCCTCCGAGGAGATAGATTTCCTCCACCTTCGCTCGAAATAGATATGGTTCATCAAAGGAGCTCCCATGAAGATTTTCAGATGGGCGCAGGACTTCTCTCCCTAGCGAAAGTCTCCCCCGGCGCCAGTTTGGATTGCTTTCCCCTCCTTGCCAATCTATTTTGTCTCTAAGGTTTTTGACATCGCCTCACGTATCGAAGCTCCTCTTCTGGTGGATAGAGCGACTGCGGCCCTCTCTAGGCCGAGCTGTGCTCAGGTCCTTGTTGAGAGGGACCTTCGAGTGCCTGCGGAATCGAACATTCGTATCATGCTCCCTCACGTCTGTAGCTATTGGCAGAAAGTGATTTACAAAAGTTCCCTAGTTTTTTGTTACGTTTGTTCACATCAAGGACACACGGTTGATAAGTGTAAGAGGATCGCTAAGAAGCCGGCGCCAGGGTCTCATCTTTCCACCTCGATGGAGGGTTGCTCGGTCGCAATGCCCACCGTAGGGGATCAGCATGAAATATCTTTGGAGGAAGAGGGCATCTGTAAAACTTCTAAATTTCTACTATTTTTTTAAAATAAATTTGGTACTGATTTTTTTGTATTTGTACGTTGCGTAGTTGTATTGTACGTAGTGCGCAAAATTTTATTTTTCGTAATTGCTCGACGAGTGTGAATATGTGCGAGCGTACATATTTTTAGAAAAATATTTTTCTATTTTTATAGTTTCAAAATAATATATGTAATAATTATTTTAGCTATCATACCAACATTTTCAAGTCCATTATTTTATTCATTTTATTTATAAAAAGCCTTTCATTTATAACAGTTATTATCAATAAGTAATTGTTATCAAAAATATAGAAAACATATATTTCATTTCAATATAATATAGTTAACATTTTTATTTTGCTTGAAGGTATATAAATTCTGTTGCACTTGTGGCAAAATTTTATTTATTTATTTATGCCGATCTCGAAAATAATGTATAAATAGAAATTTTGTGCTAGGTGCATACGAGATACATGAAATTTAATTCATGTATATATTTGAAAATTTCAAAATTATTTTATTATGTATCTTAATTATTAAAAAGGTATTCTAAAGATATTTTCTATTAATATCCAAAATATTTATTTCAATTTTCAAAATTATTTAATATTGATTAGTTTATTATTTACAAGAGATAATTTGGAAGTTTGTTGATTTAATATTTAATTAGTTATGGCAATTTAAATTAAGATTCAATTAGTTAATTTAGCTAAACTTTCTACGTATCAAATCTACTTGGATTTGGATTTGGATTTGGATTTGGATTTGGACTTGGATTTGGATTTGGATTGGATTTGGATTTGGATTTGGATTTATTTTTTAAAATGAATGTGACAATTATCTATTAAGGATTTAAATTTTTCCTACATCCTTATCCAACAGGAATTCCCACCTCCTATATAAGGAGAGGTACTCATCCATATATTTCTACCATTCACAAATTTCTCCAAAATTATTTCTCCACAACGTGCGTGCTTCGTGTCTGTGTCCAACACTTCTCCGTGTCAGCAGTGACGGCCTCGGGTCCGACCCTGGGTGACTCGCTTATTCCATTTTGTTACAATTACATTTATTCTTTTGTGTCGACAACCCCGACACCATCAAATTCCTAACCTAGGTCTAACCCTGACTCCGTCTCCGCCTCCTCCTGTCCCGTTCGACCCGACCAAGCCCGACCGAACCCAGCCACCACCATCATCCATCTTCTAATCACTACTACCCGGACCCCCCGACTCCCCGGCCACCTCACTGTAACTCCGGATCACTGCCATCTCCTCCAAATTCGGCTTCACCTCACAGCCACCGTGTCCACCAAAGCCAACCCCGTGTCCGGCAAACTACCTCCCGGAGCAACCCATGGCCTTCCACCACGGCACTATTGTGTCCACTTGCGCCTCACCAACGCCCCTAACACTCCAGACCCACACCACCGCCCGTCATTGCCGGTCAACCCCAAACTCCCTAGCGGTCAGCACCCCCCACCATTGTCGCAGCCACCAAAACTATCACCACCACACCCCAGGCCACAGCCACTCCCGGACCTCGGCCAACCACCCTACAGAGACTGCCATCACTACCTCCCATGGCGTCCACCTTCACCATCATCCCCAACAAAAAAAACAAAAGGGGAAGAAATGAGAACACCACCATCACCACCCCCTTACCTGTCCGCCGTCAGCCAGAGATTCGTTGTCGCCTACCCTCGAGTCGCCGTGGCACCGCAGCTCCGTCGCTCCCACAAGACCACCCGCCTCGACGCCGGGCCCGACCTCTCCGGAGCAGTGCCCCACCGCGTGCGTTCGCCGTGTCCTCAGCACGACCGTCGAAAACCCCTTTCCTCTCTGCCGCCGCGTCGACAGTGCCGACCTGCACGAGCTGATGCCAACTCTGCCATGCTAGACCGTGCGATGTCTGCCCTCTAACCACGCGCCCCAGATTCCTCAACCCTTCCTCCGCCGCTCGTCATCCCTCTGCCCTGTCTCCCTCTCGATCTCTCCACGACTCCAGCGCTCTTCTCTTCTTCCTTCTTATTTCCGAGCTCCTCCCTCTCTCGCCCACTCGTTTTTTTTCTCTTCCCATCCTCCTCTCTCACTTACTTCTTTTTTTCTTTTGAATGTTGTTTTTTTCTACTGCCTGCTTTTGTGTCTTTTGTGTCCTTTTGCTTTTGTTTGTTTGGTTACATTGTTTTATTTTTATTTTTCATTTCTTTTCTTTTGTTGATTAGGAACTGTGGTATTTTTTTATATAAGTTATTTTTATTATATGTACATATGTACACTATTATTACTATTATTATTATTATTATCATTATTATTATTATTATTATTATTGTTATTATTAGAATAATAATTGTTATTATTACTTCTGGTTGTTTCATAGGTTCGTTACAACATTAGAAATTAATTCCTATTGTACCATAGTATTATACCATAAATATATATATTTGTGTTATAAAGTATTATCACTTTTAATATTTTATGTTTTAATTTTTAAAACTATTTTATAACGAAGGGGACTAGGCGCTGGAAGTCATAGATATATTATTATGGTAGTTTTTTTTATATAACTATTATAGTTTGGCCTAGGCCTCATACGTAGTTTCAAAATCTAGTTAGAACCCTAAAATATGTGATTTTATGATATTTGATAAGTTATAATAATTTTGTATATTTATCTAAAAGTATTTTTACTATTAAAAATATAGTTTTCTACCAATTCCATTTTCGACGAACTTAGAGTTTTCAGCAAAAAAATAATTTTTCTTAACTTTAAGTATTTTTCTATAATTATTTAGATTCAAACTAGTTTTTGAATATTATAAATAGTTTTTTTTTCTAAATTTGAATATATATTATTTACTTCGACTATCCTTCCGTCCATGACTAAATTCCATTATTTACGTTCCCTCACCAATTCAAGCCTACCTTATATCGAACCTAACTAATTTGACCCTTCTGGACCCAATAGAACTGTCCGTTCCACCATCAGATATCACCTTGTGTAGTTGTCACCCGAAGTCGCAGTTCGTGCTACATTGATTATTGCAGCACACCATGCGTACTACCAGGCAAGACACCTTGCCTTTAATGTTTAAATTCTTGCTCAATATCATGCATATTTTATTTCTTATAAATTGTTCTTTCAAAACCTTATGTAATTGCAAATTATTATACTTTAGTTTTCTTTACGCATTTGGCCTAGAGTTAAGGGACCACCTCTGTTTGTGTCGTATTCATTGGCCGACACCTATGTGCCACGATGTCACGTATCTCATATAGATTCGGACTTGCGTACCGACCGTACATCGGTACGTACAGGACGAGCATTAGGATATAACTGCTAATATAATTGCCTAGAAGACTTAGCGGTTATTAGAAATATCGTGGTGTGGATTAAGCACGAGTAGTGCATGGGGAGGGCGAAGACAGTTATTAGGCACAGGGGCTTTCACATATTTACTTTTCTCTAGCTGTCATTTGTGACTCAGCCGAGAGCTAGTGTGCCGTGCATTTATTTACTTTTCTCTAGATGCCACTAGTTCCTCGGTTGAAGCACAAATGTGTCGTGCATTTACTTTCCTCTAGCTGCCATTAGTGACTCACCCGAGAGATTAGTGTGCCGTACATTTATTTATTTTCCTCTAGATGCCACTAGTACCTCGGTTGAAATGCTAACGTGCTGTGTTTCTAGTCTCAGAAGCCCTTGTGTGGAACGTTGTCATCAAAGTGCATTTTCACATAGAATGGTTAACGACCTTTATCTGTTTAGTCATATATGTTTTTCTGTTGAGCTTTTATTATTCAGTTTAGGGCAAGATATTATGTGTCTCGTTACGTCCCTCTGAGGACTTGGTTATCTCGCCAGGTGTGTGCTCTTGTCTTTCACAAGTGTTCTAGTTGTGGCCATGATCATCTCTATTTCTTCGAGGATGATTACACTTCAATCATCTTCGCTTCGCTCGTCAAACTCTTTCTCTTGTTGTGTATTACTTTTCATAGTTGGTAGTGGATTTGTCTCTGCCCAACTATATGTACCAAATGACAATTTCATAATTAATTATATGATATCTTTTATTCTTTTATTTTGTGTGGATGAGATTAGTCATGGTTCTACTGCATTTTACAGCTTACGTATATTTATTATACGGCTGGCATGTCTACGTTCCTAGTCCTACGTATTTTGGGACTTGGGTGTTACATGTTTTTGTGGTGGCCCATGCAGGTTAAGTAAATTATTTGGTTACTTTACCATACCAAGCAAGCCTGCGAATAGGATTAGAAGTCTAGGATCTCATCCAAATACTTGTCCTCTTTCCTTGATTCCATATTTGAACTATCGTTCGACTCATCGACTGCATCTTGCTTGATTCCTTCTATCATAATTTTTATCTCCCTTCGTGCTTGCTAGAGGTTAGAAAGGTGATCCCTACTAGTTAGACATGTTGCTTTTGTCCTAAAACACCATTAGTTTAATTATTTTAAGTTGGGTAGAATGCCTTGTGACCTAGCAATCCATTTGTGTGAAACCCAGTTTTTGGATTTTTAATTTATTATTCAATTATTACTATTTATTAATATTATATGATGAGTTCGAAATTGTTTTTAAAATAATAATTGGTTTTTAGTTGCTGACCAGACCCGAGCCTGGACCAGTTCGAACCCGAATCCAATCCCGATTCGAACCCACCCTTTTATTTCTTTTAAAATCTGGTTATTATTTTGGTTAAAAAAAACTACTTTCTCCACGAGCTGGTCCACCCGATAGACCAGCACCTTTCTCATTACCCCCTCACTTCACTCTCCTACACTCCCTCTTCACCACACGTACAAACCACTCCTCCACTTATTCTTTATAACACAACACCTCCACCACTTCCCCCACAGTCATTCACCAGCACTCACTCTTCCCCTTCCTCAAACCCCATCCTTCCGAGCACACATCCCCCCTCTCCTCATAAACAAACCCACAACCACCAGCACCTTTCTCACTCTTCCTCACTCTTCCTCTTTTTCACCCGAGCTCCCGAGCCCCGCTCCCCGACGAACCTGCGCCGCTCCGGCCAAGGCCCCGGCGCAGCCCCACTCCGTCGGCGCACCTTCCGGCGAACCCGCGCCCTTCTGCCGACGCTCAAACCCGTCGGCCCCCTACCGGACCCCCTGCCGCGCGTCCCCGCGGCTCCGCCCACCTCCGGGCCACCCATCGCCGCCCCCGATCTCCGGCAGCAGCTCCGCCCTGCCCCGATCCCCGGACCCGCGCGCGCTCTGGTCCTCCCACGCCGGCGCCCGCCTCCGGCCTCGTCCAGCGCTGTCCCTTACTTCGACTGTTTCCTTCGCTCCGGTTCCCGCGAGCCCGTTCTCCGCTGTTTCCGAACAGCGCTGTCCCGGGCTCTTCCGACTTGCTGTCCCCGTTTATTTTTCTATAATTTTTATCTGAGAGCTCTAGCCGAGCAACCCAAGGTATAACTCCTCTGTCCCGTCCCATTTCGGTAGTCAATGATGATATTGGTCCCCGATTCCCTCCTGGGAATTCGGTTTTAGAGCGACGTAGTAACTTCAAATTTTCCGGAGATGTTTCTGTGATATTTTGTGTTTATTTCGGATTTTTCCGAAATATGTTTTCTGGATTTTGGGCGCTGTAGTTCCCGAATTCATTTCAGGAATTTCTGAAACTATATTTCGGGTTTCCGATTAAGCTTCGGGAATTATTCTGTGAATCTAATTTTGGTGTAAAATGGTTTGGTATTTATTTTCTGAGTGTTCCCTGGTTTAGGACTTCTATTATGGGTATTTTCGGCACATTTTCCCAGTTTTGGAAATAGAGGAAATGTTGCCCAATTTTTTATCAAATTTTAGAAATGAATCTTAAATCGATTTTCGGAAATTATTTATTTAATTGGATTTCTGGGCGACGACCATACCGGTCCGTGGGCCCTAGCGAAATGCAAACGAAATCGGTTTTACCCGAACGTTGAGGCATTAGCTAATAGTGACGATTGGACCAAGTCTGATACTCCTAAGATTTTATTTATTTTATTTTTAATTTCGTTTTCGATATTTTAAAATACGGGATATTAGTCAGAGCTAACTAATTTTCTCTTATTTTAATTTATGTAAAGTTTGTAAGGACATAAGCCTATATTCCTATTCTGTCAGCTGTGCCCCTGTATTGCGTAGTCTAGATTTTTTTATTTATTTTTTGGGTTGATTTTTCTTTAATTTTTTGGTGGTTTTATCATTTATATTATTAGGGGCTTCGTAATAAAATGACTGATGAATATTTTGTATAAATTAATAAGGATTTCTCACGATAAAATAACTTGATTAAAATATTGATAATTAAACAAAACCCATGATTTATCATTGAAAGAAAATAGTAGTTTTATATATAATATTACAAAATACAAGTTTTTGCCAAATCAACCGGTAACGACAATTTTTCAAGTAAAACCAGAAACTGGCTATCCAACTAAATGAGAACTAACGTAGTACGCTTCATAAACCGTTAGCAGTAGATTAAATATACAAACTTAAAATCTGACTAGGACCTGCTACTAGAGATTGCAACTAGCACACCTAGCTTGATTTCACAATGGTTCTAAGTCAAATTCTCCAACTGTAGGATCGCGGAGACGAACCTAGCATCTTTCCGGAACCAACACCGTTTCCAGTCGTAAAAAAAGACAAGTACATTTCGTGTTAGTTTACAATTATTTAGTAATTATTTTATTACAAGTTTAAACCACGATGCAACACGGAACTCTCTCTGAGAGCACTGACTGATTGACTATTGGGTACTGGGGCAGTAGTGTAATGAGTATGACCACATCCAAAGTAGTATAATGACTGTATTAGCTTACCCCTCATACACACGGGGATAAGCCATATCGTATCAATAGGATACAACTGTACAACCCAAGCCGGTCATATTCATTGCCTATTCACATCACAATGTTTTAACTGCTGGAGAACTGTTTATTTCAAATTGTTTAAAAGTGCATAATTCTATTATTATTTTAATTATTAGATTATCATGAATTATACTTTGCTCCCTCCTGACTGGAGATAACATTTTTAGGGGTTTTTGAGGATGCTGAGCTGTTATACAACAGCAATTATGACCCAGTTCTGTACCCTGTGGTATTGCCAGAGTCCCCATTGGAGGACGCAGGACCTGAGGCCGACGAGCCGAACGCATAGCTAGACTTTTTTCCATTTTCTAGTTTGTTGTTTTGAATTTTGTTATTTGATTTCTGCACTTAATTCAGTTCTTTTACTTTCTAGTTGTATTTATTTAAAAGTTGAATAAAGTTTTAAATTCCCGGATATTGAGTTGTGACAAAATATTTAGATGTTGTTATGATTACCTGCAATAGTGGATACAGCTTACTGCCGCCGTCTCAACAATGGTGCAGGCTGGGCATGATCAGGTTCGACCCAATTATTTGGGATCTGGTCATGACACTTTGTCCTTGTGACCGATATTCACAAGTTTACTTAGATTTTAGAATTTAGAGGACCCTAACCCGTCTAGTCAACCAAGGACTTGGATAAGAAGAATATAGGACGACTGTATAGAGACCAACAAAGGATATGACTTAGAATCGTAAGGAGTTTTAAACTAATTCTGCTTTCTTTCAATCTTAATCTCACGTGCCTATAATATTTTTACTACCTTGATTAATGATGCTAGTATATCCTAGTATTTGCAAGCTAATTCTTTATCGAGCTTGATCAAGGTATATGCTGCTGAGCGGTCGCTCACTAACATATTGTCCAATCAGAACCGGTGCATGATGGTCTGATCAACCGAGTGCGCTTTGGTTCGCTTTTATCTATTATTCTACGTGGATGGAAATAATTAAACTTGGCCTTTAGAATCCCATCCACGACTGCCTTGACAATTCCTTTGAAATTATTCGGTCGTCATTGGACCACGTATTCGTATCCGATAATATCGTCTTAAACTCCTTATTGATTTCGCCTTCACCTATTTTAGAAGGGCAAAGGCGTTGTACTAGAACTTCATCTAGCCTTCCTATCAATTATGATCGTTATCACTCAATGTTGCTATATCCTCATCCTAAACTACTCGTCCTTTTCTCGGCCCTATCATGACCTTCTAATCGCTTAAATTAGGAATGAATCTAATTCTTTCTCTTAATCGTGCCCTCAACCTACTCTCAAGGAACCAAGACTTTAAGGTCTCGAATTTATTTTCTCTTGTTACCATAATAATCTTTATTGCCTGTTATCTCATTTTAACTTTAAGTCTTACTCATTTTCCTTCATGCGCTAACCCATGATTATCCTCGCCATTATTGAAATCACGATTTTCTAATGCATCTTTTGTTGAACGTTATGAATTGATTGTTCCTCACCAATACCCCCTTTGTGCCTTCTCACCCCTATTAATTCTTAATTTCGAGGAAGAAATTCTTTTAAGTTGGGTAGGATGTAAAACCCCTAAATTTCTATTTTTTAAAAAATAAATTTGGTACTAATATTTTTTGTATTTGTACGTCACGCAGTTGCATTGTACGTCGCGCGCGAAATTTTGTTTTTCTTAATTGCTCGACGAGTGCAAATATGTGCGAGCGTACATATTTTAAGAAATATATTTTTCTATTTTTATCGTTTCAAAATAATATATGTAATAATTATTTTAGCTATCATACCAACATTTCTAAGTCCATTATTTTATTTATTTTATTTATAAAAAGCCTTTCATTTATAACAGGTATTATTAAAAAATAATTGTTATCAAAAATATAGAAAACATATATTTCATTTCAATATAATATAGTTAACTTCTTTATTTTGCTTGAAGGTATATAAATTCCGTCGCATTAGCGGCAAAATTTTATTTATTTATTTATGTCGATTTCGAAAATAATGTATACATAGATATTTTGTGCTAGTCGCATACGAGATACATGAAATTTAATTCATGTATATATTTGAAAATTTCAAAATTATTATATTATTTATCTTAATTATTAAAAGGTATTTTAAAGATATTTTCTATTAATATCCAAAATATTTATTTCAATTTTCAAAATTATTTAATATTGATTAGTTTATTATTTATAAAAGATAATTTGGAAGTTTATTGATTTAATATTTAATTAGTTATGGTAATTTAAATTAAGCTTCAATTATTTAATTTAGCTAAACTTTCTGCGTATAAAATCTATTTGGATTTGGATTTGGATTTGGATTTAGATTTGGATTTGGATTTGGATTGGATTTGGATTTTATTTTATTTTTTAAAACAAATGTGACAATTATCTATTAAGGATTTAAATTTTTCCTACATCCTTATCTAACTGGGAATTCCCACCTCCAATATAGGAGAGGTACTCATCCATATATTTCTACCATTCACAAATTCTTCCAAAATTATTTCTCCACAACGTGCGTGCTTCGTGTCTATGTCCAACACTTCTCCGTGTCAGCCGTGACAGCCTCGGATCCGACCCTTGGTGACTCTCTTATTCCATTCTTTTAAAATCACATTTATTCTTTCGTGTCGACAACCCTAGCACTATCAAATTCCTAACCTAGCTCTAACCCTGACTCCGTCCACTGCACGACCATCGGAAACCCCTTTCCTCTCCGCCGTCGCGTCGACAGTGCCGACCCGCACTAGCCGACGCCGCCTCCGCCGTGCTGGACCGCGCAATGTCTGCCCTCCGACCACGTGCCCCAGACTCCTCAACCCTTCCTCCGCCGCTCGTCATCTCTCCGCCCTCTCTCCCTCTCTCCCTCTCGATCTCTCCGCGACTCCAGCTCTGTTTCCTTCTTCCCTCTTATTCCCGAGCTCCTCCCTCTCTCTTCCACTAATTTTTTTCTCTTCCCATCCTCCTCTCTCACTTACTTCTCTTTTCCTTTTGAATGTTATTTTTTTTTCTTTCTACTGCTTGCTTTTGTGTCTTTTGTGTCCTTTTGCTTTTGTTTGTTTGGTTACTTTATTTTATTTTTCTTTTTCTTTTCTTTTGTTGATTAGGAACTGTGGTATTTTTTTATATAAGTTATTTTTATTATATGTACATATGTATACTATTATTATTATTATTATTATTATTATTATTATTATTATTATTGTTATTATTACTTCTGGTTGTTTCATAGGTTTGTTACAGCATTAGAAATTAAAAAAATTCCTATTGTACCATAGTATTATACCATAAATATATATATTTGTATTATAAAGTATTATCACTTTTAGTATTTTATGTTTTAATTTTTCAAAACCATTTTATAACAAAAGGGACTAGGCCCTGGAAGCCATAGATATATTGTTATGGTAGTTTTTTTATATAAATATATATAGCTTGGCCTAGGCCTCATACGTAGTTTCAAAATCTAGTTACAACCCTAAAATCTGTGATTTTATGATATTTGATAAGTTATAATAATTTCGTATATTTATCTAAAAGTATTTATACTATTAAAAATATAGTTTTCTACCAATTCCATTTTCGACGAACTTAGAGTTTTTAGCAAAAAAATGATTTTTCTTGACTTTAAGTATTTTTCTATAATTATTTAGATTCAAACTAGTTTTCAAATATTATAAATAGTTTTTTTCTAAATTTGAATATATATTATTTACTTCGACTATCCTTCCGTCCATGACTAAATCCTATTATTCACGTTCCCTTGCCAATTCAAGCCTACCTTATATCGAACCTAACTAATTTGACCCTTCTGGACCCAATGGAACTGTCCATGCCACCATCAGAGATCATCTTGTATAGTTGTTACCCGAAGTCGCAGTTCGTGCCACATTGATCATTGCAGCACACCAGGCGTACTACCAGGCAAGACACCTTGCCTTTACTGTTTAAATTCTTGCTCAATATCATGCATGTTTTATTTCTTATAAATTGTTCTTTCAAAACCATATGTAATTGTAAATTATTATACTTTAGTTTTCTTTACGCATTTTGCCTAGAGTTAAGGGACCACCTCTGTTTGTGCCGCATTCATTGGCCGACACCTATGTGCCACGATGTCACGCGTCTCATATAGATTCGAACTTGTGTACCGACCGTACATCGGTGCGTACAGGACGAGCGTTAGGATATAACTGCTAATATAATTGTCTAGAAGACTTAGCGGTTATTAGAAATATCATGGTGTGGATTCAGCACGAGTAGTGCTTGGGGAGGGGGAAGACGGTTATTAGGTGCAGGGGCTTTCACACATTTACTTTTCTCTAGCTACCATTAGTGACTCAGTCGAGAGCTACTGTGTCGTGCATTTATTTACTTTTCTCTAGATGCCACTAGTGGCTCGGTTGAAACACAAATGTGTTGTGCATTTACTTTCCTCTAGCTGTCGTTAGTGACTCACCCGAGAGACTAGTGTGCCGTGCATTTATTTATTTTCCTCTAGATGCCACTACTACCTCGGTTGAAACGCTAACGTGCCGTGTTTCTAGTCTCGGAAGCCCTTGTGTGGAACGTTGTCTTTAAAGTGTATTTTCACATATAATGGTTAAGAACCTTTATCTGTTTAGTCATATATGTTTTTCTGTTGAGCTTTTATTATTTAGTTTAGGACATGATATTATGTGTTGTTTTGTCCCTCTGAGGACCTGGTTATCTCGTCAGGTGTGTGCTCTTGTCTTTCACAAGTGTTTTAGCTGTGGCCACGATCATCTCTATTTCTTCGAGGATGATTGCATTTCAATCGTCTTCGCTTCGTTCGCCAAACTCTTTCGTTTGTTGTGTATTTCTTTTCATTGTTGGTAGTGGATTTGTCTCCGCCCAACTACATGTACCAAATGTCAATTTCATAATTGGTTATATGATATATTTTATTCTTTTATTTTGTGTGTATAAGATTATTCATGGATCTACTGTATTTTACAGCTTACGTATATTTATTATACGGCTGGCATGTCTACGTTCCTAGTCCTACGTATTTTGGGACTGGGCGTTACAACGTCCACTTAGGAGATCAGGTTGCGGGTGCATCCTCTTCGAGAATTCCTAGTGATCCCCAGGCAGGAAATTCGGATAGGCTTATGTGGTAGACTTTGGATGTGGGGGGCAATCCAGAGGATATTGTGCAGGCGGCAGACCGTTACCCCTCCAGATCGTTGCGTTCCAGGATCCCCTCTCTTCTATCCCAGCAGAGCCTACGCTCCCATTATTTTCCACCTCAGAGGATGAGGAACCTTCAGGCTTTATCTCTCTGGCCAATTCTTGGGCTATGTACGAAGGGGATCCTGAATTTAGAAACCCTAACGCCCCTCCGCTCTTTGATCAGTCTCCTGCTGTTAGTAAGAGAAGAAAGAGCAAGAACAAAAGAGTCAAGACCCAAACTCCCACAAGAATGGCCCTGAGGTTGGCTTCAAAGCTACCCTTGCAACCTGTGTCATTATGATTCACATCATGATATGGAACAGTAGGGGATAGAAGGGCAGCAAACTGTAAATAGACTCAAGTTTTTATCCAAAATGCATTCCCTCAACATACTGGACATCATTGAGGCGAAGGTGTCAAAGGACAAAATTCAACAGTTCATAATTAAGTTAGGATACTCGAAGGTTATTAGCAGTGGCAAAGACGTCTGGGTGTTTCTCGGCCATGGCATCGAGGCGCAGATCGCGTCCGACTCAGAACAAGCTCTATCTTTGGAGGTGCATCTTCCTTTGGTCAGTAGCAACTTCCAACTATCCATTGTGCATAGAGGCATCAATAAGCAGAAGAGAAGAGAGATGTGGGAGTTTCTGATCGACAACATCGACTTGGGGAGGCATTGAATCATTGGTAGAGATTTCAATGCCGTTACTAGTCCGAGCGAGCACTTCGGGGGCAACACGGCAGAGTCTGGATTGATCTTTGACTTCAAGCAGTTTATTTTCGACGGGCACCTCATCGACCTTCCTTTCTCAGGTAATAAATTTGCTTGAAATAATATGCAGGAGCCCCCATCGACAGGATACTTGTGAATCAATACTGGCAACAAGTCAGAATAATATCACTGTCCCCTACTTCTGTATATTGCCATTCTGAAGCCGATTCTTTTCAAAACATTCAAGTTCTAGAATTTTTGGATAACTCGTCGAGACTTCTGCTCCACCGTTCAGCGAGCTTGGATGGTGAATACTCACATTAATCCATTGGTTCACTTGGCCGAGCGGTTGAAGATCGTCGGATATACATTGATCTCCTGGAGCAAGATGACTTCCAAAAACTTCTTTGACGCTACCCGAGCCGCGAAGGTGGCAGCGGACACAGCGGAGAACCGAGGCACATCGGATTAGCCACCTAGAAGCGCAGTCTACGAACAAGGAGAGACTGGCCGTCGAGACAGAGTTTTGGAGGCGGAAGGCTCTTATTAAATAGGAAATTGATGAGGAAAAGAACACTAGATACTTTCACAACTGCGTCAGGGGCAAGAGGGCTAAATTGTTTATTTACAACATCAGAGATCGGTTCAGGAGTAATCTCACGAAAGGTGAGGATATTCGAGTTCCTGATGTTCATCATTTTTTCTGACTCTATGCTAAAGAGCAGGTGCACCAGGATGATGCTCTCTTGGAGGCCATTCCCTGATTAGTTTTTGAGGAGGACAACCTCGCCCTTGCTTCTCCTGCATAGAAAGAGGAGATCTGGAAAATTATTAAGGCTATGGACCCAAATTCGGCCACTGGGGCTGATGGGTTTAACGGCCACTTCTTCAGAGTGTGCTGGTCGTTTATCGAAGTGGACGTCGTCGAAGCCATCCACGCCTTCATGTACGGGCTTCAGTATCTGAAAGCCATGGCAACCACCATACTCGTCCACATCCCCAAAGGGCCCAATCCGTTTACTTTTGTAGACTATCAATCGATCAGTCTGTGTAATTTCGTCAACAAGGTGATTGCTAAGCTAATTGCTACCAAGATCGCTCCTCTGCTTCCTAAGATAATTTTTACTGAACAGAGCGGGTACGTTCAGGGTAGTGAGATTGTAGACAATATCCTCCTAACGCAAGAACTGGTGACCAATATGCGCTCGTTGAAACGGGCTGGAAACGTCACAATTAAGCTGGACATGGAGAAGGCTTACGATAGGATGGATTGGCAGCAGACCATCTGGGTTTTTCGTCGCTTTGGATTTTCTGAAGCATGGGTCGACATCATCTGGAGGTCCATTAGGACCGTCTGGATTTCTCCGGTCATCAACGTTGTCCACTCCTCTTCTTTTCGAGCCTTCCAGGGGGTACGCCAGGGGGATCCGTTATCTTGTACGCTGTTCATTCTCGTAGCGAAGCTTCTCAGCCGCAACCTTATTCGATTGGAGGAGAGTCACTTGCACCACGGATACAGGTCCACGAGCGACTACCCATTGATCTCCCATCTTGCTTATGTAGATGATATCATCATCTTCCCCAGCGGGGATTCCCGGGTGGTGCATAGGATTGATACTCTTCTTCGTCGATACGAGCACATGACGGGTCAATGGGCCAAGAGGCACAAGTGCTGCATCTACACTCACAAGTCATTCTCTCCTTTATCCAGAGCTTCATTACATCAGATTGCTGGCTTCGATATTTAGTCTCCCCCTTTCTACTATCTGGGATGCCCGCTTGGTTATGGTTGATGTAAAGTGGTGCTTTTTAACCCACTCATTGATAAAATTTACAGAAGGATCGACGGGTGGCACAATAATACCATGTTACAGGGAGGTAAACTCACTCTCCTCAAATCGATGCTGAGTTTGGTTCCTCTATACAAGTTGGCCGCTTGCACCCTACCCCGAAAAGTCCTCATCATATTGGAGCGTCTCTTTATTAACTTCTTCTGGGGTAGAGCGATGGGCAGCCTCCGCACGATCTGGTCCAGCTAGAACACGATCGCTAAGACTACGGTGGAGGGTGGTTTGGGTGTTCGGAGACTTACGGACATAGTCGACGCATTCTCCATCAAAATATGGTAGCGCATGCTCAATAAAGACTCCCTCTGGAGTCGGTATACGCGGGCCAGGTATGTTCATCGTATCCCGCTGGCGATGGCGAGAGCTAATTTCGACGCTTCTCACATATGGAAACATTTACTGAGAGGTCGGGATTTGGCTGATCGATACATCTTTCTAGTGGTTGGAAATGGGTCTTCATCGACAGTGGACATGCAGTATCAAGATTGTGGCAGATTGTGGCATCAGGGAGAGGCATGGTTGGACCTGTTGGAGTGGGTGGGGTTCCCAACCTATGTGGAGAAGATTCCGGAGTGCGACGAGCACCGTCCGATGTCGGAGAAGCTCGGGAGTAGTTGATTGCTGCTGCTGCTACCCCAAAGGGGGTTCTGGACCAAGTCTGCCGAGTTCGGGCCGAACTCGGTCCCAGGCCGAGTTCTGGCCGAACTCGGTCTGGCCGTTCCAGGGTTTGGCCACCCAGTGCTGGTTGTCCCACACAGAGTTCTGGCCGAACTCTGTGTGTCGGGGGGCTGAAGCAGATTTCTGGATGAGTTTTCATCATTGGATCTAATCCAACGGTCCAGGTTGGTTGCGCGATTAGGGAGATATATTGAGTTTTCTCAACCCTAATTCATTATCGCATTATCGCATTGGACAACAAAAGTTTGAGAGAGGAGGCAAGAGTGCCATTACAACTTCGGAGAAGAAGACGGAGGATTGAAGGTCGCTGTTCGAAGGAGATCGTGTTCGGGTAATCTCTACTCGTCGTTCTCGCTCTTCGTAGCCTTGTAATCATTGTTCTTATCTCTGAGTGTTGTTGGGGATCCGATTTGGATCGGGAGGAGTTTGTAGAGGGTGTAATTCTTCTATTCCATTAGTGGAGGCTTCTCAGGGTTGGACTCCGATCGTCCCGTGGTTTTTCCTGTAAGGGTTTCCACGTCAAAAATTCTCTGTGTCTGCGTGATTGTTTTTGTGTGCTTATTTTTGGGTTCGTGCATTGTTTGCTCGGTCCTCTCGCAGGTACTCTCCGGTTTTGGGAAAGGTTTTCGCGTTTCTTTCCCAACAGAGTGGTATCAGAGCATAGGTTTTGTTCTGGCTGATACCAACAGAGTGGTATCAGAGCTTTGGGTTCAAAGGGTGTCAGGAGTTGACAGAGGAACCAGAGAGGAGAGATGGACGCGAAGCCGGTGCGCATGGTGAACCTTAATGGCACAAACTATCATTATTAGCAGAGCAAGATGAAGGATTTACTATTTGTCAAGAAGCTGCATCTACCTGTGTTTGCAACCGAGAGGCCCAGTGATAAATCCGAGGAGGACTGGACGTTCGAGCACATACAGGTGTGTGGGTACATACGGCAATTTGTTGATGAGAACGTGTACAACCATGTTGCCAATATTGAGCACGCGAAGACGTTGTGGGATAAGCTGGAATCCTTGTACGCGAAGAAGACCGGGGTAAACAAGTTATTCCTGATCCGAACGATGATGGGTCTGTGGTACAAGGATGGGGCGTCTATTTCGGATCACTTGATTGAGTTCCAGGGCGTGGTTGACCAGCTATCTTCTATGGGAGTCAAGTTCGACGACGAAGTTCAGGGACTGTGGCTGCTGTGTACCTTGCCAGACTCGTGGGAGACCGTACGAGTATCTATGATCGCTTCTGCTCCAGAGGGTGTGGTCAGTCTGGAGTTTGCCAAGAGCGGGGTGTTGAATGAAGAGATACGGAGACGTTCTCAGGGCACTTCATCCACATCCCACCACTCAGAGGCACTTGTTTCAGAGAGCCGTGGAAGGGGCAAAAGCAGGGGTCCAGGTGGTGGCAGAGACAAGAGCAGGGGGAAGTCCAAGGGTTGTTACGAGGACTCAGAGTGTTACCATTGCGGTAAGAAGGGCCATATCAAGCGGAATTGTTTCGCTTGGAAGAGAGAGAAGAAGGGCGAAAAGGAGAAGCAAGAAGTGAACACTACAGCGGCGGCCTCGATGCATGGAGGCGATATGATCGTCGTAGGTGATGAGGTCATTACTAACCTCGCCTGCGATGACAATTCTTGGCTGGTGGACTCAGGGGCTTCAGCACATGTATCTCACAATAGGGCACTGTTTGCCACTTACACGACAGGCGACTGTGGCGTGTTGAAGATGGGCAACGGAGATGTGTCGAAGGCGGTTGCCGTTGGAGATGTGTATTTGAGAACGAAGACGGGTGCGGTTCTTATTCTCAAGGATGTTCGTCATGTCCTTGATATCCGTTTCAACCTGGTGTCGGTTGGAAGGTTGGATGACGAGGGATTCTTCAGTCTCTTCGGGAATAGTCAGTGGAAGCTTTCCAGAGGTTCGATGGTGATTGCCAGAGGAAGCAAGAAGTCCGATCTCTACTATATGGAGGGGAGCGCAGAGGGGGCACAGGAGGTGAATGCAGTCAGTGACGCGTCTACCGAGTTGTGGCACAGGCGGCTCGGCCATATCAGCGAGAAGGGGATGAGCTACTTGGTGAACAGGAAAGTGATTCTGGGGCTCAAGTCTACAAAGTTGGAGAAATGCACGCACTGTTTGGCTGGGAAGCAAAGTAGGGTGTCTTTCCAGAGTCACCCAAGTTCGAGGAAGCCGGCGTTGCTCGAGTTGATTCACTCGGATGTCTGCGGTCCTATGAAGGTAAAATCTCTTGGTGGTGCTTCTTACTTTGTGACTTTTATTGATGACTGTTCCAGGAAGGTTTGGGTCTATGCCTTAAAGACCAAGGATCAGGTGCTGCCTACTTTTAAGGAGTTTCAGGCCTCCGTTGAAAGGGAGACGGGCAAGAAGTTGTTGTGTGTTCGGTCCGACAATGGCGGCGAATACATCAGTCCCTTTGATGCGTATTGCAGAGAGCAAAGGATACGACACCAGAAGACTCCGCCAAAGATACCTCAGCTCAATGGTGTAGCGGAGCGCATGAACAGGACACTGATGGAGAGGGTGCGGTGTTTGCTGTCAGAAGCAAACTTGCCGGGCAGTTATTGGGGTGAGGCTCTTCTCACAGCTGCTTATATTATTAATTTGTCTCCTAGTGCTCCTTTGCAGGGTGATGTGCCTGACAAAGTATGGTACGGCAAGGAGCCGTCATACAGTCACCTGCGGGCGTTTGGTTGTAAGGCCTTCGTGCATGTACCGAAGGACGAGAGGACCAAACTTGAGCCGAAGACGAGGCGATGCGTCTTTGTCGGCTACGGTCGGGATGAGTTTGGCTATAGACTCTACGACCCAGTGGAAGGAAAGCTCTACAGAAGCAGGGACGTGGTGTTCGTCGAGGATCAGACCATGACCAACACTCAGGATTCCGAGACGCCTTCTGAGGCTGAGGAATTGCCTGAGTTAGAGTCATTTTGCTTCGAGTAGTTTCCAGAGGACATCGCAGAGGATCCAGTTATGGGGGAGCCGGTACATGGAGTTGCTCCCAACCTTGATCATCAGCCTGCTGATGGTGGTCAGGGTGTCCCTCAGGAGGATGAGCATGCCGGGGAGGCAGTTCCTGAAGGGGAGGAGGCTGTCGGTATACAGCCAGCACCAGTGGCTCCACTGAGAAGGAGCAACAGGGATCGTCGACCATCTACGAGATACTCGTCGGATGAGTATGTGCTATTGACTAACGGGGGAGAGCCCGAAAGTTTCGCAGAGGCTATGGAAGACGAACACAGGCAGGAGTGGATGGTGGCTATGCAGGAGGAGATGAGTTCCTTGCACACCAATTCTACTTATGATCTGGTGCGGTTGCTAAAGGGCAAGAAGGCTTTGAAGAATCGATGGGTGTTCAGAGTGAAGCAGACGGATGATGCTACTCATCCTCGATACAAAGCGAGGCTGGTAGTCAAGGGCTACGGTCAGCGGAAAGGCGTGGATTATGATGAAATCTTTTCGCCTGTCGTCAAGCATTCGTCTATTCGGGTGGTGCTAGCATTAGCAGCCAGTTTCGACTTGGAGGTCGAGCAGATGGACGTGAAGACGGTGTTCCTCCACGGTGATCTTGAGGAGGAGTTGTACATGGAGCAGCCGGAGGGATTCTGTGAGAAGGGCAAGTCATATTTGGTCTGCCGGTTGAGGAAGAGCTTGTATGGTCTGAAGCAGGCTCCGAGGCAGTGGTACAGAAAGTTCGAGTCGTTTATAGGGGAGCATGGTTATGCACGGACGACGTCGGACCATTGTGCATTTGTGAGGTATTTTGCCGATGATGATTTCATCATCTTATTGCTCTATGTTGATGATATGCTATTAGTGGGTCGGAATGCCACTAGGATAGCGGAGTTGAAGCGCCAACTGGGCGCGGCCTTCTCTATGAAGGATTTGGGCACAGCGAAGACTATTCTTGGGATGGAGATCAGCCGAGAGAGAGAGTCCAAGCTGCTACACTTGTCCCAAAAGAAGTACATTCACCGGGTACTTCAGCGTTTCGGGATGGACGGGTCGAAGAAAGTGAGTTCCCCCCTCGCGGCTCACTTTAAGTTCACTGAGGAGCAGTGCCCATCTACCGAGGACGAAAAGGAAGATATGGAGCGGGTTCCATATGCTTCAGCTGTGGGAAGCCTGATGTATGCTATGGTGTGTACGAGGCCAGATATTGCTCATGCAGTTGGTACGGTTAGCAGGTATCTTTCGAATCCTGGAAGGGTTCACTGGAGTGCGGTCAAGTAGATTCTACGATATCTTCAGGGCACTGCTGGTTGGAGACTTTCCTTTGGTGGTGACGAGACGAAGCTGGTTGGGCATACCGACGCTGATATGGCTGGAGATGTAGACACGAGGCGATCGACTTCAGGCTACGTGATGATGTTTGCGGGAGGAGCAGTGTCGTGGCAGTCGCGGTTGCAGAAGTGTGTTGTCTTGTCGACGACGGAGGCAGAATACATTGCGGCAACGGAGGCTTGCAAGGAGCTGTTGTAGATGAAGAAGCTGTTGCAGGAAATGGGATTGAAGCAAGAGCAGTATACTTTGCTTTGCGACAGTCAGAGTGCTATCCATCTTGTGAAGAATCAGACGTTTCATAGCCGGTCCAAGCACATCGAGACTCGGTATCATTGGATACGGGATGTGGTTGAAAAGAAGGACGCGGAGCTTGAGAAGGTGCATACAGATGACAACGGAGCTGATATGTTCACGAAGATTCTACCAAGGGGGAAGTTTGAGTACTGCAGGCAGATCGTCGGAATGACGACGTCCTCCCCATAGTTGTGAAGGGGGAGATTTGTTGGAGTGGGTGGGGTTCCCAACCTATGTGGAGAAGATCCCGGAGTGCGACGAGCGCAGTCCGATGTCGGAGAAGCTCGGGAGTAGTTGATTGCTGCTGCTGCTGCCCCAAAGGGGGTTCTGGACCAAGTCTGCCGAGTTCGGGCCGAACTCGGTCCCAGGCCGAGTTCTGGCCGAACTCGGTCTGGCCGTTCCAGGGTTTGGCCACCCAGTGCTGGTTGCCCCACACAGAGTTCTGGCCGAACTCTGTGTGTCGGGGGGCTGAAGCGGATTTCTGGATGAGTTTTCATCATTGGATCTAATCCAACGGTCCAGGTTGGTTGTGGGATTAGGGAGATATATTGAGTTTTCTCAACCCTAATTCATTATCGCATTATCGCATTGGACAACAAAAGTTTGAGAGAGGAGGCAAGAGTGCCATTACAACTTCGGAGAAGAAGACGGAGGATTGAAGGTCGCTGTTCGAAGGAGATCGTGTTCGGGTAATCTCTACTCGTCGTTCTCGCTCTTCGTAGCCTTGTAATCATTGTTCTTATCTCTGAGTATTGTAGGGGATCCGATTTGGATCGGGAGGAGTTTGTAGAGGGTGTAATTCTTCTATTCCATTAGTGGAGGCTTCTCAGGGTTGGACTCCGATCGTCCCGTGGTTTTTCCCGCAAGGGATTCCACGTCAAAAATTCTCTGTGTCTGCGTGATTGTTTTTGTGTGCTTGTTTTTGGGTTCGTGCGTTGTTTGCTCGGTCCTCTCGCAGGTACTCTCCGATTTTGGGAAAGGTTTTCGCGTTTCTTTCCTAACAGGACCTCCGAATCAGAGACCGGTGGTTGCCCACATGGTGGAACTGCGACCCAATACTCACGATTTTTGGCATCCGGAAGGCGGAGGCGGCTAGGACTTCGGCCGCCAGGATCCTCTAGGACAGCTCTGATTAACTGATCTGGGCGCCGGATACGGGTGGAGTGATCTCGACCACCTCAACATGGTCTATGGTACGACAGACTCGACAGAAGGATGTGGTGCTCAAGTCAATTTGGCTTTCGGATATCCCGTATAAATGGTCTATACTCCTTTGGAGGCTTAGCGAGAGAAACTCCTGACCGATGACGTCATGCTACTGATGGGCTTCTCTCTGGCATCACGTTGTAGTTGTTACGACGATCCGAGTGTTGAAATGTTGCCCCATCTTTTCTTTGATGGATCCGCTGCAGCAGAGATTGGGCTTTATGTTCAGCAGAACCATGGTGTCCCACACCCACGGATCTTACCACAGCAGCTTTCCGATGGCAATAGGTTTCTGGAACAATAGGAATAAATCCAGATATGAAGGTCGTGGTCTATCGATTTCGCAGCGGATTCGGGAGATTGATCGGCAGATTTGTAAGCGTTCGAGTAGGGATACGATATGTCCTGGTCTTGTCACGCATTGAGTGCCCGTGCTCCTCTGATCAGTACCCCCTCCCCTTTTCGATATATAATTATAAATATATATATATAAATATAATATATATATATATATATATATATATATATATATATATATATATATATATATATATATATATATATACATAGAAATGCTCTAAAACCACCCGGATGGTTTTATATTATGGAACCAACCTATGTTACATGAGTCGGATTTGGATTTGGTGGTTAAGATTAAAAGGTATAGAGCCCACCACCTTCTAATGTCATCCACTCAATTCCAATCTGACCCATGCAACACGGGGTGATATATATATATATATATATATATATATATATATATATATATATATATATATACAGAAATGGTCTAAAATCACCCGGTTGGTTTCATATTATGGAACCAACTTATGTTACATGAGTTGGATTTGGATTTGGTGGTTGAGATTAAAAGGTGTAGAGCCCACCACCTTCTAATGTCATCCACTCAATTCCAATCCGACCCATGCAACACGTGGTAGTTCTATAATATTAAACCACCTGGGTGGTTCTATAGCATTACCATATATATATATATATATATATATATATATATATATATATATATATATATATATATATAATTTTTATATGTATGTATGTATGTATGTATGTGTGGCCTGATATAATGGTACCAACCCCATTTCTAGAATCGAGCAAGTCAAGTCAACTCTATCTATGAACAAGAATACTAATATCTCTATCATTCTAATATGAAGTCAACACCACAAATACTTATGTAACCTCGCAACATGAATGTGCATGTGTCATATAGTCCATTGTGTCAATAAACACAATACAATATGTAACCCCTATTTCTGAGTTTTCAACTTTTTATTTATTTTTATTTTATTTTTGATAATTGTGTTGTAAAATATATATTCGCTTATAAAGAAAATTGTTGGTATTTTTGACTGACAAAATGGTTTTGCCAAATTGCATTTTCAAAATAAGATTTTAGGTTTATGAAAATATTTGTTTAAATAATATTAATTTGAATTATTATTGTAATCAAATATTAGATATAGATTTGATTAATTTAGTAATGATTATTATCTTTGACCAATAAAAAAATTTGCTAAATTATTTTTATAAGATTTAAATTTATGAAAATTTACTATAAATTTTATTAGGTAATATTAGATTTTATTTTAAATTATTATTATGATCAATTATGGATTGAGATTTGATCAATATAGTATTGAGATTGATTTAATTTGAATTTAATGACAATATTTATTTATTAGATTTTTGACTCTTCCAAATTAGAAAATTATATGTCAATCTCCATCTATTTAAGGAGAGATTTTTTCTTGTTTTCTTCCAATGTCAAAACCCTTCCAACCTAATCCTCTAATCCAAATTAAGTAATTGCTACCCATTATATATACCCTTATGAACATCTATCATATTTTATTTTCCAAAATTCGTCATAAATTTAGCCTCAATTTTTAGCTGCTATAACAATATCGCGAAGCCATTGCGACCAACTTCGAACTCTATTTCAACTTCAATTTTTTTGTATGAACCGTATCAAGGTTAGATTTCTAAATCTATAATTAATTTTCCATAATTATTCACATGAATTTCTCTAAAATTGTTTGAGTGCGAGTTCCCCAAAAAATTGACATTTTGTACTGCTTTTGAGATTTTGAGAGATTCTGAACTTCATTTTGTGAACCATTTGATATTTTAGAAAGCTAAACATAGATCTATATATACTAAATTTCTAGAAATTAATTTATAATATTTTTTAATTTGTAGAATATATAGATGGCCGGTGATTCACCGAATTAGTAGCGGTTAGCTATAATTATAACAACTTTCCACCAAATCGAGATTGTGTCACACACATCAACTCCAACGAATCAAGGCAAGTACACTATTGTTTTACATTCTTAGTATATTATAATGCTACTCTTCATTGTGTTTTCAATTACTATCTAGTTAAGACATGATTACGACACGATAGGACTTGCTGTACCATGTTGTTATTATTGTCATTGTTTAGTGAGGTGAAAGGAGAAATACTAAGTAAGTATGTGAACAAATTCCAATTATTGTTATTGTGGATAACTAAGTCATACAACTCACGTATGTGTTAGTCGTAACTTTTATTATGGATAGCCATCTATATGATATACCATATTAGCTCAGTCGTTCACATGTCAAAAGGTATTTCACACACATTGTTTGTTAGTCTTACTTGTTCATGTTTATTGTCCAGTTATCTTGTTATACATGTTCATGCCAAACGTATTATTTTTTCTAGTTCATATACACGTTTTCTTTATTATTATATTACATCTCTATTTTTCTACTTTTATTTTGTGATGAGTTACATTATTGCAATAGGGTTGTACTTTACTCATTTTCTGACTGGATATGTTGCAAGTGACTTGCTATTTTGCACAATGGACCTTTCATGGGAAGTAGAGTCATTTCGGAGGCCAACCTTAGATCTAGATAGTTTAGGTAATATTTGAAATTAAATATTTAGCGCGTTTGTCAGGAATATTATTTTGATGTATTATTGGATTTGAAGATTAATTGAAGCTATTGAGAATAAGCAAAAAGATAATTCTGTGAACAAATATTTTATATTTGGTTTCGAGATTTACATTGAGGTCTAGATAGCATACTGTAATACCACAAAAAATAATAACTAATATTTTAGATATTTATTTTGATTTTTATTTAGTTAATTATTGTGTTTCGGAGGTATGTTTGCTTTCTAGTTCTATAAAAGATAAATCATAAATATCTTGGAGTAACAAAAAGGTTCGGCAATTATATTTTTGGAATTATACTTTAGGATTTGTAGTCACATGTGCTTCTGGCTGCACATTAAAGGCCCTATGCCAGCCTGGTTTCAGTGTATGTATTTTTGGCGTCTACAAGTTTACCCTTAAAAGACCACCTGTTATCTCTGTTTATACACTCTATGTGAGTTATTTATAAAGAGACATGGCATGAAGTCTTGCGCTTCCTTGCGGTGCTACGCCGCTATAACATGGCTTAAAGCCGAGGCATTACCCTTACCTGGAAACCTCATCGTAGTGTAATACTATTGTAGCATGAGGTCACTAGCCTCTCTGTAGTGCCAAACTACCCAGCATGAAGCCTTGTGCTTCCTTGAGGTATTATGTCGCAATGACTTGGCTTGCGTAGACGAGGCTTTACCCCTACCTGGGTACCTCATCGTGGTATCATGCTACTGTAACATGAGGACACCGTCCCCTTTGTAGTGCAATCTACAACTTTTTAATCGTACATCATTTGGCTACTTGCCTATATGTGGTGCTACGCTGCTGTGATTTGGCTTACAAATCCAAGGCATTACCCCTACCTAGGAACCTCATGATGGAGTCACCCCACTGTTATATTGAGTTGTAACACTCCTTGTAGTATTGTGCTATCGTGCTTCTGTAAAGCACAACAGGCATTCACTATGCCTGAGAACACATTAAGGCGTTTAAGCCATCCTTTCCACAGGATATGTTCTCCACAAAAAATATATAGTAGACAACAGTGGTTGTGGTTTGGTATCACTTCCATGTCCCAGAGGACATGTACTCATTATTTCTGATATTTTTCCAGTTAGTGGTCCTCCCTTGAACCAAAAGCTAGATGCCTAGTAGATTTCTCTTTGAACTAATAATATAAAACTTTATGGTAGGACTACAATAACACAATATCAGAATGCCTTCAAGCCTATTTTACTTATTGTATCTTCGACCAGCTGGCGCTTGAGGCCCTTTAAGAATGAATCTGTCGGGCTATCCTGACTCCGAACATCAATCACCGCAATGACACCTCTCTTGATGAGATCGTGCACTGCTCTGTGCTTTAGTCGCACAGTTCTCTTCTTCCTGTTGAAGAGGTCATTCGATGTCCCAACTAATGAAAGATCATACATGAGCTCCCGCAACCATTCTACTTCTTATGTTATGGAATCAAGAGCAAATAACTCAGATTACATGGAGGAACGAGAGAGCATAGTCAGCTTCTTCGACTTCCACGATATAGCAACTCCACCCATAGAAAAAATGAATCCACCTTCAGATCTTTTGCTCTCCACCTCTGAGAACCAGCTCGCATCACTGAAGCCTTCTACTACTGATAGATCTCTGTTATTGTGCAGTGCATATGTCTGAGTCTTCTTGAGATATCTTATTACCCGTTTCATAGCTTTCTAGTGCTCAATGCATGGATTGCTCCTGAATCGACTCAGCATTCCCACGATAAAAGCTATGTCAGACCTAGTGGTAGTAGTAGTATACATCAAACTCCTTATGACGCTTGTATACTCCAACAGCCTGATGCTTTTCCTTAAATTTAGCTTCAGCTTCAAGTTACACTTGTAAGGCGTATCGTTCACTGGAAGATCCTGATACCCATAGCATGTTATCATCTTCTTAATATAATGAGACTGTGACAACGTCAGTCCAGTGTCCATCCGGATGATCTTGATGTCCAAGATCACATCATCTTCCCCTAAGTCCTTTATAATGAACTTGGTCGATATGAACTACTTTGTCTCCGTAACACAACCTGTATCCGTACCTAGGATCAGCATGTCATTCACGTACAGACAAACGATTATACCACCTCCATGAGCGAACTTCGTGTAAACAAAATTGTTTGTTTCGCTGACCCTGTAGCCATTTGACCTTATGACCTTGTCAAACTTCTCATTCCACATTTTGGAAGCCTGCTTCAAACCGTATAAGGATTTTACCAACTTGCAAACTTTGTCTTCAAGGCCCTTGACGATAAATTCTTTTGGTTGTTGCATGTAAATCTCTTCGGTCAGCTCGCCATTCAGGAATATTGTCTTTACATCTATCTGATGTATCACCAACTTATGTATTACTGCGAGAGCAATTAACAATCTGATGGTGGTCATCCGAGCTGCTGGATCATACGTGTCGAAGTAGTCGATCCCTTGCTTTTAAGAGAATCCATTGGTTACTAGCCTAGCCTTGAACTTGTCAATGGTTCCGTCTCCTTTCATCTTCTTCTTGAAGATCCATTTGCATCCGATGGATTTCACTTCTTCAGGAAGATCAACCAACACCCAAGTGTTATTGGAGGTGATTGATTCAATTTTATTGTCGATCGCCTCCTTCCAGAAAATAGCATTTCTGATCTTCATCGCCTCATTATAGGTAAGCAACTACAACAAATAGGGCTTATTATAGCACATTTTTAATAGCGTTTAGATCTAAATGTTATAGAAGGCTAATAGCATTTTTTATGGAATGCTATTAGAAATGTGTAACAAAAATTACAGATTCAGTGCTATAGCATTTTATGAATGTCGTAGCTTGTATAGCGTTACCGTATTACTATTTACTTGAAAATAGTTCATCAAAACAGGTCCCATGTTCGAATCCTCGCAATTTAGCAATTTTTTAGAAAATAAAAAAGCATACAACGACTATAAATATAGCATTTTATGAATGCTATTTCGAGCTTACGTAAAAGAAAATTAATTAAAATATTACCATGCTCACATGATAATATAAGTCTGGCTACTCATCAATGATCAATGATGTTCACTAAAAGTGACAAATATTTACATAATGCACGAAGCAAAAGTAGGAGATCCTTTTGGTCCTTGCTATGTTAAGATACATATTCACAAAGTCTTATATTATAAGAATAAAAAAACATGAATCGAAAAGCACAGCCTCTCTCGGTCTCACACAAATACAGACCAAAATAGGGTTTTTAGGCGGGCAAAAACCCTAGCTAGCAAAGGCAGCGTTCCCTTCCCCCCTCTCTCTCTCTTAAACACATACAAAGAACAGCCTCTCTCGGTCTCACACAAACACAAAATTTGGTCTTTGAGGAGAAAGATAATTCACAGTTAGTAAAAAAGAGTAAACGAGGTGAACGACAAACATTCAGTTATAACCGTTTAAAATCCAACAAACATTCATATATAACTTTAGCTTGAGGACGGTGTCACTTGCTTATGTATATGTTCACCTTCTCCAATGTTCGAAAGATTGTTAACCTCCTTACTTTTGTTTTCCTTTCTTTGTATACCTATGTCATTTTTCAAATTTTTATTTAATAAGAAAAGATTTTTTATTTCTTCCCTCCATTTGATATGTTCCAGGACCAAAGGAGTTATCGTCAATGTTCTACAACCTTCAGAATTGGAGAGCATATTACTCATCACAATCAAAGTTATACTTAACTAGTACTTACTGAACAATTCCGACTGAACATTCCACTATTGCTTCAACTTTTGATCTACATGCATGTAGTCAAACATCGAGAGGTTCAACCGCGATCGCAGCGGTAAGATTGATATGAACTAGCTGTGCGATGCCCTCATGAGCCTCGGGTTCACAGTGTCCCCTTTGGTCCTCGACTTGCTCGTCTCCAAGTTCGACAAGAGCAGTAGCAAGAAAAAATCCATCGAATACGATAACTTCATCGAATAAATTCTCAATACCTCTAGTTGCAATTAATGTATATATCAGCAAACTAATTTGTTTCTGTTTGGTCTTCTGGATGCTTGTGTAGTGCTGCCTCACTGTTAAGGTTTGTAATCTTGGTCGATTTTGTGCTACGTGCGTATATATGTCCACCGTTGTCTGTCGTTTAGAACTTGAAGTGATTGTGTTATAGAATCAAAATTTGTGCAGGGACTGACTGAGAAATTCAAGGAAAAGGACATGATGGACTCAGGATCAACAAATTTCACCTACGAGTCCTTTATGCTAACCGTGCTCTCGTTCCTCATTGCTTAATTTGTTTGTGTGCCCATGGAAGTTGCCCTTCTGTTCTCTTCTCTGAGGCAATACAAAGTTCCAATCACAAGGCAGTATCTGGTCCAACTTTTCAGAGGAAACGAGGAGCTGCACCTTCAGAAAAAAATTAGCAAAAGACTCATGTTCCAACATCAAATTGATTAAAGAATTCCGAATCATTATGGAAATTGAACAATATTAAAATTGTAATAAAGTTCCATATTTGTTTACGATATTTGAATTATTGGATTATTCTATGACAATATGTTTTAATACATTACATTTGATATCATGTTATGTATACGATGTTCTGCGACATGAAGAATTCGTGTTACCAAATACTTTTTCATATGAGTTTTGGCGATACAGACCCATACTTGTGCTACATGATATTGTTTGCTGTTGAACCTGCATTTTTTTGTATTGACAACATTGAGAAATAATTGCAATAGAAAATGCTAGCAATTGTGATGCTTACGGCAAGAGTGTAGCATTCAGTCGTTGGTTAATAGCTTCACTAAGTGCTATAACTCTATCGCTTTCGTGTGCGCTATTGGTTAATAGCATTTGTGTACGCAATTTGTGTACGCTACTGGTTAATAGCATTTGTGTACGCTATTGGTTAATATTATTTCGTTTCAAAATGCTATACCAGTCGACAGTGTTCATGAATGCTATACTATTATATTGTTCACATACTACAGTGGGTATAGAAGTTAAAAATTAAGGGGCGCCACCTATTAAAGTGCACCATCATCAAGTGGCACCAAATCATTAGGTTGCGCCAGTAATTGGTTGAGTATCAGGTTGCGCCTAAGCCAGGGTGCGCGAGCTCCACGTGGCAAGCATCCTTGAGAAGCTGTAACGGTTGCCATCATTACTGACAGCTCATCAGTCGAAGAAAATCCATTCGAATCCCGCACAACGCGACGCTCGAGAAGATTTTGTCAGCATGTAATTAATGATGATAGCTGGCCCACGTAAGTTGTCAAGTGGTGCGTGAATTAATCAACAGTACAAAAGACTTAGTCAGAGGCGAAAGTTGTTGAGTTGCCACCGTGCGCAACCTGGCTAGTTGGCGCTACCTGATCAACTTTTATTCAGAAGCAGGATGATGTGGCACGCATGCCACTAATCTCGAAGAACGTGTCTACTATACTGCCCACGGCCACACGCATCTTACTCAAATGATGCCACGTGTCCCCGGCAGTTCAAGTTACCGTTCGCGCAACTGGATAGAAGGCGCGCAACCTGAAGTGCGCGTAACTCAGAAAATAGTTATTTTAAATCTCTCTAAATAGAGTTTTAACAGTTCTAAAGCATCACTAATGATAATAATCTACTGACAAAGTGCTGTTGCATCTTCCAAAGGCTAGTGTCTTCGATATCACATTGTCCAAGAGATAAAGTGATCGTCTTCTGATCAGATTCCTATAGTTGTACTTCTCCAAAAATCAATTGTACTCTCGTACTGTCTTTCTTTATAGTTTGTAGAAATCAAACTTTTGTTTTTGCAAACAAAATGGTGACTCTGCTGGGGACGACTTTCTCCTCTAACGAGAAAGTGACAACTCAATGTGATACCGCGTCGATCGGTAAGACGCAGAAGACTTTGGTCGTTCAAGTCGACCAAACCGCTTACGAGGCAATGATCAGTGCTGGGGGTACCAGGCGTACTGTTGTTGCGGCTAAGAGCAAAATGCGCACTGTGTGGACTCCCAGGTCTTCTCTGCCATCCAAGGCTCTTGCGTAACATACACAAATCGTCTTTCTGCCATCCAAGGCTCCTGCGCAACTTGTGCAGACTGTCTCTCTGCCATCCAAGGCTTTCGCATAACTTATGTAGACTATCTCTCTGCCATCCAAGGCTCATGTGCAACTTGCGCAGACTGTCTCTCTGTCATCTAAGGCTCTTGTGTAACTTGTGTAGACAGCTTCTCGGCCAACCATGGTTCCTAAGCAACTTGTGCAGACAGCTTCTCAGCCGACCATGGTTCATGTACAACTTGTGCAGACTGCCTCTCTGACAGCCAGGACTCCTGTGCAACTTGTGCAGACATTCTTTCTGCTAACCAGAACTCCTGTAACTTGCGCAGATTACTTTTCTTCCAACCAGAACTCCTGCGCAACCCATGCATACTTCTTCTTCAGTTCTGAACAAAAGAAAATGGCTTTTGGCTACTCCCTCATCTTCTCCACTTCTGAACTCGGGAAAGAACCTATCTAGTGAGAGTGCTAGACAGAACAAAGGGAAGTGCCCTTTGGCCTTTCCTTAACCTGCGCAACCTGCGCCTATGGCCTTTCGCCCATAAAACAAAGGGAAACGATCTTTAGCTACTCATTTTTTAAATTTGAACTTGGCAAGGAATACACCTATTCTAGCCTCATCACAGAATAAAAGAAAGCGTCATTTTGTATTTTCTAATTCTTCTTCAATCCTTGACTCGGTAGAAAGTATCTCTGGTGACGCCTATGCGCCAGTCAATGTAAAAGCTCTTTTGGACAGGAACTATATTCCTCTGAACAGAGATAATCAAATCTCTACTAAAGAAGTGAGTTCTATTCAAACTGAACATTATCTCAGTAGCGCCAGGGCAAGCACATGAAAATAGGTTGTGCAACACAAAAGGAATTCTGCAAAATTCCGAAAATGCAACTACAGATCTTCTAACCCTGCGCATCTCAAAATCCAAACAGGGTAAGCTGCTAGTATCTCAGACGGATACACAAATAACATATCTATCTGACCTGTGCACCTATCTCAACAGGCGCCAGTCAACACCTACTTTAGCAAAATACAAACAGCCTGCTCCAGTGGCTAACTTGCGCCAGAAATAGACTTCTAAAGTCAAGAACCTTTTACCTATGCTAACCAACTCAGCACTTCCTTGTACACTTAAGGAATGGGACATCTCAAGAATAGGAATCATGTTCATAACATCATTAAAGAATATATTCCTTCGACTTCTTCTCATCCTATTGTTGTAACCGATCTTCGTAAAATTCTTAAACGGAAGCAGAAGATCACAAATCTGTCTCATCCAATGTATCCCCAAGAACATCATTGTAACCATCACAATGAGGTAGTTATCAAATGTTGTTGTTAATCAGCTAAATGGTCTATCTTCGACTATCGGAATTACTCTCAGGTTCATCAACCGATGATACTGGATGAAGATGAATTGTTGTATGTCTCTGTCAACATGACGTCTCGAAGCACTGGGGGTAGAAAATGCCCGAGATGTAATGCATTCCGCAATCCCAGTCAACAATACTTAGATCGGATTCATGAATCTGGCAAAGATTTATACCAATATACCAGATCAAGAAGCCGAGACACAATCGGTCAAAGGAATCTTCCTTTCGACCTAGAAACAATCAATCAAAGAAATCTTTCTTCCGACCAAGAAACAATCGGTCAAAGGAATCTTTCTTCCGAACAAGGAACAATCGGTCAAAGGAATCTTCCTTCCGACCAAGAAATAATCGGTCAAAGGAATCTTCCTGATTCCAACAAAGATTCTTTCAGTCAAAAGGACATCCATGTTACTCATTCTGGAGGTAGTTCCTTATATGACTTTGATGCTGATAGTGAAAGTTATGAACAGATCATCTTTTCTACTAGCTCGTCTTCGATCGCTAGAGAAGTGACTGCTTATGTCGTCATAGAAGATCAAGATGCTTCCAGTTCTAATAGTCAAGAGCAGAAAATTGCTACTTTGGAAGCTAGTTTGAAGAGCATGGTTGAGATGATGACAGGCATGCTGTAATTATGACACAACAGATTGTTCCACAGGTCGTGAATCTAATTCTAACCCAAGAACCTGTAACGACATCAGCTTTTGTCAATATTGGTCTGGGGGTGCAGTCTCCTTACACCGCTTCCATACCTGTGCAGGCTATTCCAAGTCAATCTGGTGCTGGGGTGGTACTTATCATACAGAACCTCCTCCTAACATATCAAATCAATCTACGGCTCCATAATCTTCGAAAGATACCAATGAGGCCGTAAAACTTTTACGTACTCAATTTGAGGCTTTCAAAGAGAAAGACGGCTTGTAGAAGCTTGGGATCAAGCAGCCTTATCCTATAGAGTGGAAGGAAGTCCAATCCCAAATACAAACCCCCTACTATTATGTTGTTTGATGGCAGCATATCTCCAAGTCAGTACCTCAATCACTTTGAGGTAATAACTTATCAACTACAGCCAAATGACGCTCTACTAGGGTGTTCGTCGGATGTTTAGCTGGTGCAGCTTACGACTGGTACCTATTTTGCCGGATGGTTGTATAACCTCTTTCTCTGGTTTCAAACAAATGTTCCTGGAATAATTTTATGAGGGAACAAACGACATGACTATGTCTACTCTCATTAAAATTAAATAGCAACACAATGAAACAACTGAACGGTTCATTAAACGATTCTGCCGTGAAGCACTCAAAATGTCTCTCGGAACTCCAGATGCTTTGACTATAGATACTTGCAAGTCAAAGTTGTTGCCTATAATCAGCATGTGGACTGGATTGACACAGTTTTGGGACTGGCCTTCATTCATAGTGAATGCTAAAGCGGCAGAAGAAAGTGCTGACAAGTTTAAACAATTAGGTATTCAAATGCCTAATCTTGACAAAGATGAACATGCTACACCAAATAACGGTGGTCGTTAGAACAATCGCAAGGGTAAAGAAACTTTGGCTATCAATGTCAAAGGCAAAGAAACTATAGGCGTCAACATAGGTCAATCAATGCCTACTCCAATAGAACCACTGCAGAGATCACTACGTCCGAAAGAAAAATACTCCTTTGATGAAGATGATGTCATGAGTATCTTTGATTGTCTGATCAAAAGCAATAAACTTCAACTACCAGAAGGAAAACGGCCAGATGAAGTAGGTAAAACTGACCACCCTAAATATTGTGTTTACCACAGATTTATCGGACATCCAACTCGAGCATGCTATGTACTTATAGGCAAGATCAATAAGACGGTTAATTATGGTGCAATTACTCTCCAACAAGATGAAAATACTGTAACGGCTAACGTTGTCTCTTTAGAGTTTGGCGATTTTCCTGCTCAACTTGTATAGGGGCATCATTTCCATCCCGAGAAGTACTTTGGAGATTGTTAATCTCCCACCTATATGAACTGATGGTCTTGTTAGGGGTGAGCATTCGGTTTATTCGGTTTAAACCGAACCGAATAACCCAAAACCGAATTGGACTGAAACCGAATAAGCAAAACCAAAATCGAACCGAATTGGTCCAAAACCGAATTAAACCGAACCGAATTAAATCGGTTCGGTTTTCGGTTTATTCGGTTTATTCATATTTTTTTGAATTTTTTTGAGCTTTTTTTGTTAATATATATATTAACTAAATATACATAGACATATTTAGTATATACCTATATATATTTAGTATATACCTATATATATTTAGTATATACCTATATATATTAATACTTATATATATAGTACATACACACACGCACACACATACACACATATATATATATATAAATAAATAAATAAAATTTTCTTATTCGGTTTTCGGTTTTGGATCGAAACCTAAACCTAAAACCGAAACCGAAACCGAATAAGAAAATTTAGTATTTTCAAAACTGAAACCGAACCGAATTATTTTAAAACCGAACAGAACCTCTTATTCGGTTCGGTTCGGTTCGGTTTTCTGTCCAAAACCGAATAATGCTCACCCTAGGTCTTGTTCCTCTGTCTACTGATAAAAGGGAGATTATGTTGATTCATCCTGATTTAGTGGCTGAGTTTGAAGCACCTTCTTTAAAGTCTAAGAAAGCAACCAAATATAAGTCATATCACATGACTTCGTTGAATGAACATTGTCCTCCACCTTTAACTGCCACTTTCACTTCAGCTGCAGATCCTTCTTCTTCTTCCCCTTCTTAGACAACACTGTCATAGCCAGAAGCCAAATACCAACCAGCTTTCCATCTGTATAGTCCACAGTCTCATGAACTAATGACAAAGATGGAATATGATCTACAAAAGGCTCCCGGCCTGAATCATGGAAAAGGATCACAAGTACCTCTTTCTTTATGCCTTTCATACAACCAATCTCGTGTTGGTTTGGGTTACTAGAAAAACTCTTCATCTTGCCAAAAGAAACCTTCCAGAAGCAAGATCCAGGCAAAGAGTTGCAATATGGTGTCCTTCGAATCTTTATCCGAAGAAGAGGCCTTAACTGGTACCAGGTTTGGAAGAATTTACCTGAGAGACTATTCAGAAGGTCAGGAGAACCCTACTCTTGCTTCAGAGGTTCCTCCAGCATCATCTTCTCCTATTGTCAATGTTCCATCGATTATATCACCTCCAGTGGAACCAACTCCTCCCAAACCGACGACAGTTCTGGGAGACTGCAGTTCTGGGACTCAAGAAGTCATATAACTTTGAGACTCCAGTTCTGTCTACTTTGATAAAGTACTAAAGAAGACTCCTGTTCTGGGACTCAAAAAGCCGTATAACTTTGATATACTGGCTCAGCTGGCTAATAACCGACAAGGTTATCAATTTTTGAGCTATTGCGTCTCTCAAAAGAAACTCAAAAGACATTGAGTGAAGCTTTGATGCAAGCTGATACTTGTCTAACACTCCTCAAGAAGCCAGAGGAGAAGCCTGTAACATGCTTTTATTGTCATAATGTGATGGAGCTAATGCCCAATATCACTTTTACATAAGATGATATGTTGTTGGAAGATAATCGTCATGACCAACCCCTCTACTTCACGGGATATGTCGATACCATGAAGGTTGATCGCATCTTGATCGACATTGGGTCTGTGCTCAGCATCAAGCCAAAGACTTAACTAGATGCATTAAAGATTTCTGTATATAATTTTTCAACAACCATCACGACAATTTTAGGATTTAATTCTAGAAGAAGTGAACCTTTGGGGAAGATTCGCCTGAAAGTTCAAATAGGCAATCTTCACACAAAGGTTACTTTCTACGTAATCGATAATCATGGTGCTTATAATGCTATACTGGGAAGACCCTTTATGTATGAGCATAATATTGTACCATCCACTCTACAATAATGCTTCAAATATGTAGACGTCAATGAGTCCAGAAGGAAGTAGCTGACCTAAACCCTTTCAGAGGCATTGAAGCATATTGTACTGATTCTTGAATGTACAAGGAAGAGTTCATGGAGGTTGTATTGGCGATGGATAGTGAGGAAGATCAGAAAGATACCTCAAAAGATGTTCTCATAATCTCCGTCAAAGGATGTACTACCCATCCATCTTCTCAGACATTGACTATCCATCTTTTCTCTCATAACAAATAGCCTTCTGCTGTAAAAATATAACAGAAGGAGCTCAAATCTTCTGAGCCTCTTGTTATCGACCTTCATTGTAACAAACCTCCTCCTTCTTCTTCTCCTCCTCTGGTTATCAACCTTACTAAGCCTTCTGTTAAGGCTAAGAATCTTGTTATAAATGATAATGTACAAATCAATAAAGTAGCATATCCTTTACAGTATACTGATGTTTTTTTATTATACTCGATGTTATTTAGAAATGTTAGATAACTTCAAACCACTTACAATAGGAGCTGTTCAACCTCTCCAAGGCAAAGTATTGCTCGAACCAATGCAAGACTCCTTCTTCTTAGTTCATTCCAAGAAGAAAGATGAACTTCCTATAGTTTTTAGTAAAGGAAGGAACATAAGATCACGCTCAATAATTAAGAAGAAAATCAAGATAACGGAAGACTTCAACTATGTTGTTATAATCAACAATCAAAAGATGTTATTCAAAAGATGGGCTATAATTTTAAAGTTGGTCTCTATGGTGGCAAGGGAAGGCAAACTCATATTCTTGCTCCAAAAGGAAAGTCACAACAATATTATAGAAAAACTAAGTGGGGATTGAGCTATACCTCACCAAGAACGATACCAGAAGCCTCTGAATCTGATAGAGAAGAACGATATAACTCTTCTGACTATGTTTCATAGAATTTAGACACCAGTATAGGGCACGTCCATCGAGTGACTCTATCTTCCAATATGGTAACTGTCGAGTTCTCGGAAGACGATGAAGACTTTGCTGAAGCCTCTGAATCTGATCCCTGGACATAAAAAATGGATACTTAATGGGATCTTTGCTTCGAGCAACGTGAGCTGCCAACCGAAGATCAGTTGGTTCAAGTCGATGTTGGAGATGAAGCCGCCCCAAGACCAATATTCGTCAGCAAAAGCCTTCCTGAAGCGGATAAACAAGAACTGATTCAACTTATTAGGGAATACATTAATATATTCACTTGGAGCTATGAAGACATGCCGGGATTGGATCCCCACATTGCTACCCATAAGCTCAATATTCTATAGAATGCGAATCCAGTCAAGCAACAACAGCGTCAACTTTGACCTGACATGATGGACGCCATAGAAGCTGAAGTCAAGAAGCTCATCGCTTGTGGCTTCGCTGGAGAAGAACAACATCCGGACTGGGTGGCTAATATTTTCCCAGTTTTGAAAAAAACAGGTAAGGTCCGAGTCTGCATTGACTTCAGAGACCTTAATGAAGCTTGTCCCAAAGACAAATTTCCTTTTCTGATCACTGATGTCATGATCGACAATACTTGCAGCTTTGAACGAATGTCTTTTATGGATGGATTCTCAGGATATAATTAAATCAAGATGTACCCAGAAGATGAGAAACATACATCTTTTCGCACTTCTCTCGGAGTCTATTGCTACACCGTTATGTCGTTTGGTCTTAAAAATGCTGGTGCAACTTATCAGCGAGCCATGAGTACTATCTTTTGTGATCATTTGTAGAAGACAGTTGAATTCTATATAGATGATATTGTTGTCAAAAGTCGTTTAAAAGAAAACTATATTCAAGACTTGAGAACTATACTCAATCTAATGCGCTAACACCAACTCAAGATGAATCCCACCAAGTCATTCCTGGGAGTCTCTAGTGGCAAATTTCTTGGATTCGTTATTACCTCTAAAGGTATACACATTGACCCTGAGAAAATCAAATCCATTCAAGAGATGCGTCCTCCACACAACCTAAAAGAGCTACGAGGATTACAGGGACGGCTTGCGTACATCAGGAGATTCATCTTAAATCTCTCTGGACACTGTAGACCGTTCACTCAACTCATGAAGAAAGGTGCGTCTTTTATTTGGACTGAAGAATGCCAACAAGCAGTTTAAAACATAAAACGGTACTTGATGAACCCTCCAGTTCTAGTGCCTCCAGTCTCGGGAATACCATTTCTGATGTATGTTCAAGCAATAGATCATTCATTGGGTGCTTTATTAGCTCAGAAAAATAAAGAAGGTCATGAACAAGCTATCTACTATCTCTGCCGTACAATGATCGGAGCTGAACATCGATACAGCCAAGTAGAAAAAGAATGTCTAGCTTTGATGTTTGTTGTTCAAAAGAAGAGACATTATATCACCGGCCAAACTATTCATATTATTTCTAAAGTTAGCCCTCTCTGGGTATTGATGAAAAAGCCCAGTACAGTTAATTCCAGGCTTGCTACATGGGCTATATTATTAGCACAATATGATTGGTTTATATTCTTCAAAAGTCTATTAAAGGTCAAGGTCTTGCTGACTTTCTGGCAGCTCATCCAATTCCTGAAACATCTAAACTCTATGGCAAGATTTTAGATAAAACTTTGGAATCTAACATGATTTCAGAAGAAATTCTTACCTAGCGTCTATTCTTTGACGATGCATCCAGAATAGAACCAAAATGTGTTACTGTCACTGGAGTTGGAATCATCCTCGTATTACCATAAGGATTAGCTATTCAAAGAGCTTATTCTTTAGACGAGTCATGTTCCAATAATGTGGCTGAATACAATGCTCTGCTCATTGGTCTCCAATTGGATAGACAGTTAGATATTGAGTATCTTGAAGTATATGGAGACTCTAAAGTAATTACCAATCAGGTTAGAGGCATGTATGAAGTTCGACAGCAGGATTTCGTCCCATATCATAAAGCGGCAGTTAGGCTGGCTACATCGTTCAAAGGTTTCTTCATTGAACATGTCTGTCGGGCATGAAATACGGAGGCTGATGCATTGGCTAATCTGGCGACCGTATTAGCAATTCCGGTAAAAAGGGAACAAAGATTATTATCACTAACAGAGAGTTATTTTGCATTGAGAATAACTCAAATATTGAGTTCAGTAATTCAACTGAAATTAATGTCATTAGTGAAGACTGGAGAGCTCCTTTCATTGAAAAGTGGTACATGACATTTTACTTGAAGATTCTAAAGAAGCTATAATAATTCGGAGGCGATCACTCTGATTTTACTACAATCATACTTCTAAGACCCTTTATCGACGAACATTTGATGGTCTACTCTTACATTGTCTTGCTGGAGATGAAGCAAAACAAATACTACGGGAAGCTCACGATTGTGTATATGGTGCAAATCAGCCTGGTCCTAAATTATAAGATCATATCCGACGTATGGGCTACTATTGGCCCACTATGGTATCATATGCTATTAAATATGTAAGAAAATATTGAGCCTTTCAAATCCATGCAGACTTCATCCATCAACCGTCAGAGTTCCTTCATTCGACTGTCGCATCATGGCCCTTTAAAGCTTGGGGTATGGATGTCATTGGTCATATCAAACCACCATCATCTAGAGAACATCGGTTTATACTGGCTATAATCGATTATTTTTTGAAATAGGTCGAAGCTATACCTTTATCTGAAGTCAAGACCAGTAGCGTCATCAACTTTATCAAACATTATGTGATATACATATTTGGTATTCCTTGACGAATCATTCATGATAATGGACCACAATTCATCAGTCAAAAATTTAGTCAATTTTGTGGTAATAACATAATCAATAATTTTGCTTCTACAACCTACAATCCTGCAGCTAACGGTTTGGCTGAAGCATTCAACAAAACTATTATTAAGCTTCTTAAGAAATTCGTTTCTACCAATAAAATAAACTGGAGTGAAAATCTTGGACAATGTCTATGGGCCTATCGCACAACTATACGTACTCCGACTGGTTGCACATCTTTCTCTTTGGTGTATGGATGCGAAGCCGTCCTATCATTGGAAATTCAAATCCCTTCCTTAAGGATTGCAATTGCCAATGAACTCACAACAAAAAATAATGATCACCTTCGGCTTTAGGAACTTGAAGCGTTGGATGAGAAACGGTTACTAGCTCAATAGCATATTTAGCTATATCAAGCCCGTATCTCCAAAGCTTTTAACCGAAAGGTCAAATTACGAGTATTCCAAAAGGGCAAACTAGTCCCTACTGTCAGACGTCCTGTGACTATGACACACATGAGCAAGGGCAAGTTCGACGTAATGGAAAGGTCCCTATATTGTAAGCAAGGTTTTTTCAAACGAAGCTTATCAACTAACCAAAATGGATGGCCGAGTTGCTACGATGCCTATCAATGGCAAATTCTTTAAAAAATACCATATCTGAAGGAAATGTAAAATACTCTTTGAATGTTGTATATACTAAAAGAGTTGAGTTGTTCACCCTTCTGATAAACTCTTAAAATCTCCAGCGGAATATATTTACAACATATCACCTGATCATAAACCCAAACTTTTAGAACCCAAGTGTTTTAGAAGATATCTTATTTTTTGAATCCCAGCTGATTCAGAGATAATCAATGAATACATGAATCCATGTTCGTATCTGTCACTCCCATTTTTCGTTATACATATTTTTCGTATACGTGTACGGACTCCCGACCCGTATTTTGACTTGTCTAGCATAGCTTGGCTTGGTGTGATCATGGTTTAACTTGGTTTAGATTGGCTTGGTTTGGGTGAGTGGTTCATCATGATAAACCCCCCCCTTTATATAAACCAACCCCTTTTTCTTTCTCCTCCTTTACTTTCCTTTACTTTCTATTTACTTCTTCTTCTTACTCCATTAAATTCTCTCCAACCACCTTAGGCAAGTGCAACTTCCTTCATGGAGGAACTACATTTTTTATGTTCTATTGTCTTCCCTATAAGCTTCTAAGACTCTTTAGTACTTAGCACTTTTGGTTTTGGTGGATTAAAACTTGAAGATCTAAGTTTTCACAAATTTTGATTTTCTTGGGTTTCGATCTCTCAAACTTCTTTATTTTCAAATTTTGATTGTTCTATATTGTAGAGAATTTGATTTTACCAAAAATGGACCTTGGAAAACCTAAATTTTAATTTATTTTGAGTGATTTATGGACCTCGGAAGTTCATGATTTCCATGGTTCTCCTTTTCGGGTTGGAAAAGAAGAACGGTGTGGCTGCATGGCATTTTATGCGCCTACAAGGACTTTAACCTTGGGCGCATAGCCCTATATATACGCCCAAGCTCCCTGCCTTCCACAGTATGGACGCATGGCTTTATATGCGCCCATGACTCTTACTTGCTTATGTGCATAACTTTAGATATGTGCTAGGTCATGGTGTTCCATAGAAGTGGGTGCTTAGCCCTTATTATGCGCCCACATTGCCAGTATAGATGTCTCCTGACTTAGCTTTCCTTGCACCCTGCTTTACTCATGTGGGCGCATATATATGGGCGCATAGACTATGCTCCCTGGCTCACTCATATGGGTGTATACATGTAGGCGTATAGCCTTAGGCGCATGCCACTCTCAGTACATCCATCTTGGGTGCATTCTCTTCATGACACCCCATGGTCCTTAGTGTGAATTGTGACTTTGTTTGTACACTTTACTTGACTAAGAGGTATAAGGTTATTTTTTATGTTGCACATCTACTCTAAGCTTTAAACACGATCTTGGCATGGCACGTACACTCTCTAAACAACTCCTTGATAGTAGCCTGTCGTGGTGCACTTACATGAACACGACATGACAATGTGACCTTACATGATAACTTTTGATAGTGACCCATCGTGGTGCACTCTTGACCAGTACTTGACATGATAATTCTTGATGGTGGTCCGTTGTGACGCACTCTTGACTTGATAAGTAATATAACATGACATAAAATCTTGACAAGTAACATGTAACTCTCGTTTGACACTTTGGATGATCTCTCTTAGTTGTATCGGTACAAGCTACATGTCTCGTCTTACATCATGTCTAGGACATGAATTTTTTATTTTTACAGTCAGGGATTCGTACTGAATCGGACTAGGATAATGACTCGATTGATCAAGTTGTCTATAAAGAGATTTCCCAGCTACAGACAGTCCCGTTATCTGGGCGCTCTAATTGGACTTGTAGCCTGCCGTCGAGTAGGGCACATTTCCAGCACACTGTCATGTGTTGTACCCCCAAGTCACCTAATCCAATTCTCTTCACTTGCGACTGGATAACCTGAATTAAGTCTGCAGGGCTTGTGGCTGTTGGAACATCCCGATGCATCTTGTTAGTAACTAAGCTTGTGATAACCCTAGTTAGTTAAAGTATCAAGCTGTACTCATTGCTTGGTCGTGATTGATGGATGGAGTCAAGTCTAGTCTTGCCTAGGCAAGACCAGTACACTGTTATCTTAACATTTATTGTTATACTTTACTTTATCGATAATTGGTTAGAGACTAAGTTTTGTTCAGGTGAAGGATTACAACCCCGGTCCTTATTTGGTTTACGGGTTGTAATTTGGTTACTAGAATAGTCATTTAGTTATCTTATCGTTTATCACCATGTTTTCTATAATTTATGTTTTTGTTATCCTTTATGTATCATGTGCGAATATGCTGGTTTTAGTTCTTAAGTGAAGCCTCCCTTGTGGAACTTGCTCTTTCTAGGGTCTGATCCAGCTGGTTTTGTATGGCCATATTTCGAAGTAGCACCCGAGGATCTTCCAGCCTTCCAGCCATATGGTGAACACTATATGCAACCCTGGCAACGAGTGGATTTTATTTTGCTCTTCTACTCTATTGTAAATTATTCTTTTGAGGCGTTTAGCCGTCGAGCAAGTGTTAGCTCGTGTTAAATTTATATTTCCATCTGCCGAAGGGCTGTAACATGATTGACAAATCCTAGGGTTGATCATGTATGACTTAAACTCTTGGTAGTATTCGCATTCTGTATGACTAGCTTCATGATCATCTGAATATGTAATATATGGGATGCCTTACTTTGTATGTCTAATGATCTACCATTTTGTTATATTTACTTCCTTGCTTGAGATTGAGACACTAGGCTTGTACTTGACCATAAGAGACTGTTGGCTTGTAGTTAAACCCTCATGCATCTAGACAGCCATGACCGTATTACGAGTTGGGATTCACTTCTATATACGTAGCTGGCTGTATCTGTCCCCCGCTCTCCAGTATTCTGGTTTTGGAGCGTGACACGGTTTGTGGTGGCCCAAGCAGGTCTTGTAAATCAAGATGTGTGAGGGTTTCACGGAATAGATGTCTCAATCAGCTCTCGCCCTTGATCTCTACTCATGTCTTCTAATCTTTCCGAAATCTTGACCTGGTCACATGCTTATATCCTCGATCTATCATGGTCCTTCCTTATTGTTTCCCATATCGTTTCTTCAGCGACATTGTTCCTGGTCCTACCGATCAGTAATACGGAGTACCTCCAACGAAACCAGTAGCAACCTAGAGACCAAGCCCAGCACTCAGGGATAGCCTCCAAAGTCATGCCTACCGGGGGCCAAGAGCCACTATTTCATCCAGTCCAGCCTACAGAGCCTGACAATGGAACCTTGGTGGGTCTTATCAGGGAATTGCTTGTGTCACAAGATCGTCGGGGCGATATCCTGCACAGACAGTACAAGATGCCATGGGCAGAGTTGGTTACCAATGTAACAACGTGGCCAACATCTTCAAGCGTCTGAACCCTCATTTTTTAACGACAGTGAATATGATATCGCTGCTGATGTGTGGCTTCAGGACATAAAAGTTATCCTGGAGGCAGCTTAGATTCCTGAGGAAGAGAAGGTGGTCGTTGTGCACCTGCAGCTATTAGACTTAGCCCGCAGCTGGTGGGCGATGCTAGTAGTTGTATTACCAACGCCTATTTTATGGGCAGTATTCAGCAATAAGTTCCAGATCAAGTACTTCGACACAGTAGCTCGGTATGATCTGTAGACGAGATTCACCAATCTTAAGCAAATTGGCAGGATTGTCGATGGATATGCGGTCGAGTTTTCTAGACTCAGTCAGTTTGCTCCTACCTTAGTAGCAACCGAATTGGATCGAGTCCAGCGATTCTAGCAGGAACTCCACCAAGAGATCATTATTTCGATGGAGCAGTTTAAGCACCAGACGTTTGATGCCTTCTTGCGAGCAGCAAAGAGGCATGAGTATACTTCGCAGAGGATTGTAGAGAGAAGCGGAGGACGGAAGAGGTCTCATAGAATGATGTCAAGTCATCAGCACTAGCCCCGACAGCTAGGGCTTTGACTATTGGAGCACCTAGGAGGGTGACTACAGTCTCATCGGTTAAGCACTCGACACCGACGTATCCTCAGCAGTAGAAGCAGAAGCAGTCTTCCGCAATGGGCTGCTCTCATTGTGGGAAGCCAGGACATATAGTTTCAGAATGTCGCGAAGCACAGGGATTATGTTTGGCTTGTGGGGCACCGGATCACAAAATATGGTCCTCTCCGAATTGAGCTAGTTCATCGTCATCAAACCTTACCAGTCCATCGGTTAGGGTTCCAGCACCAGTGCAGCAGCAGTACCAGCCTTTGACGCTATTGCTGCCTCAGGCTCAGCAGTATGCCCAAGCTCAGATTCAGAACCGACAGAGAGGTTTCCAGCAGAGGGGACCAGCACCGAGAGGGCAAGGTCAAGCTATGGCTCTGACCGTAGCAGAAGAATTGGCATCAGGTGAGGTAGTGGCAGGTACCATTCTCGTCAACTCTTTTCCAGCATCCTTATTATTTGATTTAGGTGCATCGTATTCATTTACGTCTGCACGATTCGTAACACTGATAGGACTAGAGCCTGAGTCATTATCAGTAAGGCTCAATATACTTACTGGTAATGGTCTTATAGGAGTAGATAAAGTCTATGCCTCGTGTCGAATCATAGTTAGCAGTAGAGAGTTCTCCGCTAGATTGATAGTACTTCTGATGATCGACTATGATGTAGTCCTAGGAATGAATTGGTTGAAGGATCAATACGCAAGAATAGACTGCCATGTTGGCAGGATTATTTTTGGTATTCCCGACGAACCGGAGTTTTCATTTTAGAGAGGCAAAGTAGAACCTTCTACACCAATATTACGGATGGCAGTAGCAGTAGTAGTTCAGTTTCCTATAGTAGTAGAGGAGTTTCCTGATGTATTTCCCGAAGAGCTTCCAGACATGCCCCCAGAGAGAGAGATAGAGTTCACCATTGATTTGCTTCCAGGGACGGCACCAGTGTTCGGGGGAGTCTACAGGATGGCACCTTCAGAGTTAGAGATCTTATACAAGATGATTGAAAAACATAGAACCAAGGAATTCATTCGTGCTAGTGGATCACCTTGGGAAGCCCTAATCCTTCTTGTGAAAAAAAAGATGGTACGACAAGATTATGTGTTGATTATCGTTCCTTGAACTCTGTAACAATCAAGAACAGATATCCTCTACCAATGATAGATGATTTATTTGATCAACTTAGAGAAGCGGCAGTATTCTTGAAAATTGACTTACGGTCAGGGTACCATCAGATCAGAGTCGGAGAGCAAGACATCCCGAAGACATCATTAAGATCTAGATATAGATATTGAAAGTTCTCTGTTATACCATTTGGAGCGACCAATACGCCAGTCGTATTCATGGACCTCATGAATCGTATCTTCATGCCCTATTTGGACCAGTTCGTGATAGTATTTATAGACGACATCTTAGTCTATAGCAAGAATGAGACAGAGCATGAGTAGCATCTTCGTGTAGTTCTTTAGATTCTCAGAGAGCACCATTGTACGCGAAGTTCAGTAAGTACGAGTTTTGGCTGGATCGTATCTCGTACTTAGGTCACGTCATCCATCATCACAAGAGACGGAGTGGAAGTGGATCCTCAGAAGATAGTGGCTATAGAGATATGGCCAGTTTCCAGTATCGTCGTAGAAGTTCGGAGTTTCCTAGGATTGGCCGGCTATTATCGATAGTTTGTATCAGACTTTGCTCGAATTTTAGCACTACTGACGCAGCTGACCTGCAAGGATATACAATTTACTTGGACAGCAGAGTGTCAGAGTTTATTTGAGAAGTTGAAGCAAGGATTGATGATGGCATCCATTCTCACGCTTCTAGATGGGAATGGAGGATTTTCAGTTTATTATGACGCTTTCGGCAAGGGATTGGGATGCGTCTTGATGCAGCATGGTATGATAGTAGCTTATGCATCACGTCAGTTTCGTGATCATAAGAGGAATTATCCAACCCATGACTTTGAGTTAGCAGCGGTGGTTTTCGCACTCAAGTTTTGAAGGCATTATTTATATGGAGATCGGGTGAAGATTTTCACCGACCATAAGAGACTTAAGTATGTGTTTATACCCAGACCACAAGGAATTACCCAACCCATGGCTAGAGCTTCTTGTGGATTTTGACATCAACCTGCAGTATCATCCTGGGAAGGCCAACGTTGTTGGAGATGCATTGAGCAGAAGAGCCGGAGTTTATTTTCTAACAGCTCAGTCAGAGTTGTTAGCAGATCCTCAGAAGATGGGTATTGAAGTTGTTATTCCCACCAATGTGGCATTGATGGCCAGTACGCAAGTTCAGTCCAATATAGTTGAGAGGATTAAGTTGGCTCAGTCAACGGATTCTAAGCTTCAGCAGCTTAGGACAGAATGTATAGCACGACGGAGAGCAGAGTTGTGTATTCATGAGGATGGTACACTTCGATATGGAAGGCATCTTTCTGTGCCCAGTGGTGATATCAGGCAAAAGATCATGGCAGAGGCTCACAGTTCGTAGTATTTAATTTATCCTGGCGGTACAAAGATGTATCGTCATATCCGTCAGCATTTTTGGTGGACTGGTATAAAGAGGGAGATAGCCTGATTTATCTCTCTTTGTTTAGTTTGCCAATAAGTTAAGGCTGAACATCAGAGGCCGGCTAGACTACTTCAACCTTTACCGATCCTAGAATAAAAATGGGAGCACATTACCTTAAATTTTGTAACTGGTTACCTAAATCCCCAGCTCGAAGAGATGCTATCTGGGTTATAGTTGACAGACTCACCAAGGTAGCTCATTTTTTCCCTTTCAGAATCGGTCAGTCGATCGATCAGCTTGCAGAAATGTACCTTAGGCAGATAGTCAGGTTACATAGAGTACCAATCAGTATTGTATCTGACAGAGATTCAAGATTTATATCGCACTTTTGGCTGAGTCTTCAGTAGAGTTTGGGGACTCGTCTCAAGTTTAGTTCAGCTTATCATCCGCAGACAGATGGTCTGTCACCCCCAGTTTTCAGAAAAAGGGGTATTTTTATCATTTTACATTTTTAAATATTTTTAAAATTTATTTTATTATTTATGATATTATTTTGGGGTTGAAATTTATTTTATTATTTATGATATTGTTTGGAGGTTATTTGAGTCGGGTTCGAATTTCAACTCAATCCGACTTGAAACGGGGACCCGGGGGTAGTTTGACTCTAGTAGAACCCACACACTAGTTAGGCATGGCCCACATGATATTAATTTTATTCCACATGATAGAAATATTTTAGTTAGAGGTTAGACTAATTATTATGGATAAGGTTAGTGTGATTAGAGACTTTAGAATGACTAATTTAGCCCCAACCAATTAGCCCTTTCCTAATACTCATAGAATAGGTTACTAGGGGCTTTTGGACTTTTCCTAATAGGACAAAACCACCTTTATGGCCAGCCACAATAAGGATAGGGTTGAGCCTCCCATTTGTCATTATCCATCTATTTTTTTCTCTCTTGTTCTTCCCCAAATTCCTAGAGAGCAATCCCTAAAAATTTCTCCACCAAATCCTTCCATTTCACCACCAAATCTTCTTCTTTCCTTCTCCATTCTAGCCAAGGAGGAAGCTACCCAAGTTTGGGAGGATTCGGAGCTCGTTCGTGTCCTTTTGGAATCTCTACATGTCGGTGTCGCTCCGGGAAGGTTTTTCTTCGATTCGATCTACCGGGAGGTATAAATCCCTTCTCTTTTTCATTTCCTCATGCATATAGGTCTATATTGAACCCATAGGAATGACCCCATAGTTGTATCTCCATTTGTGTCCATTTTGTGTCCATTTGGAGGTCATAGGAGTGTCCTTTGTGTTGTAGATGTGTTCATGTTACATATATAGATTTATATATATATATATTGTAATGAGAGTGTATCTATATTTATATATGTAATAAATAGTTCATGATGATTATATAATCAAGTTTGTGAGTGTGGTTCCTTATATTATTATTGCTATTATTGTTGTGGATAATTAGGAAATATATTGTGTATTCTTTTGGCTCAAACTACCCAAATCTGTCATGATTTTTATCCACGTTTTTAATTTCAGCCCTAACTTAGAAATGTCATAACTTCTAGCTCAAATCTCGGTTTAATCTCCCGTTTTTTTTAAAGAAGCGTATTGAAGTTAGCTTTTCAAAAAAATATATTAATAGGCCTAATTCTTTATGTAACTTTCTAGAGAATTATTTGAGTGTCAGCTGTACGAAAGACAAACGCGTTCTCAATGTTTTCGCGATTCCGGGAGTTTTCGGAAATAAAAATGCGATCCGTTTGAAGTTTCGGAAAGCTAACACATAGATCTATAACATACTTTAATCCTAAATTTTAATTCATGCTGAGATGGTACAGTATTGATTATTAGTAGGAGTTACTATTCGGCATATGCATTTTGTGCACCCTTGTGTGTAATATAATATTCTATTTGATTTTAACCCATGTTAATGTATATACATTATATAATTAAATAGAGAATTCAAGCATGAGTAAATGTTTAAATAAATGATGTATGAGGTGTAAGTATCCTAACTAATGTAAGCATGTATAAGTATGGCTTGTAATGAATATGTAGGTTCCATAGTATGTAATGTATGGTGCATATAGTAGTGAAAGAGAATAAATGAATGATGAATGAATGCAAGCATGAATGTAATGTAATAATAGATGTAATGTATGCAATATACAAGTTAATGAGATGTAATGTTCTATGTTAACACAAATCCTATATTACCTCATGTACCCCTTACACTATGTAGACACTATCATACTTGACACTTTATTCACTTACACTTTGACACTCTTTGATATATATACACTATGTATGCCCATTTAACCCTCACTTGCCCCTTTGCCATGTTCACATACACACACATAGCCTCTTAAATAAGTATTCATGAATACAGTTAACTTAGCTATGTATGTATATTATATATATGTTAGCATATTGTATTGTAATATGTAAGTTTATATAACCATTTGAAATGCCATGATTATAGACCTAATGTTGAATACCAATATATGCATGTGTATATAAGTGTAGACATATATAGTTTAAAGTAATAGATTATCTAGTGTATATCCAATGTGAATTCTTGCCTATTTGAGTATTGAATAATTGCATGCTATATAGAGTTGGGTGTATGTTGGCTTGTATAGCCTTGTATTGATGTGTGCTTGCTAGGATAGTCTTGGTTAGGCCTAGTAAGACTTGCTGGGTTAGGACATGACCTAGTTTGACCTAGTTTGACTAGTGCAGTTGACCAGAGTTGACCAAGGGTTAACTTTGGCCTAGTTTGACCTAGATTCATGTAAAATATATTGTAGTGCTTTATATTACCCTTCTGGACATGTTGTGACTTATGCTGTTCTAATTAGAAGCCAGACACCTCTTCTCGGACAGTATCTTTACCTTGGTCATTCAGATATCAGGCGAGTACATTCTTTGATCATTTCATATCCTACATTAGGAGTATATTTCCTGCTTTAGATTACTTTACATAATGCTGACACATTGGAAACACAGATTAGTACTATATGGATCTTGTTGGGCGATGTTATCCCTTTAACGGATACATCGGGTATTTCATGTTCGTGTACTTTATCGTGAACATCATGTACTCCTTGTATTTGTGACATTCGTGTACGAAACATGTGAAATCGTATATAATCATGTATTCACATGACCTTCGTGTACAATAACATAACTTAGCCAGATCCTTGTGTATTGATCGAGGCGGGGGAGTAGAAGTGGTTATGTATTCAATCTTCTAGATTACTCGTGTACAACCTCTGTAGATTACTCGTGTATAACATCGTGCCATTTATATAACCAACTTGTGCTCTGAATCACTAGACACTATCAGTTCTCTATATATTGTAGCTATTTACTTACAGTCTCTCTCTTTTTATCATATTATTTCTTCAGATCCTGTATCTTACTCTCTAGCATGTTTATATTTCCTAACCGGTTATGATTTTGTTGAGATGTAATGTGCTCGCTCCTGTCCTGACTGGACCTGTTGATAAATTTTTTAGATAGCCTGGGATCGCCTGCTAGCCTAGAGGAGACACAGTAGAGGTTGTTTAGATAGTTATTTCATTTTGTCTAGAGTTGTATTTACTTGTGGATTACTGTATTTGAGTTTTGAGATGTATTTCTGGGATTATGTATCTTAGACACTTAGACTTCTATCTCCTGTATCTCTTTTGGATTTCATGTGTATCTATCTTTATCATTCTACCTTAGATTGTGATTGAGTTGTACCTCTGTGTTGGCCTCCTTATGGAGAGTATTCTTATTATGCTAGTTATAGTTCATGACCTAGAACAGCGTTCTACCGCCGATACTGCGACGTAGGCTGGGCATTGTTACGTACTCGTACCCTCACGGTGGGTGCGGGTCGTGACACGTTTTTAGTGGTGGCCCATGCAGGTAGAGTTTGTGTAGTGGTATTTGAATTAGAGTACCACTACAGCCTGCAGTAGGAATAGGATATATTTTGAAGGTACTCAATCACGGTTAGGATTCCTTGAGAGATTCCTGGGACGACCCTTGAGAATCTTATTTTAACTTTGATTTGAAATCTGTTTTTCCCTGATTTGATTTACCTTTACTTTCTGTTATTGAACTTGATTTTGATGGATTTTTGTTGAATTTTGAATCTTGATGTTAGTGGTTGATTTTGAGTCTGTATTTTTATGATTTTGATGGATTATTGTTGAATTTTGAATCTTGATGCTAGTGGTTGAATTTGAGTCTGTATTTTTATGATTTTTGATGGATTATTGTTGAATTTTGAATCTTGATGTTAGTGGTTGAATTTGAGTCTGTATTTTTATGATTTTTGATGGATTATTGTTGAATTTTGAATCTTGATGTTAGTTGTTGACTTTGAGTTTGTATTTATATGTATATGTACATTTTTTGGAATTAAGGTATAACCTGATAACATACTTGATAAGGACAGTGAGAAAGGTAAAAGTCTACTTTATTATGAAATTTAGAATTTATTGCAGTCATATTTGCTAGCATGACAAGGACGTAGAGCCTGATATAGCTATACTTATCTTAGTTATGAAATCTAGATTTTCTTGCAGCCATACCGGGTGGCGTGGTAAGAATTCTAGATAACATGATTATAGGGCGTATGCCTTATTATGGACTCTATCGTTTATTGCAGCTATGCTTATTGGCGTGGCAGAATTCTGACAACATAATTTCAAGAAGACGCATATGATTATCAGATTGTACCTTAAATATTTTTGAACATGTTTTCTCTACTTTTGTTTCAGTCCTTCAAAAAAAGAAAAAAAAAGAAAGAAAGAGAGAATTGTTATTTGTTTGTTTTGTTTTGTTTCTCATTTATTTAACTTAGGAGTAGCTTTAGCTATTTTTATAACTTTGTGCAACTTTTTACTATGAAATTCTTCTTAATACAATGAATCGATGATTTTGCTAGACTTTATCTTGGATTTAAAAATTTAGCTCTGGGTTTCAAAATGGGTTTTTCTTTTAAACAGATAAGCAAAAACAGATTTTATCGTTATTTCTTTCTTGCTATTATTCTTGTATTAAATAATAATAATAATAATAATACTGTCTTGATTACGTCAATCACCTGCTTGCAACCTTGGTAGGAATCTAATTGTTGGTCTTAACGTAGAATTAAAATTTTATATTGGGACATGAGAATATATATGAATATATATAGTGGACACTTTTCTGACACTTATGCATGCTACACTTGATTTTCACCTATCTGAATACATATTAATATGTCGTTAATGTTTAAATTTTCAGAAACCCCAATATTTCCGATTCTCTGCTTTTTCTAGCTTAACTTGTAATTTAAATATAAAATTTTATGATAATAGTTTTATTTATATCACCGCACATGTATGTTATACATAGGGTTTCAATTCAAAAAAAAATTTTGGTTGAGTTTTGTGTTTAAATTTGTCAAATCTGAGGCTGTGTGCATATTAACCCTTAATACTGGATTCCAAATGTTTACTTCAACTGCTATTTTATTTTTTAAAAAAATGTAATATTTTGGAGCTATGTACATTGTTGTATGTAGGGATATGATGTTAGATTTATACTCTTACATGTTAGGTTGTGATAAACATTGGGTTGGTTAATATTATACTGGTTTAAATGTTAGCTTATTTCAGATTCTTGTATGTAAATGCTGAACTAAAACTGGGTCTAACCTTTCATTACTAAAGCTATAACCCTGTATAATGACACCCACACTCTAACTTAGTATACACTGCCATGTAAACATATCCCTTCCTCTCTATGTTATGTTCATATATCTATATAGATATATATAGAGTTTATGCATACATGTTATAATATATATAGATATATAACTAAATCTCTAACTCTTTATATATATATATATATATATATATATATATATATATATGGTTACCCATGCATGTTATGAGCAAATGAGTTGTGTATTGTAGATTGTTTAACCAATATGTCATGATTAGTGTAACTTGATAGTTATTGTTTGAAACCAAAATCCTTCTATGCACTTTCATGTATATTTCACATACACACACGCCTATTATCTAACCATATGAACATGTCCACATACACCCATACACACACGAACTACATAACTTGTACATAATGCTAGCTTTTCCCTCTCTAACGCTATATATATAAATATATTGTGATTGGATTTCCATGCAATTGGCTTTCATTCTTTATCTTTTGATTTTGATTTTCTTGAATAGTACCCCTTATTAGATAAATGGTAGTTAACTTTATTTTATTTTGATAAGTAACAGTTTTTATATAGGATGGTAGACTGCCTTACAGTCTTGATGATTGTTATTTCTGTATCTTTTCTAGTTTAGCACCCTAGATTGCTTGTGTGTTTTGATACCATATGACCGTTTTGGTTTAGCATGACTAGTATACCTAGATGAGACTTTCACTACCACCGTATGCCATGACCATGTATGTCATCCTTTTAAATCGTATGATTGCTTAAGTTCTGAGACTTTGATTGTGGGGGGTTTGACCTAGAAGGAGTATGAACATTTTAATTTTGAGGATAAAATTTTTCTAAGGTGGGCAGACTTGTAACACCCAGTTCTCTAAAATGAGGGTAATTTTAAAATTTTGTAATTTTAATCATTTATTGATTTGACATTTAAATCATGATATGATTTTTGGTAATTTTTAAATCATTTTAAAACTATTTAAAATCATGACTTGTGATTTTGATGTTTTGCTAGTAAAACCCTAGAGACTGTTTGACCTCGAGCCTAACTATGTGATTAGGATATTTTAATGTCATTTCTGGCCAAAGGATATTTTGCATTTGACCTCTTTGAATTATTTTGATATTTATTGCGTTGGTGATTGTTGATTTTGACCTTTGATAGGTGTGATTTTGTGATGGTTTTGTGTCCGTATCGGACACGTATCAGTTTTTATTTACAAATGTTTGATGTGCTTCAAAGAGATTTTTTTTATTGCTGATTTTTTTTTTGAAAATTATTTGAATGAGATTGTTTTCTGCATGTGTTTCCTGTGATTACTTTGTTTTAATTTCGAGGACGAAATTTTTTAAGGTGGATAGATTTGTCACCCCCAGTTTTTAGAAACATGGATATTTTTATCATTTTACATTTTTGAATATTTTTAAAATTTATTTTATTATTTATGATATTATTTTGGGGTTGAAATTTATTTTATTATTTATGATATTGTTTTGGGGTTATTTGAGTCGGGTTCGAATTTCAACTCAATCCGACTTGAAACGGGGACCCGGGGGTAGTTCGACTCTAGTGGGACCCACACACTAGTTAGGCATGGCCCACAAGATATTAATTTTATTCCACATGATAGAAATATTTTAGTTAGAGGTTAGACTAATTATTATGGATAAGGTTAGTGTGATTAGAGACTTTAGAATGACTAATTTAGCCCCAACCAATTAGCCCTTTCCTAATACTCATAGAATAGGTTAGTGGGGGCTTTTGGACTTTTCCTAATAGGACAAAACCACCTTTATGGCCAGCCACAATAAGGATAGGGTTGAGCCTCCCATTTGTCATTATCCATCTATTTTTCTCTCTCTTGTTCTTCCCCAAATTCCTAGAGAGCAATCCCTAGCAATTTCTCCACCAAATCCTTCCATTTCACCACCAAATCTTCTTCTTTCCTTCTCCATTCTAGCCAAGGAGGAAGCTACCCAAGTTTGGGAGGATACGGAGCTCGTTCGTGTCCTTTTGGAATCTCTACGTGTCGGTGTCGCTCCGGGAAGGTTTTTCTTCGATTCGATCTACCGGGAGGTATAAATCCCTTCTTCTTTTCATTTCTTCATGCATATAGGTCTATTTTGAACCCATGGGAATGACCCCATAGTTGTATCTCCATTTGTGTCCATTTTGTGTCCATTTGGAGGTCATAGGAGTGTCCTTTGTGTTGTAGATGTGTTCATGTTACATATATAGATTTATATATATATATTGTAATGAGAGTGTATCTATATTTATATATGTAATAAATGGTTCATGATGATTATATAATCAAGTTTGTGAGTGTGGTTCCTTATATTATTATTGCTATTATTGTTGTGGATAATTAGGATATATATTGTGTATTCTTTTGGCTCAAACTACCCAAATCCGTCATGATTTTTATCCACGTTTTTAATTTCAGCCCTAACTTAGAAATGTCATAACTTCTAGCTCAAAGCTCGGTTTAATCTTCCGTTTTTTTTAAAAGAAGCGTATTGAAGTTAGCTTTCCAAAAACATATATTAGTAGGCCTAATTATTTATGTAACTTTCTAGAGAATTATTTGAGTGTCAGCTGTACAAAAGACAAACGCGTTCTCGGTGTTTTCGCGATTCCGAGAGTTTTCAGAAACGAAAACGCGATCCGTTTGAAGTTTCGGAAAGCTAACACATAGATCTATAACATACTTTAATTCTAAATTTTAATTCATGCTGAGATGGTACAGTATTTATTATTAGTAGGAGTTACTATTCGGCATATGCATTTTGTACACCCTTGTGTGTAATATAATATTCTATTTGATTTTTACCCATGTTAATGTATATACATTATATAATTAAATAGAGAATACAAGCATGAGTAAATGTTTAAATAAATAATGTATGAGGTGTAAGTATCCTAACTAATGTAGGAATGTATAAGTATGGCTTGTAATGAATATGTAGGTTCCATAGTATGTAATGTATGGTGCATATAGTAGTGCAAAAGAATAAATGAATGATGAATGAATGCAAGAATGAATGTAATGTAATAATAGATATAATGTATGCAATATACAAGTTAATGAGATGTAATGTTCTATGTTAACACAAATTCTATATTACCTCATGTACCCCTTACACTATGTAGACACTATCACACTTGACACATTGTTCACTTACACTTTGACACTCTTTGATATATATACACTATGTATGCCCATTTAACCCTCACTTGCCCCTTTGCCATGTTCACATACACACACATAGCCTCTTAAATAAGTATTTATGAATACAGTTAACTTAGCTATGTATGTATATTATATATATGTTAGCATATTGTGTTGTAATATGTAAGTTTATATAACCATTTGAAATGCCATGATTATAGACCTAATGTTGAATACCAATATATGCATGTGTATATATGTGTAGACATATATAGTTTAAAGTAATAGATTACCTAGTGTATATCCAATGTGAATTCTTGCCTATTTGAGTATTGAATAATTGTATGCTATATAGAGTTGGGTGTATGTTGGCTTGTATAGCCTTGTATTGATGTGTGCTTGCTAGGATTGTCTTGGTTAGGCCTAGTAAGACTTGCTGGGTTAGGACATGACCTAGTTTGACCTAGTTTGACTAGTACAGTTGACCAGAGTTGACCAAGGGTTAACTTTGGCCTAGTTTGACCTAGATTCATGTAGAATACATTATAGTGCTTTATATTACCCTTCTGGACATGTTGTGACTTGTGCTGTTCTAATTAGGAGCCAGACACCTCTTCTCGGACAGTATCTTTACCTTGGACATTCAGATATCAGGCGAGTACATTCTCTGATCATTTCATATCCTGCATTACGAGTATATTTCCTGCTTTAGATTACTTTACATGATGCTGACACGTTGGAAACACGGATTAGTACTATATGGATCTTGTTGGGCGATGTTATCCCTTTAGCAGATACATCGGGTATTTCATGTTTGTGTACTTTATCGTGAACATCATGTACTCCTTGTATTTGTGACATTCATGTACGAAACGTGTGAAATCGTGTATAATCATGTATTCACATGACCTTCGTGTACAATAACATAACTTAGCCAGATCCTTGTGTATTGGTCGGGGCGGGGGAGTAGAAGTAGTTATGTATTCAATCTTGTAGATTACTCGTGTACAACCTCTGTAGATTACTCGTGTATAACATCGTGCCGTTTACATAACCAACTTGTGCTCTGAATTACTAGACACTATCAGTTCTCTATATATTGTAGCTATTTACTTACAGTCTCTCTCTTTTTATCATATTATTTCTTCAGATCCTGTATCTTACTCTCTAGCATATTTATATTTTCTAACCGGTTATGATTTTGTTGAGATGTAATGTGCTCGCTCCTGTCCTGACTGGACCTGTTGATAAATTTTTCAGATAGCCTGGGATTGCCTGCTAGCCTAGAGGAGACACAGTAGAGGTTGTTTAGATAGTTATTTCATTTTATCTGGAGTTGTATTTACTTGTGGATTACTGTATTTGAGTTTTGAGATATATTTCTGGGATTATGTATCTTAGAAACTTAGACTTCTATCTCCTGTATCTCTTTTGGATTTCATGTTTATCTACCTTTATCATTCTACCTTAGATTGTGATTCAGTTGTACCTCTGTGTTGGCCTCCTTATAGAGAGTATTCATATTATGCTAGTTATAGTTCATGACCTAGAACAGCGTTCTACCGCCGACACTGTGGCATAGGCTGGGCGTTGTTACGTACTCGTACCCTCAAGGTGGGTGCGGGTCGTGACATGGTCAGTCAGAACGCACGATCCAGACTCTTGAAGATATATTGTAGTTATGTACGCTTGATTTCGATAGTTCGTGGGAAGATCACCTACATCTCGTAGAGTTCTCCTATAACAACAGTTTCCAGGCCAGTATCCAGATGGTGTCCTTTGAGGCCTTGTACGGCAGGAAGTACAGATCCCCGTTAGCATGGGATGATATAGGCGAGAGGCAGATGCTTGGTCCAGAGATGATTATGTAGACTATTGAGGTGGTCAGACAAGTCAGAGATCATCTTTGAGTTGCCTAAGATCGCCAACGTTATTGGGCTGATTCTCATCGACGTCCCCTTGATTTTTCTATCGGCGACCATATATTCCTTAGGATCTCGCCTACCCCTGGCGTCATTCGTTTTGGCATACGGAGAAAGCTTAGTCCTAGGTATTTAGGGCCGTTCGACATTCTTGAGTGAGTAGGTGACGTATCCTATCGTACCGTTCTTTCGTCGTCGTTACATGAGGTACATGATGTCTTCCATACATTCCAATTTCGATGGTATATCCCAAATCTGAGTTATGTTCTTGATCATTCAGAATTGGTTGTTGGTACCAACCTTTCGTATGTGGAAAGACCCGTGTCCATATTGGACCAGAGAGAGAAGATACTCAAGAACAAGACTATTAGTTTAGTCCGTGTTTCTTGGGGTCATCACCCTTTGGGTGAGTCAACGTGGAAACCTGCGAATGATATCCGATCGCGATATCCATACCTATTTGACTCATAAGGTATAATGTCTTCCTTATGTATTATGTTTTTAATTCCTTGCTTGCATGAATGATTGCTTGATTAACTGCTAGTCATAGATTGTTCGTGATTAGTATAGCTTGCCCCAACATCTTTAGCCTCTTGTTTAAATTCTGAGAACAAAATTCTTTTAAGGTGGGTAGAGTTGTCACTCTCGTTTTTCGTTATACATATTTTTCGTGTACGTATACGGACTTTCGACCCGTATTTTGACTTGTCTAGCATAGCTTGGCTTGGTGTGGTCTTGGTTTAACTTGGTTTAGATTGGCTTGTTTTATTTTGGCTTGGTTTGGGTGAGTGGTTCATCATGATAAACCCCCCTTTTATATAAACCAACCCCTTTTTCTCTCTCATTTTTTACTTTCATTTGCTTTCCATTTACTTCTTCTTCCTCCTCAATTAAATTATCTCCAACCACCTTAGGCAAGTACAACTTGCTTCATGGAGGAACTCCATTTTTATTGTTCTATTGTCTTCCCTACAAGCTTCTAAGACTCTTTAGTACATAGCACTTTTGGTTTTGGTGGATTAAAACTTGTATATCTAAGTTTTCACAAATTTTGGTTTTTTTTGGGTTTCGATCTCTCAAACTTCTTTGTTTTCAAGTTTTGATTGTTCTATGTTGTAGGGAATTTGATTTTACCCAAAATGGACCTTTGAAAACCCAAATTTTGATTTATTTTGAGTAATTTATGGACCTTAGAAGTTCATGATTTCTATAGTTCTTCTTCTCGGGTTGGAGAAGAAGAACAGTGTGGGCGCATGGCATTTTATGTGCCCACGTGGACTTTAGCCTTAGGCGGATAGCCCTATATATGCGTCCAAGCTCCCTGCCTTCCACAATGTAGGTGCATGGCTTTATACGCACCCATGACTCTTACTTGCTTATGTGCATAACTTTAGATATGTGCTAAGTCATGGTGTTCCATAGCAGTGGGCACATAGCCCTTATTATGAGCCCACATGGCCAGTATAGATGGCTCCTGACTTAGCTTTCCATGCACCCTGCTTCACTCATGTGGGCGCATAGACCATGCACCCTGCTTCACTCATATGGGCGCATGTATGTGGGTGCATAGACTATGCTCCCTGCCTCACTCATATGGCTGCATGCCCTTAGGTGCATAGCCTTGGGCGCATGCCACTCTCAGCACATCTATCTTGGGTGCATGCTCTTCATGACACCCCATGGTCCTTAGTGTAAATTATGAATTTGTTTGTACACTTTACTTGACTAAGTCATATAAGGTTATTTTCTATGTTTCACATGTATTCTGAGCTTTAAATACGATCTTGGTATAGCACGTACACTCTCTAAACAACTCCTTGATAGTGGCCTGCCATGGTGCACTTACGTGAACACATGACAATGTGACCTTACATGATAACTCTGGATAGTGACCCATCGTGGTGCACTCTTGACCAGTAACTTGACATGATAATTCTTGATGGTGGTCCATTGTGATGCACTCTTGACTTGATAAGTAATATAACATGATATAAAATCTTGACAAGTAACATGTAACTCTCTTTGACACCATAGATAATTTCTTTTGGTTGTATCGGTACAAGCTACATGTCTCGTCTTGCATCATGTCTACGACATAAATTCCTGATTTCTATGGTCAGGGATTCGTACTGAATCGGACTAGGATAATGACTAGATTGATCAAGTAGTCCATAAAGAGATTTTCCAGCTACAGGCAGTCCCGTTATCTGGGCGCTCTAATTGGACTTATAGCCTGCCGTCAAGTAGGGCACATTTTCAGCACATTGTCATGTGTTGCACCCCCAAGTAACCTAATCCAACTCTCTCAACTTGCGACTGGATAACCTGGATTAAGTTTGCAGGTCTTGTGGCTGTTAGAACATCTCGATGCATCTTGTTAGTAACTAAGCTTGTGATAACCCTAGTTAGTTAAAGTATCAAGCCATACTCATTGCTTGGTCATGATTGATAGATGGAGTCTAGTCTAGTCTTGCCTAGGCAAGACCATTAATGGTTATCTTTGCACGTTATTGTTATACTTTATTGATAATTGGTTAAAGACTAAGTTCTGTTCAGGCGAAGGGTTACAACCCCGGTCCTTATTTGGTTTACGGGTTGTAACTTGGTTACTGAAATAGTCCTTTAGTTATCTTATCGTTTATCACCATATTTTTTCTAACTCATATTTTTATTATCCTTTATGTATCATGTGCTAATATGTTGGTTTTAGTTCTTAAGTGAAGCCTCCCTTGTGGCACTTATTCTTTCTAGGGTCTGACCCAGCTGGTTTTGTATAGCCAGATTTTGGAGTAGCACCCGAGGATCTTCCAGATTTTCAGCTAGATGGTGAATACTAGACGCAACCCTGGCAATGATTGGGTTTTATTTTGCTCTCCCACTCTATTATAAATTATTCTTTTGAGATGTTTAGCCACCGAGCAAGTATTAGCTCGTGTTAAATTTATATTCCTGTCTGCCTAAGGGCTGTAACATGAATGACAAATCCTAGGGTTGATCATGTGTGACTTAAACTCTTGCTAGTCTTAGCATTATGTATGACTAGCTTCATGATCATCTGAATATGTAATGTATGGGACGCCTTACTTTGTATGTCTAATGATCTACCATCTTGTTATATTTACTTGCTTGCTTGAGATTGAGATACTAGACTTGTACTTGACCATAAGAGACTGTTGGCTTGTAGTTAACCATCATGCATCTAGATAGCCGTGACCGTATTACGAGATGGGATTCACTTTTATATACATAGCTGGCTGTGTCTGTCCCCCGTTCTCCAGTATTCTAGTTCTGGGGTGTGACAGTATTGCCTCTGAATTCTATCATCTATACAGCGACTTATTACGTCCACATTACCTCTGATAAAGTCGTCTTTTGAAATGACAATATTCTGAGAGTTATATTATGTCACGTCCACATTACCTCTGAACAGATATAATTAGTATTATTATTTTTTAGGAGATATGTCATATCCGATACCTCTGAACATATTTTCCTATCCTTTTCTATTACTTATATCTACTACAGGTATATAATAAGTAATAGAACCACAAAAAGAGCATTATTTTTATTGAAATAATGTCCAAAATATCAAAAAAAGGTACATCATTTTGAAAGACAAGAAAAAAAAAGCTCATATAGATCGCTTCATTGGGGAGGCTGAGTTCTGAGATCAATAATCAGTATTTTCAAATTCTCAGCCCTCTCTACTATGGAGACGAGTATCCTTTGTCTAGCAAGAGCTCTCCCGGTCTCTAGATCAAAAGGTTGCAGTGACACTGCTTGGTGTTCCAGCTCTGCACCTTCGATTTGGATGAGTGCATCCCGTTGTCACCTCAAGTAATATAATTGACTTGTAGCAATTTGATACATCTCCAATACCTCTTCTTCGCATAGTTGAGCTGCTTTAACTACTTCTTGGAGCCGAGCTATTTTAATTTCTAGTTCCTGGAGACGAACTTGATATTCAGCAGCTTCTTTTTTCTCTGCAGCTTCAGTCTTATAGCAGTCAACAGAAGAAGTTGTCTCAACAATATGAGATTCTAACTCTGTAGAGCGCTGTGAGAAAGCTACCACAGAAGCTTCAAACTCTATTTTTCGTGATGCAGCCTCACGAGCCATCTGTAGCTCCCCTTCCCGGAATTTTGAAATATTTTATTTTTACTTATTTTAATTAAATGATGATTTTAGATTTTATGAATAATTGATTATTATAGCTAATTGTTATATATATACCATTATTGGTGATTAATTTCGTCATTATTATTATTGTTATGTATTGGGATTTTATTTAATAATATTTTTTTAATATTATTTTATTATAAATATACCATAATATATGTGTGTATTTATATAAGATTATATAATATATATATATGAGAATATATATAAATATATATATGAGCGTATATGGCATGTATATATATAAATATACATATATATATATATGGGTATGATAGTGTGTATATATATAGGTATAAATATATATATATGTGTAGTTAATACATGTGAATGTATGTGGGCTTGTATATATAAATATATATATATATATATATAAATATAGGTATGTATTCGTATATGTATATAAATAAACGTGTGCGTATATATAGAGATATATATATGTGTGTGTTTGTGAATATATATAAATAAATATCATATATTATATACGTGTAGGAATATATGAATAAATAAGTATTTGTGAGTAACTATATATATACGTATAAGTCTATACGAGAGTGTATAGGTAAATATACATATATATATATATACGTGTGTGAGTATTTGTACGAATACGTAAATTATATTATATTGTGTATAGATAAGCATATATATATATATATATATATATATATATATATATATATATATATATATATATATATATATATATATATAAACTTGTTTTTCTATATGTATATAATAGAAATATTGGTATGAAATAATAAATAGAGAATGAATAAGAAAAAGAAGTAGAAATAGAGAAAGAAAAAAGATGAAAAGAATAGGGGCTAAAGGGAAAAAAAGCCAACATAAGCTTTTCCCAAAACCGAACCTGTGTTCCCAGCAGACCCCAGTATTCGCGCGTGTATATATAGGCAACCCGAGGTCGAGAGAGAAGTGATAAATCACGCGCAAAAACCTATCGAAACCCTAACTCCTCGTGCCTCCATCCCCGCGCACGTCGAGCCTGGGCGCACCCCCGCGCGGCGCGCGTCGCCTGGGCTGCCGCCGGCCGGCCGGAGGCCACGCGCGCACAGCCAGCGCGCACGTGCGCGAGATGTAACAGCAACGACAGCAGTCGGAAGGACCGACTTCGCAATGGCATAACTTTCCACCACGTTCGTTCGTTTCACGAAAAAATATCTCCGGTATGTCGACAACCTAACCGACTTAATTTCCCTTCAAATAGTTTATTTTATTTCGTTTTGTACGCGACAGAAAACGAGTTCCAAAATCGAGAAAAAACTCGATTTCTGGGAGTTATAAATTGTCCTGAAACGCCAAGTTGGCGGTCGATTTGCGATCAAGATATCGCGAATTTTGGGAAACCACTTGAACAAAGTTTTAGACAACCTAACCGAGATTGAAACCTTTCTTTTAGATTTAATTCTAGTTGCTTATTTTCTGTTTAAAATTAGGTTAAAGTTTTCCAAAAACCTGTTTCAAAAACAATAAAAATCATCCACACGACGTACGTCCCGCCATTCTGGGCGACGTGGTCGCGCACCGAATGCATCGAAAGCTGCATAACGGCTTCGTGGTCGTGTAGGCTTTGGCGGAATTCAAATTGGTCGCGTGTGTGCGACAAATTTGATGCGTATCAATCGAAATTCACCGTATCGTGCACTTTGCAAATTTCTCAATTACTTGGTGCATGCTCGTCAGATCGAGACGAAACTTATGCCAACAGGACCGTATCATTTTTCCGGTCCTGTAGGCCAAGTTTGGTCCAATTCTGAGACAGTTGAATTCGACGTCGTTTTGCGGGCCCCACGGTCCCACTCAACGGGCGATTTTGTGCACGGCCCGCCGGAATCCAACTCTGGACATACGGTTGGGTTCGTATCAAAAAACTGGATCTGTAGACATATAGTTTGACAACTTTAGAGACAGTTGACTCTGGCACGCTTTTCGGTGCAAAGCGGGTCCAACGGCGGACATTATTTTTGCCCGAAATTACCGTTTTGCCCCTGTGTCCAGAATTGGACTTAAGGACAGGCAATCCTAGCTACTTTGACTATTCTGAGATCATTGGTATTGTTTATTTCAGCTTTTGGGGACTGTTGTATGGGTTTTGACTATTGTAGATACTGAGTGGCTCAGATTATCGGTTTCACCAGCACAGGACCACAGGCGAGTACAGTTTATTATCTGCATTTCGATATTGATTTTCACTATATTTCATTGGTTGGCCATTGGTTATGTGATTATTTTCTAGTATAAATTGTTGAGTCGGGAATGAGAAGTACCAAAGATATGTGATCTGACCAAAGCCCGTGTTAGACATTGTAGCCCGTGTTTATTTTCTGCAAGTAGTGTAGCCCGTATTTATTTTCTGCAAGTAGTGTAGCCCGTGCTTATTTTTCATGCAAGTAGACCTCGTAGACCGTGCGGTGTAGTACCCCAGACCGATCACATATCAAAGGTACTTCTAACAGTGGAGAAAGTATATGTGTCTATTTATTTACTATTGATTTTCTGTTATTCTTACGACTTTACTGTTTATTTTCAAAACTCATGATTGATGTCTAACCTTTGTTTTATAGTCATTTTCTTTATTGAAATTGCATTCAGTGGATTGTGCTCGTTCCATTCCTGACTGGAAACCAACATTTTCAGGTTAGCCGTGGATTCACTTAGCTTGGGGAGTGACGGGAATACTTGCGGACAAAAGCCTAGAGACTAGCTAGATAGTTGAGTTGTAGTCATTCATTTATCGGTACAAGTTTATATTTTTCTACAAATGTAAAACTTGTGATCATTGTAAGTTAAATTAGTTTCTGTGAATGAGCATTGGATTATTGGTGATCTTGATCTTCGTGGCCGTGACAGCGTTCTACCGCCGACACTGCGGCGTAGGCTGGCTTGGACACGTCTTGTATCCGTTTAAAAAAAAACGGGTGCGGGTCGTGACACCATCACCTCGCATTCAGCATCAACGACTTTCTGGATGTTTCCTTTTATTAGATCTTTATAAGATTTGATTGATTCTTCAAGCTCATTCAAAATATGATCTAAGTAGTTGATTCTATCCAGATCACCAATCTTGCGGATGGATCCAATGATGAAGGAAGAAGGGACCCTTACTGACTCATAAGGTTGGTCCTTTTCCATGACCATTTGGATTAGAGGCTTCAGAGAAGAGAAGAAAGCATTAATATAAGCTTCGACAACAGCTCTGTTCATCATTGAGATCCCCGGGGTAGCCACTTCTGTTAGAATTATTATTTCTGCAGTAACTAGAGGAACTACAGATTGTATACCAGGAGACCAGAGTACTTGCATCATAGAAGAACTTCTCTATCTAGTTTGGGTTCCCATATCTAGGGGAGCCATGGTCGAGCTAAAACTGAATGTGGTTAACGCAGATTTTATAAATGTCCCTATAGGACCTACTGTAATCATGATACACAGTCATTACATATAAATTACAGGAATTAAGGTAAATAAAAGTCAAAATTTTACCTGATCCTGGTAATACATGTGGGATTTCATGGAGCATGTCCACATCAGAGTGGAGCTTGGCCATGGTAGTTTCGAATACAGCTGCCTTACTACTTCCAGCCTCGGAATCGCCCGATAAGAAACGGCTGCTTCCGGCCCCTGATTTTACTTGTTCATCTGGAACAATCTTTTCTACAGCCCTGACTTCAAAACCTTGATGAGTAGGGGTCTGAGTCTCTGCAACAACAGTGTCAGGATTTTCATAATTTCTAGCATCTTCAAGAGCCGTAGTCTGATCTTCGTTATTTTCAGGCTCATCAGTTTTTGGGCTTAGATGTCCCTCCTCAACAACGGGATTTTCTTCACCCTCAACAGTTATATGGAATTCTTCAGTTGGTATCAGTGGGATATCTACTGGAACTGGTTCTTCTTCAGCAGCACTTGCAGAATTATCTACGATTGACACATCGCCATAGTCACAATCCAGGAGGGCGTCTATCATCTCTCGATCTTCTTGAGAACGAGTAGGAGTTTGAGTGGCCGGAAGATTGGTAGCCCCAGCTTGAGATTCTATAGGAGGCAACTCCTCTTCGGGGGATTGTAACCTCTGGGACATTTGGAGTCGGGGATGACAGAGTTACTCCTGCTGCAGCCTGTGCAGTTATGGAAATAGTTGTTCATATAACTCGATATCCTGGAATTTTTTCGATAGTAACTGAGATTGGAATATCAATTGTTGTAGTCTCTATAGATAAAAAACAATAATATCAATACATATTATTCATATTTTAAATTATGCTTAAAAGTATAGAAATTACCTTTTTGAGATGGTAGATCCTTCTGCGATGATAATGATATATCAAATTCCTTTGGGAGGGAGAAAGCGTCAATTGTTTGACGTTCTGCTCGAGTCACGAGTAATTTTCTTCTGGCCTTTGGTAGCAGAGGCGCTACAGGTTCTTCTTCAACCTCATCAAGGTTGTCTTGCATTCTGGGCATTTATTCTCGAGTGAATCCACTCTGCTTTGGAATCGAAGAAGGAGTTATTTCTCCCTCCCCAAGGGAGGCCCCACTATGCATCTGCTTCGGCTGGGACCGAGTTCTCCAAGTAGTAGGTTGTTCACTAATGACCAAAGTGATCTTCGTCTTTTTCTTCCCCGAAACCTTATGAGAAAAAGGAAGATCATCATGATGTGAAGGAGCAGATGAATCTCCAGTCTTCTTTTTCTTAAGCCCCTTAGCAGGAGACTTCCTTTTTTACTTTTAGTGATACATCCAACGGCTCATTTACTTCATCTAGGAAGCCTACAGGAGAAGCCTCTAGAGGTTCATCGGCGGGGTCTCGATCTTCTGTATCCCTGAACAATTGTGCAGTACGAACTTCAGCCTTTGATGGCTTATCACAGACAAAGCTGTGGGCCAGAAGAAAGTTTTCGGCAAAAGTGTTTGCCGAAGTATAGAAATTCGCATATGTGTATAACTTACGCGAACCCTGAGCAAGATTATGGGGCATAGAGAATATAGCCTTGCTGCCCCAAGCATTATAATATCTCCAAGCCCTAGCACCATTAATCAAGAAACCCTTGGCTTGAAGGCAAGTAGTGGCATTCCACACATGTAGCTGGTCATAGCCAAATTGTCGAGCGAATCGACTTGGCAAATATTGTTCTAGAAAACACTCTTCCTCAAATCGATATACTAGATGAGACGGACGAATTTTCTTCAACCATGTAAAAATATTCAGAGACAGATGAAGAGATGCTGCTTCTAAATCCATGATTTGTGGAGGAAGATTCTTATATCTTGGAGAAAAGGAACACATTGAAATCTCCATCCAGATCCTCGGTTCAAAGCTCTTCTGCATTCTGAAAGTACATTTATATTCCATCGTGCATTAGAATAATACCTAATAAAGTTACTGTTTCACTTAACAAAATTGCCAAACAAAAGTGTTGGATTTTGAAAATAAAACGAGAAAGAGTACAAGAAGTACAAATTTGATTCTGGGAAAGTATTGCTATGGAAATCTGATTCGTAAATGTTCACTTTGTTCCTTGGACCATATGATGATGAAGAAGATCACTGCTTGAAGTAGAACAATTTGGAAGAACTAAGTCACCAGAAAGGTATCGACGCACTTGGGCACTGATGGCGAGGTCGAATGCTTTCCTGCTTTGCTTCACTCTGTTCTAGAAGAAAAGTTGAAGAAGAATGCTCTGGAGAATCAAAGTCTCGAAGTCCTGATCTCTGTATTCTCTTCTGTTCTCTCTTTGTCCGTCCCCTTCTTTGAAAAAAATGAGTCTATTTATAGACTGGGGGCTTCTGTGCGTAAAAAGACACCGAGATCTGTCTTTACGCTAATAACTGCCACCCATGATCAGAGTCATCCTTTGCATATGTTGACACGCGTCCCATCATTTCAGTAGGAATAGGATGCACGTATACAAGTTCCTCAAAATATATGGTACGGAGGCCATGTAAGCAAACCACGTTCCATACTGGCCAGAAAGAATAGGGCGTAAAAACAGCTCCAACATCCTCTGAGCGTAAAACAGTGAAGTGAGCGTAAAAATAGCTCTGTCATAGGTTCCCTGCGTAAAGTTGTTATTGAATAACCTTGAGCGTAAAATGGCTCAAATAGACTTTACGCACACATTGTTTTATGAGCGTAAGAACTCATGTAAAACTTCGTGCGTAAAAGAAACCGTTCAATGAGCGTAAAGTAGCTCGATCTCCATTAAACGACAACAATGGTTCTTTGTATAAGACAAATTCCATTGAATTTTGTGGTAAATGCCATCATTAACATCTTTATGTCAGAGTTTGCATTAAATGCTAGATTTGACAGCTTTGTCCAGCGTGAAGTAGACTGCTCTGTCCTTGGCGTAAAACCATGGGTATAGCCTCGAGCGTAAAATGATCAGCTTGCTTAGGCATAAAGCGATAAGCCTAATCTTGGGCGTAAAGAGATTACCCATTCCTCTAGGCGTAAAGCAGATCACTTATGAATGAGATAACTCTTTCTTTGAAGCACTTTTTACGCTCCTACAAGACCCCCTTCAAAGTTTTTAAATATCTCTAAAATTTGAAATACTTTGAACAGAAGCGTAAAAGTTGAGATTTGACCTGCTAGCGTAAAATTTGGGATACGCAACAGCCATCCGCGTAAAAGCAGGGATGTCCAACAGTCAGCATAATTTCCAACAGTGTCGGTCAACACTTAATTGTCATAATGAATTTCTTTTTTCGAAACTCTCAAATGCCCTTTCGCTTCCCCGAGTTTTGCATTTATAATGAGCAATTTCCAAAGAGGATTGGAGAGTTGATTTAACAATATAAATGAGGAGAAATTCTTTACTCTTGTCATTCATCTCCAAAATAACATGGCGCCCAAGAAGAAGACTAACACTGAAGAGGCTTCGGGCTCAAGGATTGACTTTGAGCGAGCGCGCAATTTTGTAGCGTGCTTCGGATTAACTCCAGCAGTCTTCAGCCGTATTGATGGTGGTCCCCCGACTGCATATGAGGGCTCAGGAGATGCAGAAGCGTTTTTGAATCTGATGCGTCGCTCCGGGATTCACAATATGCGTGAGCTAGGCGCCTCTCTTCGTCAGTCTAATGAGGAAGAGGAAAAATAAAATTCCATGTATTGTGACTCTTTTATATGTTGGAGTGGACCCCTTTATAAATAAAATCTTGATGTTACTCTAGTAGATAGAACTGTTCAACGCTTTATTTTGGTTGTTCATTCCCGAGAAACAAACCGACAGGTGGCGTCTGTCTTCTCTTTTTATACATAGTATTTTTTAAGATATTTGCCATTGATCGGTAGCATGAGTAGATCTCCATTAGGCTTTGACAACCGATAGGCACCATTGGAAAACACAGACTCAATTACATAAGGGCCTTCCCATTTTGCTTGGAATTTTCCTTTAATTTTATGAGTCATCACCATCAGTCTCCGAACAGTTAGTACAAGCTCGCCAACTTTAAATACCCTCTCCTTAACTTTACGATTAAAAGTTCGAGATATGCGGGCTTGATACAGTTCAATGTGTTGTTGTGTTTGAAGACGCTTCTCATCCAATCCTTCCAGTTCTTAGAGTCGTAAATGATCATTATTTTCCATAGTTAGCTCATTAGCAATGGCTATTCGTAGAGAAGGGATCTGAATTTCCAATGGGAGAACAGCTTCGCATCCGTAAACTAATGAGAATGGTGTAAAACCAGTAGGAATCCGGATTGTTGTTCGATAAGCCCATAAACATTCTCCAAGTTTCTCATTCCAATCACGTTTAATAGAAGAGATAAACTTTTTGAGAAGTTTAATGATCGTCTTATTGAAGGCTTTAGCTAAACCATTAGCAGCTGGATTATAAGCCGTAGAAGCCAAATTCTAAATTCGATTCTTGTCGCAGAATCGATAAAATGCTTGACTGGCAAATTGTGGACCATTGTCATGAATTATTCGTCGAGGAATCCCGAAACGATAAATGACATGGTGTTTGATAAAACTGATCACATTAGATGTTTTCACTTCCGCAAGAGGGACTGCTTCTGCCCACTTCGAAAAGTAATCGGTTATAGCTAGTATAAACCGATGTCCTTTGACAGAAGGAGGGTTAATAGGGCCAATAACATCCATACCCCACGCTTCGAAAGGCCAAGAGGCTGCTGTAGGATGTAAAAATTCAGACGGTTGATAAATAAAATCAGCATGGATCTGACATGCTTTACATCTTCTGGCATAGTCCACAGCATCTGCTATCATAGAAGGCCAATAATATCCCATTCTCCGAATGCGGTCTTGTAACTTTGGACCCGGTTGATGAGCACCACATACACCATCATGAGCCTCACGCAGTGTTTGTTTGGCTTTGCTACTTTTTGAGAGACAGCGCAGCAAGAGTCCGTCATATGAACGACGATATAGCATATGTAAAGACGAATCATAATAGAATCGAAATGATCGTCTCTTAATTGATGCAGCTTCTTTAGGATCTTCAGGCAAAATTCCAAGAACTACATAATCAATGAATGAAGTTCTCCAATCTTTCTGTTGGGAACTTGACTCTGTAGTATAACTTTGTTCAATATGCAGATTATTCTTCACGCAGAACAAGTCTCGGTCTAACAAAATAATTGTATTTTGCCTTCTAATTGGGACAACCAAGTCTGCAGCTAAGCTGGCAAGAGCATCAGCCTCCACATTCTGAAAACGTAGTACAAATTCGATAAAGAATCCTTTGAATGAAAGGACCAACCCGACTACCGCTTGATGATAGGGGATGAGATCAGGATTTCTGACTTCATAAGTTCCTCTAACTTGATTAACGATCAATTGAGAATCTCCATAAGCCTCTAGGAATTCAATATCCAATTGTTTTGCTAATTGGAGACCAATCAATAGAGCATTATATTCTGCTACATTGTTAGAGCATGGCTCGTTAAGAGAATAAGCACGGTATATGACCGTTTTGTCAGGAGAAACCAAGACAATTCCTACCCCAGAGACAATATTGCCTTTAGGTCCTACTCTTGATGCTCCGTCAAAATATAATTGCCATATATCATTCTTCAAAGTCATATTACAATCCACTATTTCGTCTGGAATGTCTTCATATAACTTCAAAGTTTCAGGTATAGGATGAGCAGCTAAGAAATCAGCTAACGCTTGGCCCTTCACTGATTTTTGAGGCACATAAATCATATCATAAGGAGTGAGCAACATCGCCCAGGTAGCTAACCTGGAATTAAGAATGCTCGGTCTCCTCATCAATACCCGAATGGGATTTATTCTGGAGATAACATGAATAGTCTGTCCGGTGACATAATGTCTTGTCTTTTGGACGGCAAAAACCAAAGCTAGACATTCCTTTACTACAGGAGTATATCTATGTTCAGCTCCGACCATCATCCTGCTCAGATAATATATTGCTTGTTCATGACCCATATCACTTTTCTGTGCCAGAAGAGCGCCAAGTGAATGATCCAAGACCCGAACATATAGCAAAAATGGTTTTCCTATCACCGGAGGTACCAGAACAGGCGAGTTTGTAAGATATTGCTTAATATCATTGAAGGCTTTTTGACACGCTTCATCCCAGACGAAAGATACTCCTTTCTTTAATAGACGGGAGAAAGGTTGGCATCTCCCAGAAAGATTAGATATAAATCTTCTGATATAAGCAATACAGCCCTGAAAGCCACGAAGTTCTTTCAGATTACGAGGAGGTTGCATTTCAAGAATTGCTTTAACCTTGTCGGGATCAACATGGATACCTTGAGAGGTAATGACAAATCCTAGAAACTTGCCACTGGAGACCCCTAAGAAAGACTTAGTAGGGTTTATTTTTAATTGATGTTGACGCATCAATTCAAATACTATTTTTAAGTCCTGAATGTGATCATCCTTTGATCGACTTTTAACAGCGATGTCATCTACATAGCATTCAACTATCTTCCATAGATGTTCTTGAAAGATATTACACATAGCCCGTTGATATGTGGCACCAGCGTTTTTAAGACCAAATGGCATAACTATATAGCAGTAGACCCCAAGAGGTGTACGAAAAGCAGTATGCTTCTCATCTTTTGGATGCATCTTGATTTGATTGTATCCTGAGAATCCGTTCATGAAAGACATGCGTTCAAAACCACATGTATTGTCTATCATGATATCAGTAATTGGAAGTGGAAATTCGTCTTTTGGACAAGCCGTATTAAGATCTCGGTAATCTATACAAACTCAGACTTTTTTGTTCTTCTTCATAACAGGAACAATATTGGCGACCCAATCTGGGTGTTGTTCTTCACGAACAAAGCCACACGTAATCAGCTTTTTGACTTCTGCCTCAATTACATCCATCATATCTGGTCTAAAGCATCATTGTTGTTGTTTTACAGGCTTGACATTAGGCAAAATATTGAGTTTATGGGTAGCAACTGTAGGGTCTAGCCCTGGCATATCTTCATAACTCCATGCAAAGATGTCAATGTAATCTTTTATAAGTTTTATTAACTCTTCCTTTTCATCTTCAGAAAGGTTCTTACTGATGAATATTGGTTTGGACGTAATTTCATCTCCGACATCAATCTGGATAACCTCATCTTCTGTAGGTGGCTGTCGTTGTTCAAAACGAAGTTCCTATTGGGTATCCATTTGTTGAGCCCAAGGATCATTTTTAAAGGGCTCTGGTTCTTCATCGATTTGAACCATATTGACTGAGAATACTTGCCCAGGTTCAGAATATGAGGAATGAGAAATATCGGATTCGATGAATAGAATTTCTTCCGATTCTTCGTTGTCTTTATATTGATGATTTTGATCATCAGAAGATAAAGTCACTCTTTCAATAAACTTGACAGCCATATACTCAAACATGAAATCTTTATTGATATCACAAAGTACAGAATGATCAATATTTATATCATTTACAGTTTGATTGCTACGCTTCGGATTAATCCACAGTGGACCATCATCCGTCTTCTGCGTAGATTTGTCAAGATTGACAATCAACGGTAGTTCTGGATCATTCGTGCAAGAAGTACGTCCTTTGACCTTAATCATTAAAGGTTGAACTGATAAAATTTCTACTACATCTTCTGCTACTTTGGAGGATCCCTCATATTCTTTGTGGTACTCTTTTCCAGATCTTGTACCAGCAAAAGTTTCTTCTTCAGACTCAGGAGAAGGAGATACCATATTACAGGATTTAATTTTTCTTTCCTGAGACTTCCTCTTATAGGGGTTGTTGTGAAGCACTTCAGAACCCAATCCAGCAGTGGAATTTCAATTTTGAATTTGTAAAGGAAGACGTATTCCTTTATCATAATTCAAACCTTCTGCCTTTTGAAAGTTGTAACCCATTTTCCTCATGAGAAGGACAGATTGCTGACTATAAAAGTGAGTGGGCAGCGGACTTTTGACAGGTGTTTCAAAAGAGAAAGAAGCAAGACCTTCTGTAACCTCAGGAGACTGAAGAATAGATGTCTCTGTAGTTACAGGAGGAGGAGGATTAGGAAAAATCCCTGTCGGAGCTTTTTTATAAGCAGCAAAGACTTGTTGTGCCCGATATAAAGGGACGCTATTCATGGCTAGCCACTGCTGATGGGTAAGCTTGAGCTTGGTCGGGGGAGTTAAACTTGGAGGACAGATGTTTAGTCCTTTCAGTCTATCTTCTAAAGGGGGGTCGTCCCATAGGTGATCCAAGTCATCAGAATCTGGAAAAGCATGAGAAATCATGTTGTAGGTTTTGACTTTCTTATCCTTCTTGGATTTTGAAGTTTTACCTTCACTTTCCAACTCAGGCACTAAGTCGGGATGTACCCACATGATTTCACCATTCTTCAATGTGAGCGACAGCAATCTTGCATTTTCTTCCCTGGCAGGCGAAATATTTACGATCTTCATCGTTGCCTTCGGAATTGGGATAATTCCATCTGGGACTTGTTGTGGAGGAAAATTTTCAAACTGAAGAGAGACCATGTTGGTTGTTACCGTATGGTCATCATTGGTTAAAACGATAGCGCCACCATTTATCAGTTCTTGGATCTTCTTTTTCAAGACGTAGCAAGCACTGGTAGGATGATTAATGTATCTATGATAGATACAATATTTGGGATTGTCAGTCAGATTCACCTCATTAGGCCTTTTTGGCTCTGGAATCTGAAGTTTGCCACTTTTCACCAAAGACTGAAACATCCCTGGGATATCACTTTCATCAAAAGAGTATTCTTCCTTTGACCTGGAAGATTCTTGATTACTTGGCGTCGTTTTGTTCTTGGAAAGATTGACCATAAGAGTATCTTTTCCTTTCACATTACGATTGCCAAGATTATTACCAGGATTACCCTTCTTTCTTTTATCTTCTGAAGCAAAAATCATCCCGTGTTCCCGAGCCAACCTACCATTGGTCTCGGCAAAAATTGCCGCTATGATAAATGAAGCCCAATCTGAGAATTGGGAACCTGTGAAGACAGCAATAGATGGTCGCAGATTCATCTTGTATGTATCAATCAACGCTGAATCTGGCATACCAGAAGGCATCTTGAGAGTAGCCTGTCGGAAACGTTCAATGAACATCCGAGTATCTTCTTTCTCCTTTTGTTTTATTTCTATTAAGGAGGACATGTTCATGTCCATACCTCCTTCATAGAAGCGCGAGAGAAATATTGCCTTGAATTCGTCAAAAGACGAAATAGAGTTATCGGGTAAGCTACGATACCAGTCATAAGCCGAACCCGTCAGACACCCAATGAACACTCGAGTGAGAAGAGCATCATTTTTCTGCAAGTGTACAGTCATAATATCAAAGTAATTGATATATTAACTGGAAGATGCTTTTCTATCGAATAAAACCATGTATTGTGGCTTGAACTTCGGTGGAAAGGGTACATCATTCCAATGAGGAGGATAGGGTTGCTTAATCCCTAACCTCTGGAGCTGATCTTTGTGCCTCAGAACTTCAAACTGTGCTTTGAGCTCACGCACTGCTTGAATAGCTTCACTGGTTTGAGGAAGCACATTTGATTGAATAGTTGTTGGATGTACCGTAACCCCCACTGGAGGTGGTACATCTTCTGGAATGATGGGATCTGGAGATGCAGAATTTTGATTAACAGCAGGTTCTTGAATATTCGAAGGTATATCAGCCCCTTGACTATCTTGAGTTTGTGCTGCTGCTGGTACCGGAGTTATTACTGAGGGTTGAACAGTTTGCTGATTCAAAATTATTTGGTGCATGCTTTGTACCATGTTGAGCACGTCTTTCATTGATTGCTCCACGGCAGTGAGACGTTGTTCCGTATTAGCAGATGACGACTCTGGTTCGTCTCCAACAGCGTAGGATTCAACCTCTCTTGAAGATATAGAGGGATTAGTATAAAAGTATGAATCCACACTATCGGTATCAGACTCAACAGATGGAGTACCCCCAGCTTCTGAATCAGAATTCTGTAATTGTCCTTGTCTTCTTGATCGAGTATTCTGATATACTCCTTCAAAGGAATCAAGAAGTCTATTGAACTGTTGCTGACCTGGTGTTTGGGACGTATTTCGTCTCGGACGTCGTCCTCTGTTAGTATGAGATGCCATGTTGACTGATGCATATGACAACTCATCTTTTTGGTCTTCAGCTTGATGTTGAAGTGAAAAATTCAGTCGATCAAAAACTGACCGTTTTGAAGCTGAACAACAACAATTGATCACAACTTGATGATATCCACATTGATGTCTTTCTTGGAGGAGCATCGCCGGAGATTGTGAATTCTTACGCTTTTGCATTAACAATTCACGTAAGTCAAAAGAAGTGGAGGGAATATTCTTCTTTATTACATTTGGGGTAGAAAAACATTTAGTCCCCTGTGTATAAAGAAGATTACTGGCTTCATTCGCAGAACCAAACGGTACATTTTTACGCGTTTGGAGTTGTGTGCGTAAATCTTGAGATTTAGCACGAAGGACCCCATTTTCATGGCGTGTGATCTGCAAGTTTGGTACTCTGCGTAAAGCAGTATAAGAAGGTTGTTGGTGTAGGACAGAAGTTTTACCAACATCACTTTTACGCTGTATGCGTTTAGGTATATTCATATTAGATGTGCAAACATCATTGTGAATTTTATCTACACTGTCACAGACAGGAGACTTACCTTTACGCGTAAAACATAAAAATTGATTATCTACCACATCACAGATGGGAGATTTTGTTTTATGCGAGGAGCGTAATTTGTCTGAATCTACCACGTCACCGACGGAAGATGGGTTCTTACACTCAGAAACATTAGAATCTGCCACATTACAAATGGGAGACTCATTCTTATGTCTTGAGCGTAAAATTTGGTTCTTACCCACTGAGCGTAAAACTTGATTCTTACGCAGTGGGCGTGAAACCTGATTATCTTCTCCGTTACAAACGAGAGATAAATCATCACACTTTGAGTGCAACTCTGAAGTAAGGACTGCCTCGTTACTAACGGGAGCCCCTACGACAGGAGTGGGAAGAATTCCTTTTTCACCAGAAGTCACAGAGAGATCAGAAACTACTTTGGATTTGGGAATCCAAACTTTTTGTGCTTTGCAAGACTTTTGAACATTGGAGTGGCGAAAACCACCTCCAGTTCGGAGCATTTCTTCATAGGCAGTCTGGTCTGCGAAACCAGTGTACGACCAGAGTCTTCTTAGTCGAACCGACTGAAACATCATCATATTAATCAATCACTTCCTCGTCGGAGGAGAAAGTAGTCCCCAACAGAGTCGCCATTTTGTTTCACTTAACAAAATTGCCAAACAAAAGTGTTGGATTTTGAAAATAAAACGAGAAAGAGTACAAGAAGTACAAATTTGATTCTGGAAAAGTATTGTTATGGAAGTCTGATTCGTAAATGATCACTTTGTTCCTTAGACCATATGATGATGAAGAAGATCACTGCTTGAAGTAGAACAATTTGGAAGAACTAAGTCACCAGAAAGGTATCGACGCACTTGGGCACTGATGGCGAGGCCGAATGCTTTCCTGCTTTGCTTCACTATGTTCTAGAAGAAAAGTTGAAGAAGAATGCTCTGGAGAATCAAAGTCTCGAAGTCCTGATCTCTGTGTTCTCTCCTGTTCTCTCTCTGTCCGTCCCTTTCTTTGAGAAAAATGAGTCTATTTATAGACTGGGGGCTTCTGTGCATAAAAAGACACCGAGATCTGTCTTTACGCTAATAACTGCCACCCATGATCAGAGTCATCCTTTGCATATGTTGACATGCGTCCCATAATTTCAGTAGGAATAGGATGCACGTATACACGTTCTTCGAAATATATGGTATGAAGGCCATGTAAGCAAACCACGTTCCATACTGGCCAGAAAGAATAGGGCGTAAAAACAGCTCCAACATCCTCTGAGCGTAAAACAGTAAAGTGAGCGTAAAAATAGCTCTGTCATAGGTTCCCTGCGTAAAGTGGTTATTGAATAACCTTGAGCGTAAAATGGCTCAAATAGACTTTACGTACACATTGTTTTATGAGCGTAAGAACTCATGTAAAATTTCGTGCGTAAAAGAAACCGTTCAATGAGCGTAAAGTAGCTCGATCTCCATTAAACGACAACAATGGTTCTTTGTATAAGATAAATCCTATTGAATTCTGTGGTAAATGCCATCATTAACATCTTCATGTCAGAGTTTGCATTAAATGCTAGATTTGACAGCTTTATCCAGCATGAAGTAGACTGCTCTGTCCTTGGCGTAAAACCATGGGTATAGCCTCGAGCGTAAAATGATCAGCTTGCTTAGGCATAAAGCGATAAGCCTAATCTTGGGCGTAAAGAGATTACCCATTCCTCTAGGCGTAAAGCAGATCACTTATGAATGAGATAACTCTTTCTATGAAGCACTTTTTACGCTCCTACAAGACCCCCTTTAAAGTTTTCAAATATCTCTAAAATTTGAAATACTTTGAACAGAAGCGTAAAAGTTGAGATTTGACCTGCTAGCGTAAAATTTGGGATACGCAACAGCCATCCGCATAAAAGCGGGGATGTCCAACAGTCAGCATAATTTCCAACAGTGTCGGTCAACACTTAATTGTCATAATGAATTTCTTTTTTTCGAAACTCTCAAATGCCCTTTCGCTTCTCCGAGTTTTACATTTATAATGAGCAGTTTCCAAAGAGGAATATGGAGAGTTGATTTAACAATATAAATAAGGAAAATTCTTTACTCTTGTCGTTCATCTCCAAAATAACATGGCGCCCAAGAAGGAGACTAACACTGAAGAGGCTTCGGGCTCAAGGATTGACTTTGAGCGAACGTGCAATTTTGTAGCATGCTTCGGATTAACTCCAGCAGTCTTCAGCCGTATTGATGGTGGTCTCTCGACTGCATATGAGGGCTCAGGAGATGCAGAAGCATTTTTGAATCTGATGCGTCGCTCCGGGATTCATAATATGCGTGAGTTAGGCGCCTCTCTTCGTCAGTCTAATGAGGGAGAGGGAAAATAAAATTCCATGTATTGTGACTCTTTTATATGTAGGAGTTGACCCCTTTATAAATAAAATCTTGATGTTAATCTAGTAGATAGAACTGTTCAACGCTTTATTTTGGTTGTTCATTCCCGAGAAACAAACCGACAGGTGGCGTCTGTCTTCTCTTTTTATACATAGTATTTTTTAAGAAATTTGCCATTGATCGGTAGCATGAGTAGATCTCCATTGGGCTTTGACAACCGATAGACACCATTAGAAAACACAGACTCAATTACATAAGGGCCTTCCCATTTTGCTTGGAATTTCCCTTTACTTTTATGAGTCATCACCATCGGTCTCCGAACAGTTAGTACAAGCTCGCTAACTTTAAATACCCTCTCCTTAACTTTATGATTAAAAGTTCGAGATATACGGGCTTGATACAGTTCAATGTATTGTTGTACTTGAAGACGCTTCTCATCCAATCCTTCCAGCTCTTGGAGTCGTAAACGATCATTATTTTCCGTAGTTAGCTCATTAGCAATGGCTATTCGTAGAGAAGGGATCTGAATTTCCAATGGGAGAACAACTTCGTATCCATAAACTAATGAGAATGGTATAAAACCTGTAGGAGTCTGGATTGTTGTTCGATAAGCCCATAAACATTCTCCAAGTTTCTCATTCCAATCACGTTTATTAGAAGAGATACACTTTTTGAGAAGTTTAATGATCATCTTATTGAAGGCTTCAGCTAAACCATTAGCAGCTGGATTATAAGCCGTAGAAGCCAAATTCTGAATTCGATTCTTGTCGCAGAATCGATAAAATGCTTGACTGGCAAATTGTGGACCATTGTCATAAAATATTCGTCGAGGAATCTTGAAACGATAAATGACATGGTGCTTGATAAAACTGATCACATTAGATGTTTTTACTTCCGCAAGAGGGACTGCTTCTGCCCACTTCGAAAAGTAATCGGTTATAGCTAGTATAAACCGATGTCCTTTGACAGAAGGAGGGTTAATAGGGCCAATAACATCCATACCCTACGCTTCGAAAGGCCAAGAGGCTGCTGTAGGATGTAAAAATTCAGACGGTTGATGAATAAAATCAGCATGGATCTGACATGCTTTACATCTTCTGGCATAGTCCACAGCATCTGCTATCATAGAAGGCCAATAATACCCCATTCTCCGAATGCGGTCTTGCAACTTTGGACCCGGTTGATGAGCACCACATACACCATCATGAGCCTCACGCATTGTTTGTTTGGCTTCGCTTTCTGAGAGACAGCGCAGCAAGAGTCCGTCATATGAACGACGATATAGCATATGTGTCACTACCACATTTCTAGTTTGAGGGTAAATTTGTCATTTTTGGGGTAAATAAAATTTATTAGCATTAATTAGAATTTATGGGAATTTTTAGGATTTATTTTGTATTTTTTTGGACTAGTTTGATTTTGGACTAGTTTTGACACTTGTAGACTAACCTAGGAACTAACCATAGTTAGTTGAGCTTGGTTAGGTCAAGTGGACCCTAGTCTAACCTAGTTTGACTCAAGTTAATAGTTTCAAATCCATTAGAACTTGTTTGGGGAAGTTTGGAATCAATTTGACTAAGTTATGACTTGTGAAGTCATAAGCCATGATTATGACTTGAACCTTAGAGAACTCAATCCGAGCTAACCTAAACCTGACCTTAGCCAAGCTTGGCCGACCCTAGGTCAGCCCCCCCTATTTAATCCCTCCTAGTTTTTAGGGCTAGCCTCTTTTAGGGTTCTAACAAATTTCTAAGGAAGAAGGTGAGTTACATCTTTCAAAAATCATAAGAAATCCAATTTAATTCCTTTTTCCTTCAAACCAATTCCATTAGAACCTAAATTCCTTCCTCTTGCTGCTGTAATTAATTGTTGTGCAGGAAGAAACAATTTGGACACTTTGTTGCTTGAGGAGCTCATTGCTTTTGGAGGCTTTTTCTACCCTTTGTGAATCAATAGGTAAATCTCTCAATAGTCCATTAAAATTCTATCCAAATCCATTTTAGGAAGGCCCTAGCCCTACCCCTACTGTAGGATAGCTTAAACCTAGGATTTGGATTCGTTTCATGTCCGTATTGGACACGTATCAGCTTAGTATTCTAGGTGTTCGACCAAATACCTCTGAGGATTCGATTTTGTTATTTTTAAATTCTGTTTGAATGGGTTTGTAGATCTAGGTGTGCTCTTTAATTTTCATGAAGGGACCTTGGTGTTTTTGTGTCCGTGTCGGGTGCAAATTGGATTGGACACGGTCGCGTGCACTGGGCTCGGGGCTGTCACCTTCCCCTGCTATCCGATCCCAATAACTCACTGGCTAGGACACGAGGACACGTGATTTTCTCTGGACACCTTGGGGCAGTGTCTGTCATGACACCCCCCAAGTGGCATGACAGTTAGTGTCGTGTCGGACACGCACGATCATGTGCACGGGGCTTTGCCTAGGTTCGATTCTGTGTTTTGTACGTCTGATACGTGTGTGCCATTCTTGACACAGGACACGTTGACCCAAACCAGGGTAACACAGACCTAGAGGGACTCTAGGCGAACCACCCTACAAAGGGACTCGACCCAATTCGTGTCGTATCGTGTGCACGACACGCGTGCACACGTACACGAGGATTGGGTCCTGATACTTTCCTGTGTGAATGTTTCTGTTGATTAAAGTTCTGATTAATGTTTAAATTGGTGTTTAAATAAGTTAATTAGATTCTAAATATGATGTTAAATCTCTGTTATGATAGGATTTGCAATTTGTTAGAATGTTAATGAGTTGTGGTTTCGAATTTGCAATGTGGTTTGTAAAATCCTGATACACATGTGACACAACACTTGTTCTTCACTGTTGTATAATTTCTGTTTTATTTTAAATTGTTCAATCAATTTCTTCCCACATATCAATATACATGCTAGCTAGGTTTTTACTTTGAATATGGGATATTGGATGAAATCTGAGAATTGCTTCTTGGTTTAAAACCTGAGTTACCCTGACATTGATTGCCATGTGGTTTTCTAAAAACCTGGGAATTATTGGGACTAAGAACTGAGAATTGTAGGCTGTTTGGGTTTCTTCAAACTGAGAATTAGAGTTCATGATTTGATTTCCAGGTTCATTCAAAACCTGGGTTTAGTTTACACTGTTGGTTTAAGTCCCAGATTTCTTCCCATTGCAATAGCACACTGTTTTGTTCCTTACACTGTCCTATGTTCCCTGTCATTGTATTTTTCCTGCACACATTGATCTCTTACACTGATGATTATTCCCTGTGTAGCTGATTTCCAGGATTTTGACATTCATGTGAGCACAAGGATACACACTGTTTTCCTTTTCTAACACTGTTGCACACACTCCATTAATTCCTGTTACACACCCCTTCATCCTTATTCCTGTGCACATACTTTATTCCACACACATTTTGATTCCTGTTGTGCACTGTTTTATTTTCCTACACACACTGTTAATGCCTGCACACATTGTTGGTTATTCCTGTACACCCTCATCACACACACATACACATATGTTCTCTATTTTCCTACATGCATATATAGGTATGCCTATAGGTATGTATGATGTATATATGCACATATGTCTAAGTATAATGTATGTGTGGTATTCACATAGGAGTCTAAGCTAATGTGTAATTTAGTTATTTATATCATATACCAATATGAGTGAATCATACTTGACTTGTGTATATGATATTAAGGGTAGCCTATATGCTATTTTGTATTTCTATATAGATTACATTAATATAGTAATATGTTATTGATTTGTTAGATATAAGTATTGTCATGTGTATAGGAGATTGGTAGGTTGTTATGCATGGTATTGCCTAATAGCCTATTGACCTAGTCTATTAGCCTATGGGTGTATTATGTGTCTGCTTGACTAGTAAGCCTATATTAGACTTGTATAGTCCTGTTAGACTTAGAATAGACTGGTTAGACTAGTATAGACTAGTTTGACTCAGATTTGACTTGGTTGACCTAGTTTGACTTCTAGGGTTGACCAGAGTTGACCAAGAGTTGACTTTGGTCTAGATTGACTTAGAATCATATAGAATGCATAGTAGGACTCCATTTTGATATTCTGGACTTGTTGTGACTTGTGTTGTTCTGTTTAGGAGCCAAACACCACTCCTTGGACAGTACGATTCATATCGGACACTCAGTTACAGGCGAGTACATTCTCTGATCACTTCATATCCTGCTTAGAATTATTTCCTGCAGTAGATTACTTTACTTGTACTGTCACGTTGGTCACACGGATTGGTACTATATGGATCCTTTCTTGAGATGTTATCCTTAGGGAGCATCGGGTACTCTATGTTCTGTGCGTTTCACTTTCATAGCGTATCATATGCTTCTTGGTTCTTTGATCACTTACGACATGTACCCTCATGATCGTAGAGTCTTCCTGGAATCTTACACTGTTGGGTTACCCCCAGAATCCCCATGTTTATGGGACTTACACTGTTGGGTTATCCCCAGAATCCCCATTTTTATGGGACTTACACTGTTGGGTTACCCCCAGAATTCCCATTTTTATGGGACTACTATGTATCACCTTCGGTGTCTACCATCCTTCGGGGGCTTATCACCTTCGGGGTCTATCACCTTCGGGGTCTGCTACATAGCATCATATAACATAACCTGGCTGGATCCTTGTGTATTGATCGGGGGTACGGGGGAGTATTACATGTTCATATTGTACTCTGACTCACTAGTCACTGCTAGTTCTCTATGTATAGTAGATATTCTATTACAGCTCTTCCTGTTTACATACCGCTTTTCTTTCAGTACCTGTATCTTACTTTACTGCATGTTCATATTTTCTAACCTGCTATGAATTGTTGAGATGTACTGTGCTCGCTCCTGTCCTGACTGGACCTGTTGAAAATATTACAGAGGACGAGGAGGAGGCTGGCCTGGACACCTATTATGGGGCAGCCCTTGATGACACCTGTGAGCTGGACCCTCAGGAGGATCCAGCAGTAGCTGAGGACTTTCCCCCGACTGTTTAGACTAGATTAGATAGTCTGTTATCATTTGTAGTTGGACATGTTCTAGTTAGACTCTCTATTTGGAGATCAGTTTGTATATTCTTTCATGCTGTAGCTGAGTTGTATTTCTCTGGATATTGTTAGGATTATCTTAGACTATTTCATCTCTTTATTCTCTTGAGTTCTATTTCATATCGTGCTATCTCTTCCTTAGCTGTGATTGAGTTTGTTATTACTATGTTGCCCCGTTCGGGGTGTATAAACTGCTTAGAGATAAACTGTTAGATGTTGAGACCTAGGACAGCGTTCTACCGCCGACACTGCGGCGTAGGCTGGACGTATTCACGTCTCATGCCCTTACTCTAGGGTGCGGGTCGTGACACGTTTTTAGTGGTGGCCCATGCAGGTCTAGACTAGAAGTGTAGTGGTACTCGAACTAGAGTATCACTGCAGCCTGCTATAGGATATAGGACATTAATTTTAAGATACTCAATCACTTTAGGAAAATTTCTTTTATTGCCACCTAAATCCTTTTGTCAGCTGATCCTTTGAATTATAAATTGTCCGCCTTTGTTATTTCGCTTCTTTTTCAGAAATTGATACTCTTGTTTGTCTATCTTCAGGATTGTAGAGACTCGATCACAGCGTATCGTTCCTGAGGATGCTATAGAGGGGACTGCTACCTCTCAGCCAGCACGGCGAGGCCAGGAGACTGCAGCTCTTGCCACCTCAGCTCGTGTGGAGACCTCGGCAGCCGCAGCAGGGGACATGCATCCATCGGCTCGGAGGCAGGACCCAGTTTTTCCAGAGGATCCGTACCAGCAGCCACCTCCAGGGACGATAGACACAATACAGCTGCTAGCCTTCTTCAGGCAGTACATAGAGGGTCAGCAGGGACAGCAGCAGAGGCAGACGGCAGAGCTCACTCGAGGAATTGAGCTGGCAGTGACAGCAGTAGAGAGAGTAGCGGCTCAGCCAGCAGCAGTCCAGCAGCTGCACCAGCCACGGGAGAAAGGCATCCAGGACTTCCAAAAGATGCACCCGAGGGACTTTCGCGGGACAGAGGGGATCCTGTATGCCGATGAGTGGACGAGCATATGGAGGAGATCTTCAGGCTGGCGGAGATTCCGACGAGGATCCAGATAGAGGCAGCAGCCAGCATGATGCAGGATCTGGCTCAGACATGATACCAGACCGACCCGAGGGTCGGCACAGCAGGACAGACTTGGGCAGCATTCAAGAAGCTGTTCAAGGAGAAGTTCTTCCCAGAGGCAGCGCTGGGAGCCCTCGAGACTCAGTTCGAGGCCCTAGTTCAGGGGAGTCAGTCTGTGGAGGAGTATGCAGGAGAGTTCTGCCGCCTGGGCAGATTTGTAGAGGACTTGTCGGAGGCGACGAAGGCCCGGAGGTTTCGGAAGGGCTTGGTAAAGGAGGTCAAGTCCTACACCAAGAACGCCCGCAGTACTACATTTGAGGAGATACTGGTGGACGCACTAGCTGCAGAGGATGACCTTGAGCTTAGGCTCAAGAGAGGGAGAGACCCAGTTGGGGGTAGTAGCAGCAGCGGAGGCCAGGCCAAGAGGCCTCACTTTCAGTATCAGCAGCCGAGGCAGTTTCAGCCTCAGCCGATTCAGCAGAGGCCAGCCCCTCAGCAGCAGCAGCAGAGACAGCACCAGCAGGGCCAGAGGCAGGTTACCGTTTGTACCTACTGTAGGAAGCCCGGGCATGTTGCCAATGAGTGCAGAAAGAGGCTGGGACAGTGCCTTGTGTGTGGTTCAGCAGACCACCAAATGAGGGAGTACCGTGCAGGACGAGCAGCTCCGGGAGGAGGAGCAGGAGCCAGAGCTCCAGTAGGCCAGCAGCGGGGACCAGCCCTGCCGACTCAGCAGCAGAGGTTTGTCCAGCACCAGCAGCAGGCCAGGGGAGGCCACCAGGGGCGAGCTTTCGCCATGACAGCAGGAGAGGCTGAGGTGACTGGAGAACTGATTACAGGTTCGATTCTTCTTGACTCCAGTCCAGCTTTTGTATTGTTTGATTCCGGTGTATCGCATAGCTTCATTTCAGTATCTTTTGCGATTAGACACGGTATCATAGCTGAATCGTTGCCTAGGACTTACAAGATCACGATCGGGGGTGGCATTATCCTCGTACGTGATGTTTGTAAGGGTCGGAGAGTAGTTTTGGGAGGCCGTGAGTTGGAGGTGAGCCTGCTCGTAATGCCATTGCCGAACTACGATATAGTACTAGGCATGGATTGGTTGAGCAGGCACCATGCCAGCATTGATTGTCGAGGGGGTAGAGTTCTGTTCAGAGCGCCGGGGGAGCCAGAGTTCGAGTACTCCAGACGTCAGGCAGAGCAGAGCAGCGGAGTCTTCTGTGGAGTCTCGGTCGAGGAGCAGACGATTCCACACCCCTTGATAGCAGAGTACATGGATGTTTTCCCGGAGGAGTTACCGGGACTGCCACCAGACAGGAACATAGAGTTCTCGATAGACTTGGTTCCAGGTGCGAAACCCATCTCTCAGCATGTCTATCGGGTGAACAACAGCGAGCTGGTGGAGCTGAAGAAGCAGGTGGATGAGCTACAGGACAAGGGCTTCATCCGCTCGAGTTCGTCGCCATGGGGTGCACCAGTGTTGTTTGTGCCGAAGAAGGATGGGTCAGTACGCATGTGTATTGACTATAGGGCACTCAACAACCTCACGATCAAGAACAAATACCCACTGCCGCGGATCGACGATCTATTTGACCAGTTGAGCGGAGCTCGGGTATTTTCCAAGATTGATCTGAGGTCGGGATATCACCAGGTGAAGGTGAAGGGGGATGATATTCCCAAGACCGCTTTCAGGACGCGGTATGGGCAGTTCGAGTTTTTGGTTATGCCGTTTGGGCTAACCAATGCACCAGCTGTGTTTATGAACCTTATGAACAAGGTGTTCCATCAGTATCTGGATCAGTTTGTAGTAGTGTTTATTGATGATATCTTGATATATTTCAAGACTGAGGAGGAGCACGAGGAGCATCTGCGGATAGTGCTGGATATTCTCAGGAAGGAGCAGCTTTATGGAAAACTCTCCAAGTGTGTGTTTTTTGGACCGGGTAGATTTTTTGGGGCACATTGTGACTGGAGATGGTATCTCAGTTGACCCCAAGAAGATTGTAGCAGTTGAGGCATGGGCAGCGCCGACTTCAGTTGCAGAGATCAGGAGCTTCCTGGGGCTGGCAGGATATTATCGGAGATTTGTGCAGGATTTCTCCAGGGTTGCAGAGCCGTTGACACGGTTGACCCGGAAGGATATTGAGTATGTATGGTCAGAGGAGTGTCAGACAGCTTTTGATGAGTTGAAGAAGCGGCTGACGACAGCTCCGATTCTGACGTTGCCTTCAGGATCAGGTGGATTCACTATTTATAGTGATGCTTCAGGGAAGGGGCTGGGTTGTGTGTTGCAGCAGCACGGGAAGGTAATTGCCTATGCTTCCAGGCAGTTACGCCCCCATGAGAAGAATTACCCTACCCACGACCTGGAGCTGACAGCAGTAATTTTTGCTTTGAAGCTGTGGAAGCATTATCTGTATGGTGAGCGGGTGGAGATCTTCACAGATCACAAGAGCCTAAATATGTGTTCACTCAGAAGGAGTTAAACATGAGACAGCGCAGATGGTTGGAGTTGATGAAGGACTTCGACATTGTACTGCAGTATCATCCAGGGAAGGCCAACGTGGTTGCCGATGCCTTGAGCAGGTATCCGACAGCCATGTGTTTGACCATGGATCGACATTTGCTTGCCGACTTGGAGAGCCTGGGGATTGAGGTGATCGTGCCAGGAGTGCAGATGCAGCTATGGGGGATGCAGATTCAATCAGACTTGGTGGACAGGATCAAGGCAGCCCAGTTCGAGGATGTGGCTTTTCAGAGTATCAGAGAGCATATCAGTATGGGAGTGGGAGATCCAGAGTTTTCACTTGCAGAGGATGGTGCCCTGAGGCACGGTGCCAGGTTATGTGTGCCTAGCGGGGAGCTCAGAGAGCAGATTATGCAGGAGGCCCACAGATCGCAGTACTCTATACACTCGGGTACCAACAAGATGTACCGAGATCTGCGGGAGCATGTATGGTGGTCAGGAATAAAGCGGGAGGTGTCCCACTTCGTAGCTAGGTGCTTGGTCTGTCAGCAGGTCAAGGCAGAGAGACAGAGGCCCGGTGGATTGTTGCAGCAGCTGCCCATTCCCGAGTGAAAATGGGAGCATATCACGATGGACTTCGTTTTGGGATTGCCGCGTACTCCAGAAGGAAAAGACGCGATTTGGGTCATCGTGGACAGGTTGACCAAATCGGCCCACTTCTTGCCATTCAAGGTGGGTACGTCTACAGAGAGACTGGCGGAGATGTATATGCGGCAGATAGTCAGGATCCACAGAGTTCCGGTCAGCATTGTCTCAGATCGGGATAGCCGTTTTACTTCCTATTTTTGGAGGAGTCTGCAGACCAGCTTGGGCACTCAGCTCAAGTTTAGTACTGCATACCACCCCCAGACGGACGGACAGTCGGAGCGGACTATTCAGACCCTTGAGGATATGCTGTGGACGTGCGTCCTAGACTTTGGAGGTTCCTGGGAGGATTATCTTCATCTGGTGGAGTTTGCATACAATAATAGCTTCCAGGCCAGCATCGAGATGTCACCTTTCGAGGCTCCGTACGGGCGCAGGTGCCGTACACCCTTATCCTGGGATGATGTTGGTGAGCGAGCTTTGCTGGGGCCAGAGATGATTGTGGATGCGGCCGAGAAGGTGAAGCTCATCAGGGACAGACTTCGCGTGGCGCAGGACAGACATCGGCACTGGGCCGATAGCCACCGGAGGCCCTTGGAGTTTGAGGTACAGATTAGAGTAGGATTAGATTTAGGTTATTGTTTATGATTTTGATCATGTTTGTTTATTATTTAATTGAGACATTGCTTGTGTTTAGGTCGGAGACCAGGTTTTCTTGAGGATATCTCCGACTCGTGGTACGATACGTTTTGGTGGAGGCGGGAAGCTTAGCCCGCGCTTCATCGGCCCTTTCGTTATCAGCGGGAGAGTCGGTGACGTGGCTTACAGGCTAGACTTGCCGCCTGCACTTGTGGGGGTCCACAACGTATTCCATGTATCACAGTTGAGACGGTACGTGGCTGACCCTAGGCATGTGCTCGATCATTCAGAGATTGAGATGGGCCCTTCTGTCAGCTATCCAGAGCAGCCAGTGGAGATTCTGGATCGACGGAAGAACGTTCTGAGGAACCAGGTGATACCTTTGGTACGCGTTGCATGGAGGCATCATTCTCCAGGAGAGTCTACCTGGGAGCGGGAGGATGAGATGCGCGAGCGGTACCCCTATCTTTTTGGACCGTGAGGTATACTTTCTATCCTTCTAATCAGTTGCGTTTCGCCTTTCAATTTCGAGGACGAAATTCTTTTAAGGAGGGTAGATTTGTCACTAGCACATTTCTAGTTTGAGGGTAAATTTGTCATTTTTGGGGTAAATAAAATTTATTAGCATTAATTAGAATTTATGGGAATTTTTAGGATTTATTTTGGATTTTTTTGGACTAGTTTGATTTTGGACTAGTTTTGACACTTGTAGACTAACCTAGGAACTAACCATAGTTAGTTGAGCTTGGTTAGGTCAAGTGGACCCTAGTCTAACCTAGTTTGGCTCAAGTTAATAGGTTCAAATCCATTAGAACTTGTTTGGGGAAGTTTGGAATCAATTTGACTAAGTTATGACTTGTGAAGTCATAAGCCATGATTATGACTTGAACCTTAGAGAACTCAATCCTAGCTAACCTAAACCTAACCTTAGCCAAGCTTGGCCGGCCCTATGTCAGCCCCCCCTATTTAATCCCTCCTAGTTTTTAGGGCTAGCCTCTTTCAGGGTTCTAGCAAATTTCTAAGGAAGAAGGTAAGTTACATCTTTCAAAAATCATAAGAAATCCAATTTAATTCCTTTTTCCTTCAAACCAATTCCATTAGAACCTAAATTCCTTCTTCCTGCTGCTGGAATTAATTGTTGTACAGGAAGAAACAATTTGGACACTTTGTTGCTCGAGGAGCTCATTGCTTTTGGAGGCTTTTTCTACCCTTTGTGAATCAATAGGTAAATCTCTCAATAGTCCATTAAAATTCTGTCCAAATCCATTTTAGGAAGGCCCTAGCCCTACCCCTACTGTAGGATAGCTTAAACCTAGGATTTGGATTCGTTTCGTGTCCGTATTGGACACGTATCAGCCTAGTATTCTAGGTGTTCGACCAAATACCTCTGAGGATTCGATTTTGTTATTTTTAAATTCTGTTTGAATGGGTTTGTAGATCTAGGTGTGCTCTTTAATTTTCATGAAGGGACCTTGGTGTTTTTGTGTCCGTGTCGGGTGCAAATTGGATTGGACACGGTCGCGTGCACTGGGCTCGGGGCTGTCACCTTCCCCTGCTACCCGAGCCCAATAACTCACTGGCTAGGACACGAGGACACGTGATTTTCTATGGACACCTTGGGGCAGTGTCTGTCATGACACCTCCCAAGTGGCATGACAGTTAGTGTCGTGTCGGACACGCACGATCATGTGCACGGGGCTTTGCCTAGGTTCGATTCTGTGTTTTGCACGTCTGATACGTGTGTGCCATTCTTGACACAGGATACGTTGACCCAAACCAGGGTGACACAGACCTAGAGGGACTCTAGGCGAACCACCCTGCAAAGGGACTCGACCCAATTCGTGTCGTATCGTGTGCACGACACGCGTGCACACGTGCACGAGGATTGGGTCCTGATACTTTCCTGTGTGAATGTTTCTGTTGATTAAAGTTCTGATTAATGTTTAAATTGGTGTTTAAATAAGTTAATTAGATTCTAAATGTGATGTTAAATCTCTGTTATGATAGGATTTGCAATTTGTTAGAATGTTAATGAGTTGTGGTTTCGAATTTGCAATGTGGTTTGTAAAATCCTGATACACATGTGACACAACACTTGTTCTTCACTGTTGTATAATTTCTGTTTTATTTTAAATTGTTCAATCAATTTCTTCCCACATATTAATATACATGCTAGCTAGGTTTTTACTTTGAATATGGGCTATTGGATGAAATCTGAGAATTGCTTCTTGGTTTAAAACCTGAGTTACCCTGACATTGATTGCCATGTGGTTTTCTAAAAACCTAGGAATTATTGGGACTGAGAACTGAGAATTGTAGGCTGTTTGGGTTTCTTCAAACTGAGAATTAGAGTTCATGATTTGATTTCCAGGTTTATTCAAAACCTGGGTTTAGTTTACACTGTTGGTTTAAGTCCCAGATTTCTTCCCATTACAATAGCACACTGTTTTGTTCCTTACACTGTCCTATGTTCCCTGTTATTGTATTTTTCTTGCACACATTGATCTCTTACACTGATGATTATTCCATGTGTAGCTGATTTCCAGGATCTTGACATTCATGTGAGCACAAGGATACACACTGTTTTCCTTTTCTAACACTGTTGCACACACTCCATTAATTCCTGTTACACACCCCTTCATCCTTATTCCTGTGCACATACTTTATTCCACACACATTTTGGTTCCTGTTGTGTACTGTTTTATTTTCCTGCACACACTGTTAATGCCTGCACACATTATTGGTTATTCCTGTACACCCTCATCACACACACATACACATATGTTCTCTATTTTCCTACATGCATATATAGGTATGCCTATAGGTATGTATGATGTATATATGCATATATGTCTAAGTATAATATATGTGTGGTATTCATATAGGAGTCTAAGCTAATGTGTAATTTAGTTATTTATATCATATACCAATATGAGTGAATCATACTTGACTTGTGTATATGATATTAAGGGTAGCCTATATGCTATTTTGTATTTCTATATAGATTACATTAATATAGTAATATGTGGTTGATTTGTTAGATATAAGTATTGTCATGTGTATAGGAGATTGGTAGGTTGTTATGCATGGTATTGCCTAATAGCCTATTGACCTAGTCTATTAGCCTATGGGTGTATTGTGTGTCTGCTTGACTAGTAAGCCTATATTAGACTTGTATAGTCCTGTTAGACTTAGAATAGATTGGTTAGACTAGTATAGACTAGTTTGACTCAGATTTGACTTGGTTGACCTAGTTTGACTTCTAGGGTTGACCAGAGTTGACCAAGAGTTGACTTTGGTCTAGATTGACTTAGAATCATATAGAATGCATAGTAGGACTCCATTTTGATATTCTGGACTTATTGTGACTTGTGCTATTCTGTTTAGGAGCCAGACACCACTCCTTGGACAGTACGATTCATATCGGACACTCAGTTACAGGCGAGTACATTCTCTGATCACTTCATATCCTGCTTAGAATTATTTCCTGCAGTAGATTACTTTACTTGTACTGTCACGTTGGTCACACGGATTGGTACTATATGGATCCTTTCTTGAGATGTTATCCTTAGGGAGCATCGGGTACTCTATGTTCTGTGCGTTTCACTTTCATAGCGTATCATATGCTTCTTGGTTCTTTGATCACTTACGACATGTACCCTCATGATCGTATAGTCTTCCTGGAATCTTACACTGTTGGGTTACCCCCAGAATCCCCATGTTTATGGGACTTACACTGTTGGGTTATCCCCAGAATCCCCATTTTTATGGGACTTACACTGTTGGGTTACCCCCAGAATCCCCATTTTTATGGGACTACTATGTATCACCTTCGGGGTCTACCACCCTTCGGGGGCTTATCACCTTCGGGGTCTATCACCTTCGGGGTCTACTACATAGCATCATATAACATAACCTGGCTGGATCCTTGTGTATTGATCGGGGGTACGGGGGAGTATTACATGTTCATATTGTACTCTGACTCACTAGTCACTGCTAGTTCTCTATGTATAGTAGATATTCTATTACAGCTCTTCTTGTTTACATACCGCTTTTCTTTCAGTACATGTATCTTGCTTTACTGCATGTTCATATTTTCTAACCTGCTATGAATTGTTGAGATGTACTGTGCTCGCTCCTGTCCTGACTGGACCTGTTGAAAATATTACAGAGGACGAGGAGGAGGCTGGCCTGGACACCTATTATGGGGCGGCCCTTGATGACACCTGTGAGCTGGACCCTCAGGAGGATCCAGCAGTAGCTGAGGACTTTCCCCCGACTGTTTAGACTAGATTAGATAGTCTGTTATCATTTGTAGTTGGACATGTTCTAGTTAGACTCTCTATTTGGAGATCAATTTTTATATTCTTTCATGCTGTAGCTGAGTTGTATTTCTCTGGATATTGTTGGGATTATCTTAGACTATTTCATCTCTTTATTCTCTTGAGTTCTATTTTATATCGTGCTATCTCTTCCTTAGCTGTGATTGAGTTTGTTATTACTATGTTGCCCCGTTCGGGGTGTATAAACTGCTTAGAGATAAACTGTTAGATGTTGAGACCTAGGACAGCGTTCTACCGCCGACACTGCGGCGTAGGCTGGACGTATTCACGTCTCGTGCCCTTACTCTAGGGTGCGGGTCATGACAATATATAAAGACGAATCACATAGAATCGAAATGATCATCTCTTAATTGATGCAGCTTCTTTAGGATCTTCAGGCAAAATTCCATGAACTGCATAATCAATGAATGGAGTTCTCCAATCTTTCTGTTGGGAACTTGACTCTGTAGTATAACTTTGTTCAATATGCAGATTATTCTTCACGCAGAACAAGTCTCGGTCTAACAAAGTAATTATATTTTGCCTTCTGATTGGGACAGCCAAGTCTGCAGCTAAGCTGGCAAGAGCATCAGCCTCCACATTCTGAGAACGTGGTACAAATTTGATAAAGAATCCTTTGAATGAAAGGACCAACCCGACTACCGCTTGATGATAGGGGATGAGATCAGGATTTCTGACTTCATAAGTTCCTCTAACTTGATTAACGATCAATTGAGAATCTCCATAAGCCTCTAGGAATTCAATATCCAATTGTTTTGCTACTTGGAGACCAATCAATAGAGCACTATATTCTGCTACATTGTTAGAGCATGGCTCGTTAAGAGAATAAGCACGGTATATGACCGTTTTGTCAGGAGAAACCAAGACAATTCCTACCCCAGAGACAATATTGCCTTTAGGTCCTACTCTTGATGCTCCGTCAAAATATAATTGCCATATGTCATTCTTCAAAGTCATATTACAATCCACTATTTCGTCTGGAATGTCTTCATATAACTTCGAAGTTTCAGGTATAGGATGAGCAGCTAAGAAATCAGCTAACGCTTGGCCCTTCACTGATTTTTGAGGCACATAAATCATATCATAAGGAGTGAGCAACATCGTCCAGGTAGCTAACCTGGAATTAAGAATGCTCGGTCTCCTCATCAATACTCGAATAGGATTTATTCTGGAGATAACATGAATAGTCTGTCCGGTGACATAATGTCTTATCTTTTGGACGGCAAAAACCAAAGCTAGACATTCCTTTTCTACAGGAGTATATCTATGTTCAGCTCCGACCATCATCCTGCTCAGATAATATATTGCTTGTTCATGACCCATATCACTTTTCTGTGCCAGAAGAGCGCCAAGTGAATGATCCAAGGCCCGAACATATAGCAAAAATGGTTTTCCTATCACCGGAGGTACCAGAACAGGCGGGTTTGTAAGATATTGCTTAATATCATTGAAGGATTTTTGACTCGCTTCATCCCAGACGAAAGATACTCCTTTCTTTAATAGACGGAAGAAAGGTTGGCATCTCCCAGAAAGATTAGATATAAATCTTCTGATATAAGCAATACGGCCCTGAAAGCCACGAAGTTCTTTCAGATTACGAGGAGGTTGCATTTCAAGAATTGCTTTAACCTTGTCGGGATCAACATGGATACCTTGAGAGGTAATGACAAATCCTAGAAACTCTAAACAAAATTGCCAGACTGCCTATGAAGAAATGATGTCAAAAATTATAGAAATGATTTTTGACATCATTTCTTCATAGGCAGTCTGGTCGAAGTGTACGACCAGAGTCTTCTTAGTCGAACCGACTGAAACATCATCATATTGAGCAATCACTTCCTCGTCGGAGGAGAAAGTAGTCCCCAGCAGAGTCGCCATTTTGTTTCACTTAACAAAATTGCCAAACAAAAGTGTTGGATTTTGAAAATAAAACGAGAAAGAGTACAAGAAGTACAAATTTGATTCTGGAAAAGTATTGCTATGGAAGTCTGATTCGTAAATGATCACTTTGTTCCTTGGACCATATAATGATGAAGAAGATCACTGCTTGAAGTAGAACAATTTGGAAGAACTAAGTCACCAGAAAGGTATCGACGCACTTGGGTACTGATGGCGAGGCCGAATGATTTCCTGCTTTGCTTCACTCTGTTCTAGAAGAAAAGTTGAAGAAGAATGCTCTGGAGAATGAAAGTCTCGAAGTCCTGATCTCTGTATTCTCTTCTGTTCTCTCTCTGTCCGTCCCTTTCTTTGAGAAAAATGAGTCTATTTATAGACTGGGGGCTTCTGTGCATAAAAAAACACCGAGATCTGTCTTTACGCTAATAACTGCCACCCATGATCAGAGTCATCCTTTGCATATGTTGACACGCGTCCCATCATTTCAGTAGGAATATGATGTACGTATACACGTTCTTCAAAATATATGGTATGAAGGCCATGTAAGCAAACCACGTTCCATACTGGCCAGAAAGAATAGGGCGTAAAAACAGCTCCAACATCCTCTGAGCGTAAAACAGTGAAGTGAGCGTAAAAATAGCTCTGTCATAGGTTCCCTGCGTAAAGTGGTTATTGAATAACCTTGAGCGTAAAATGGCTCAAATAGACTTTACGCATACATTGTTTTATGAGCGTAAGAACTCATGTAAAACTTCGTGCGTAAAAGAAACCGTTCAATGAGCGTAAAGTAGCTCGATCTCCATTAAACGACAACAATGGTTCTTTGTATAAGATAAATCCCATTGAATTCTGTGGTAAATGCCATCATTAACATCTTCATGGCAGAGTTTGCATTAAATGCTAGATTTGACAGCTTTGTCCAGCATGAAGTAGACTGCTCTGTCCTTGGCGTAAAACCATGGGTATAGCCTCGAGCGTAAAATGATCAGCTTGCTTAGGCATAAAGCGATAAGCCTAATCTTGGGCGTAAAGAGAATACCCATTCCTCTAGGCGTAAAGCAGATCACTTATGAATGAGATAACTCTTTCTTTGAAGCACTTTTTACGCTCCTACAAGACCCCCTTCAAAGTTTTCAAATATCTCTAAAATTTGAAATACTTTGAACAGAAGCGTAAAAGTTGAGATTTGACCTGCTAGCGTAAAATTTGGGATACGCAACAGCCTTCCGCGTAAAAGCGGGGATGTCCAACAGTCAGAGTAATTTCCAACAGTGTCGATCAACACTTAATTGTCATAATGAATTTCTTTTTTTCGAAACTCTCAAATGCCCTTTCGCTTCCCCGAGTTTTGCATTTATAATGAGCAGTTTCCAAAGAAGAATATGGAGAGTTGATTTAACAATATAAATAAGGAGAAATTCTTCACTCTTGTCGTTCATTTCCAAAATAACATGGCGCCCAAGAAGGAGACTAACACTGAAGAGGCTTCGGGCTCATGGATTGACTTTGAGCGAGCGCACAAATTTGTAGCGTGCTTCGGATTAACTCCAGCAGGCTTCAGCCGTATTGATGGTGGTCCCCCGACTGCATATGAGGGCTCAGGAGATGCAGAAGCGTTTTTGAATCTGATGCGTCGCTCCGGGATTCACAATATGCGTGAGTTAGGCGCCTCTCTTCGTCAGTCTAATGAGGGAGAGGGAAAATGAAATTCCATGTATTGTGACTCTTTTATATATAGGAGTGGAACACTTTATAAATAAAATCTTGATGTTAATCTAGTAGATAGAACAGTTCAACGCTTTATTTTGGTTGTTCATTCCCGAGAAACAAACCGACAGGTGGCGTCTGTCTTCTCTTTTTATACATAGTATTTTTTAAGAAATTTGCCATTGATCGGTAGCATGAGTAGATCTCCATTGGGCTTTGACAACCGATAGGCACCATTGGAAAACACAGACTCAATTACATAAGGGCCTTTCCATTTTGCTTGGAATTTCCCTTTACTTTTATGAGTCATCACCATCGGTCTCCGAACAGTTAGTACAAGCTCGCCAACTTTAAATACCCTCTCCTTAACTTTACGATTAAAAGTTCGAGATATGCGGGCTTGATACAGTTTAATGTGTTGTTGTGCTTGAAGACGCTTCTCATCCAATCCTTCCAGTTCTTGGAGTCGTAAACGATCATTATTTTCCGTAGTTAGCTCATTAGTAATGGCTATTCGTAGAGAAGGGATCTGAATTTCTAATGGGAGAACAACTTCGCATCCGTAAACTAATAAGAATGGTGTAAAACCAGTAGGAGTCCGGATTGTTGTTCGATAAGTCCATAAATATTCTCCAAGTTTCTCATTCCAATCACGTTTATTAGTAGAGATAAACTTTTTGAGAAGTTTAATGATCGTCTTATTGAAGGCTTCAGCTAAACCATTAGCAGCTGGATTATAAGCCGTAGAAGCCAAATTCTGAATTCGATTCTTGTCGCAGAATCGATAAAATGCTTGACTGGCAAATTGTGGACCATTGTCATAAAATATTCGTCGAGGAATCCCGAAACGATAAATGACATGGTGCTTGATAAAACTGATCACATTAGATGTTTTCACTTTCGCAAGAGGGACTGCTTCTGCCCACTTCGAAAAGTAATCGGTTATAGCTAGTATAAACCGATGTCCTTTGACAGAAGGAGGGTTAATAGGGCCAATAACATCCATATCCCACGCTTCGAAAGGCCAAGAGGCTGCTGTAGGATGTAAAAATTCAGACGGTTGATGAATAAAATCAGCATGGATCTGACATGCTTTACATCTTCTGGCATAGTCCACAGCATCTGCTATCATAGAAGGCCAATAATACCCCATTCTCCGAATGCGGTCTTGCAACTTTGGACCCGGTTGACGAGCACCACATACACCATCATGAGCCTCACGCAGTGTTTGTTTGGCTTCGCTTTCTGAGAGACAGCACAGCAAGAGTCCGTCATATGAATGACGATATAGCATATGTAAAGACGAATCATAATAGAATCGAAATAATTGTCTCTTAATTGATGCAGCTTCTTTAGGATCTTCAGGCAAAATTCTATGAACTGCATAATCAATGAATGGAGTTCTCCAATCTTTCTGTTGGGAACTTGACTCTGTATTATAACTTTGTTCAATATGCAGATTATTCTTCATGCAGAACAAGTCTCGATCTAACAAAGTAATTGTATCTTGCCTTCTGATTGGGACAGCCAAGTCTGCAGCTAAGCTGGCAAGAGCATCAGCCTCCACATTCTGAGAACGTGGTACAAATTCGATAAAGAATCCTTTGTATGAAAGGACCAACCCGACTACCGCTTGATGATAGGGGATGAGATCAGGATTTCTGACTTCATAAGTTCCTCTAACTTGATTAACGATCAATTGAGAATCTCCATAAGCCTCTAGGAATTTAATATCCAATTGTTTTGATACTTGGAGACCAATCAATAGAGCATTATATTCTGCTACATTGTTAGAGCATGGCTCGTTAAGAGAATAAGCACGGTATATGACCGTTTTGTCAGGAGAAACCAAGACAATTCCTACCCCAGAGACAATATTGCCTTTATGTCCTACTCTTGATGCTTTGTCAAAATATAATTGCCATATATCATTCTTCAAAATCATATTACAATCCACTATTTCGTCTAGAATGTCTTCATATAACTTCGAAGTTTCAGGTATAGGATGAGCAGCTAAGAAATCAGCTAACGCTTGGCCCTTCACTGATTTTTGAGGCACATAAATCATATCATAAGGAGTGAGCAACATCGCCCAGGTAGCTAACCTGGAATTAAGAATGCTCAGTCTCCTCATCAATACCCGAATGGGATTTATTCTGGAGATAACATGAATAGTCTGTCCGGTGACATAATGTCTTGTCTTTTGGACGGCAAAAACCAAAGCTAGACATTCCTTTTCTACAGGAGTATATCTATGTTCAGCTCTGACCATCATCCTGCTCAGATAATATATTGCTTGTTCATGACCCATATCACTTTTCTGTGCCAGAAGAGCGCCAAGTGAATGATCCAAGGCCCGAACATATAGCAAAAATGGTTTTCCTATCACCGGAGGTACCAGAACAGGCGGGTTTGTAAGATATTGCTTAATATCATTGAAGGCTTTTTGACACGCTTCATCCTAGATGAAAGATACTCCTTTCTTTAATAGACGGGAGAAAGGTTGGCATCTCCCAGAAAGATTAGATATAAATCTTCTGATATAAGCAATACAGCCCTGAAAGCCACGAAGTTCTTTCAGATTACGAGGGGGTTGCATTTCAAGAATTGCTTTAACCTTGTCGGGATCAACATGGATATCTTGAGTGGTAATGACAAATCCTAGAAACTTGCCACTGGAGACCCCTAAGAAAGACTTAGTAGGGTTTATTTTTAATTGATGTTGACGCATCAATTCAAATACTGTTTTTAAGTCCTGAATGTGATCATCCTTTGATCGACTTTTAACAGCGATGTCATCTACATAGCATTCAACTATCTTCCGTAGATATTCTTGAAAGATATTACACATAGCCCGTTGATATGTGGCACCAGCATTTTTAAGACCAAATGGCATAACTGTATAGCAGTAGACCCCAAGAGGTGTACGAAAAGCAGTGTGCTTCTCATCTTCTGGATGCATCTTGATTTGATTGTATCCTGAGAATCCGTCCATGAAAGACATGCGTTCAAAACCACATGTATTGTCTATCATGATATCAGTAATTGGAAGTAGAAATTCGTCTTTTGGACAAGCCGTATTAAGATCTCGGTAATCTATACAAACTCGGACTTTTCCGTTCTTCTTCATAACAGGAACAATATTGGCCACCCAATCTGGGTGTTGTTCTTCACGAACAAAGCTACACGTAATCAGCTTTTTGACATCTGCCTCAATTGCATCCATCATATCTGGTCTAAAGCGTCGTTGTTGTTATTTTACAGGCTTGACATTAGGCAAAATGTTGAGTTTATTGGTAGCAACTGTAGGGTCTAGCCTTGGCATATCTTCATAACTCCATGCAAAGATGTCAATGTAATCTTTTATAAGTTTTATTAACTCTTCATTTTCATCTTCAGAAAGGTTCTTACTGATGAATATTGGTTTGGACGTAATTCCATCTCCGACATCAATCTGGATAACCTCATCTTCTGTAGGTGGCTGTCATTGTTCAAAATGAAGTTCCCATTGGGTATCCATTTGTTGAGCCCAAGGATCATTTTCAAAGGGCTCTGGTTCTTCATCGGTTTGAACCATATTGACTGAGAATACTTGCCCAGGTTCAGAATATGAGGAATGAGAAATATCGGATTCGATGAATAGAATTTTTTCCGATTCTTCGTTGTCTTTATATTGATGACTTTGATCATCAGAAGATAAAGTCACTCTTTCAATAAACTTGACAGCCATATACTCGAACAGGAAATCTTCATTGATATCACAAAGTACAGAATGATCAATATTTACATCATTTACAGTCTGATTGCTATGCTTCGGATTAATCCACAGTGGACCATCATCCGTCTTCTGCGTAGATTTGTCAAGATTGACAATCAACGGTAGTTCTGGATCATTCGTACAAGAAGTACGTCCTTTGACCTTAATCATTAAAGGTTGAACTGATAGAATTTCTACTACATCTTCTGCTGCTTTGGAGGATCCCTCATAGTCTTTGTGGTACTCTTTTCCAGATCTTGTACCAGCAAAAGTTTTTTCTTCAGACTCAGGAGAAGGAGATACCATATTACAGGATTTAATTTTTTTTCCCTGAGACTTCCTCTTATAGGGGTTATTGTGAAGCACTTCAGAACCCAATCCAGCAGTGGAATTCCGATTTTGAATTTGTAAAGGAAGACATATTCCTTTATCATAATTCAAACCTTCTGTCTTTTGAAAGTTGTAACCCATTTTCCTCATGAGAAGGACAGATTGCTGACTATACAAGTGAGTGGGCAGCGGACTTTTGACCGGTGTTTCAAAAGAGGAAGAAGCAAGACCTTCTGTAACCTCAGGAGACTGAAGAATAGATGTCACTATAGTTACAGGAGGAGGAGGATTAGGAAAAATCCCTGTCGGAGCTTTTTTATAAGCAGCAAAGACTTGTTGTGCTCGATATAAAGGGACGCTATTCATGGCTAGCCACTGCTGATGGGTAAGCTTGAGCTTGGTCGGGGAAGCTAAACTTGGAGGACAGATGTTTAGTCCTTTCAGTCTATCTTCTAAAGGGGGGTCGTCCCATAGGTGATCCAAGTCATCAGAATCTGGAAAAGCATGAGAAATCATGTTGTAGGTTTTGACTTTCTTATCCTTCTTGGATTTTGAAGTTCTACCTTCACTTTCCAACTCAGGCACTAAGTCGGGATGTACCCACATGATTTCACCATTCTTTAATGTGAGCGACAGCAATCTTGCATTTTCTTTCCTAGCAGGCGGAATATTTACGATCTTCATCGTTGCCTTCGGAATTGGGATAATTCCATCTGGGACTTGTGGAGGAAAATTTCCAAACTGAAGAGAGGCCATGTTGGTTGTTACCGTATGGTCATCATTGGTTAAAGCGATAGCGCCACCTTTTATCAGTTCTTGGATCTTCTTTTTCAAGACGTAGCAAGCACTGGTAGGATGATTAATGTATCTATGATAGATACAATATTTGGGATTGTCAGTCAGATTCACCTCATTAGGCCTTTTTGGCTCTGGAATCTGAAGTTTGCCACTTTTCACCAGATACTGAAATATCCCTGTGATATCACTTTCGTCAAAAGAGTATTCTTCCTTTGACCTGGAAGATTATTGATTACTTGGCGTCATTTTGTTCTTGGAAAGATTGACCATAAGAGTATCTTTTTCTTTCACATTACGATTGCCAAGATTATTACCAGGATTACCCTTCTTTCCTTTATCTTCTGAAGCGAAAATCATCCCGTGTTCCCGAGCCAACCTACCATTGGTCTCGGTAGAAACTGCCGCTATGATAAATGAAGCCCAGTCTGAGAATTGGGAACCTGTGAAGATAGCAATAGATGGTCGCAGATTCATCTTGCATGTATCAATCAACGCTGAATCTGGCATACCAGGAGGCATCTTGAGAGTAGCCTGTCGAAAACGTTCAATGAACGTCTGAGTATCTTCTTTCTCCTTTTGTTTTATTTCTATTAAGGAGGACATATTCATGTCCATATCTCTTTCATAGAAGCGGGAGAGAAACATTGTCTTGAATTCGTCAAAAGACGAAATAGAGTTATCGGGTAAGCTACGATACCAGTCATAAGCCGAACCCGTCAGACACCCAATGAACACTGGAGTGAGAAGAGCATCATTTTTTTGCAAGTGTACAGTCATAATATCAAAGTAATTGATATATTGACTGGGAGATGCTTTTCTATCGAATAAAACCATGGATTGTGGCTTGAACTTCGGTGGAAAGGGTACATCATTCCAATGAGGAGGATAGGGTTGCTTAATCCCTAACCTCTGGAGCTGATCTTTGTGCCTCAGAACTTCAAACTGTGCTTTGAGCTCACGTACTGCTTGAATAGCTTTACTGGTTTGAGGAAGCACATTTGATTGAATAGTCGTTGGATGTACCGTAACCCCCACTGGAGGTGGTACATCTTCTGGAATGATGGGATCTAGAGATGCAAAATTTTGATTAACAGCAGGTTCTTGAATATTCGAAGGTATATCATCCCCTTGACTATCTTGAGTTTGTGCTGTTGCTGGTACCGGAGTTATTACTGAGGGTTGAACAGTTTGCTGATTCAAAATTATTTGGTGCATGCTTTGTACCATGTTGAGCATGTCTTTCAATGATTGCTCCACGGCAGTGAGACGTTGTTCCGTATTAGCATATGACGACTCCGGTTCGTCTCCAACAGCGTAGGATTCAACCTCTCTTGAAGATATAGAGGGATTAGTATAAAAGTATGAATCCATACTATCGGTATCGGACTCAACAGATTGCGTACCCCCAGCTTCTGAATCAGAATTCTGTAATTGTCCTTGTCTTCTTGATTGAGTATTCTGATATACTCCTTCAAAGGAATCAAGAAGTCTATTGAACTGTTGCTGACCTGGTGTTTGGGACGTATTTCGTCTCGGACGTCGTCCTCTGTTAGTATGAGATGCCATGTTGACTGATGCATATGACAACTCATCTTTTTGGTCTTCAGCTTGATGTTGAAGTGAAAAATTCAGTCGATCAAAAACTGACCATTTTGAAGCTGAACAACAACAATTGATCACAACTTGATGATATCCACATTGATGTCTTTCTTGGGGGAGCATCGCCGGAGATTGTGAATTCTTACGCTTTTGCATTAACAATTCATGTAAGTCAAAAGAAGTGGAGGGAATATTCTTCTTTATTACATTTGGGGTAGAAAAACGTTTAGTACCCTGTGTATAAAGAAGATTACTGGCTTCATTCGCAGAACCAAACAGTACATTTTTATGCGTTTGGAGTTGTGTGCGTAAATCTTGAGATTTAGCACGAAGGACCCCATTTTCATGGCGTGTAATTTGCAAGTTTGGTACTCTGCGTAAAGCAGTATAAGAAGGTTGTTGGTGTAGGACAGAAGTTTTACCAACATCACTTTTACGCTGTATACGTTTAGGTATATTCACATTAGATGTGCAAACATCGTTGTAAATTTTATCTACACTGTCACAGACAGGAGACTTACCTTTACGAGTAAAACGTAAAAATTGATTATCTACCACATCACAGATGGGAGATTTTGTTTTACGTAAGGAGCGTAATTTGTGTGAATCTACCACGTCACCGACGGAAGATGGGTTCTTACACTCAGAAATATTAGAATCTGCCACATTACAAATGGGAGACTCATTCTTATGTCTTGAGCGTAAAATTTGGTTCTTACCCACTGAGCGTAAAACTTGATTCTTACGCAGTGGGCGTGAAACCTGATTATCTTCTCCGTTACAAACGGGAGATAAATCATCACACTTTGAGTGCAACTCTGAAGTAAGGACTGCCTCGTTACTAATGGGAGCCCCTACGACAGGAGTGGAAAGAATTTCCTTTTCACCAGAAGTCACAGAGAGATCAGAAACCACTTTGGATTTGGGAATCCAAACTTTTCGTACTTTGCGAGACTTTTAAACATTGGAGTGGCGAGAACCACCCCGAGTTCGGAGCATTTCTTCATAGGCAGTCTGTTCGAAGTGTACGACCAGAGTCTTCTTAGTCGAACCGACTGAAACACCATCATATTGAGCAATCACTTCCTCGTCGGAGGAGAAAGTAGTCTCCAGCAGAGTCGCCATTTTGTTTCACTTAACAAAATTGCCAAACAAAAGTGTTGGATTTTGAAAATAAAACGAGAAAGAGTACAAGAAGTACAAATTTGATTCTGGGAAAGTATTGCTATGGAAGTCTGATTCGTAAATGATCACTTTGTTCCTTGGACCATATGATGATGAAAAAGATCACTGCTTGAAGTAGAACAATTTGGAAGAACTAAGTCACCAGAAAGGTATCGACGCACTTGGGCACTGATGGCGAGGCCGAATGCTTTCCTGCTTTGCTTCACTCTGTTCTAGAAGAAAAGTTGAAGAAGAATGCTCTGGAGAATCAAAGTCTCGAAGTCCTGATCTCTGTATTCTCTTCTGTTCTCTCTCTGTCCGTCCCCTTCTTTGAAAAAAATGAGTCTATTTATAGACTGGGGGCTTTTGTGCGTAAAAAGACACCGAGATCTGTCTTTACGCTAGTAACTGCCACCCATGATCAGAGTCAACCTTTGCATATGTTGACACGCGTCCCATCATTTCAGTAGGAATAGGAGGCACGTATACACGTTCCTCGAAATATATGGTACGGAGGCCATGTAAGCAAACCACGTTCCATACTGGCCAGAAAGAATAAGGCGTAAAAACAGCTCCAACATCCTCTGAGCGTAAAACAGTGAAGTGAGCGTAAAAATAGCTCTGTCATAGGTTCCCTGCGTAAAGTGGTTATTGAATAACCTTGAGCGTAAAATGGCTCAAATAGACTTTACGCACACATTGTTTTATGAGCGTAAGAACTCATGTAAAACCTCGTGCGTAAAAGAAATCGTTCAATGAGCGTAAAGTAGCTCGATCTCCATTAAATGACAACAATAGTTCTTTGTATAAGACAAATCCCATTGAATTCTATGGTAAATGCCATCATTAACATCTTCATGTCAAGTTTGCATTAAATGCTAGATTTGACAGCTTTGTCCAGCGTGAAGTAGACTGCTCTGTCCTTGGCGTAAAACCATGGGTATAGCCTCAAGCGTAAAATGATCAGCTTGCTTAGGCATAAAGCGATAAGCCTAATCTTGGGCGTAAAGAGATTACCCATTTCTCTAGGCGTAAAGCAGATCACTTATGAATGAGATAACTCTTTCTTTAAAGCACTTTTTACGCTCCTACAGTTACCTCCAACTTCACCCATATCATGGTCCATCAAGCTGGGATAGTATATCAATAACCAGTCGAACAAATAAGTATATGGCATTTTGGTGCGGGGAAAATCCAGCCGAGCATCCTTATTGTGCAACATAGTGTCAATAAAATAACGCAGTCCTACGTTCAAGCGACAAGTCTAAAATAACGTGTAGGCAACTCTAGAGGGGATGAATAGAGTTTGTGTCGATAAGTACCAAATAAAACTTAACTCTATATCATCTCCACAAAATAATTATCAAGATAGTAAATAAATCAGAGAAAAATACGGAAGTAAATAAAGATCAGAAGAGCATACGCAAACACTGCAGTTTTAACCTGGTTTCCCTCGTGGAGGACTAGTCCAGGCCTGAGAACTCTAGCTCAGGATTGAAATCTACTATTTGTGAAATAGTATACAACCACGTGCCTTTACTCAGAAGAGCATGCCAACTTCTTACAGATTCACAGGTGGCAAAACTTGAAATTGTCCAAGTGACTTTTTTTCAACTCTTGTACAAAAACTTCTAGATGAATCGCACTTGAGCACCTTGGGGCTTAGGAAGTTTTATAGCTAGTAGATCGGAAGAGTAAGGCTTAGGTAGTATAAGGCTTAGATTATTAAGTGTGAGAGATAGAAAGATGATATGAAATGAGAGAAATCAAGCCATATTTATACTACTCTTGGGAGGCAGAGTTCGGTCCAAATTCTGCCCCAAGAATTCAAATTTTTGAACGTTGGACAGCTTGTACCAAACAGGCCCTAAAAATTAGTTCCTAGAAATTAGGGGATAGAGTACGGCCCAAACTCTGTGTGAGGGCAGAGTTCAGCCCGAACTCTGTCTCCAAGGTGGCAGAATGGCATTTAGACTTTGTTTGGCTTGGTGGAGCTTGGGCTTGGTTCAGGAATTCGTCTGTTTGTATGGTAGAGCTTTGAGAGATATGTCTAGTGGTTGAGATGACTCAGTGCAACTCAACGTACACATTCTCCTAGACTCAATAAATTAAAGATTACAGACTTGGAACAAATAGAAAAACTAAGAGCCCTTTGATGATGCCTTTCTTCTGATATTTGAGCAGATCTGAAGACGTCTTTGGTCCATCATTAATTCTTCATTACCTATGTCCTGGTTTGATCATGTGAGATCATGCTTACTGCATGTCTATAAATACATGTTAGGCGAGCAAAATATGTTGCAGTACGCTACACACATGGTAATATGATGTAGGACAATTAGGACAATGCTAAGTTTAAGTAGCAATATGATAGTGAGTATATGAATATTAGTGACATTATTATATTAAACTTAATTGATTCACCATATTCAAAAAACACGATGTAATCATTGGGCTAACAAAGTCATCGCTGAAAGAATGTCCATCTTGTGGCCAAATAATAGACACATAGCAGTAAATAATACGCTTCGGTGAAATCTATCGACTGCACTAGCCCTGGGAACAACAAACTGTTGTAGATACAAAGAAAGAAAACTTGCCAATTTGTCTTCTTTTGACATGGGTCTGTAACCCTGCCTGAGATAACTCTCAATAGTAGCACCAGCCTTAAAGGGGTGCTGCCAGTCCACATCCAAGATGTTATCGGTATGCTTGGACTTTTTCATCAGTTTTCTATGTCGCTACGACTGAGCGATTGGAAGAAACAAGGATCGCAAGCCTGACTCTCGATTATCTTGTCTTCAAAGATATGGCCTAAAAATAAATATAGCAACCACTTGGTTGTATAACAAGTCCTTGCAGAAAGGGAGCATATCTTATAATGGCATAGAAGCTCCTCAAAAACAGCCACCATCTAAGAGTTTTCTGCAGAAAGGATATCCAGTTCCTCATTAGTGGGCACATATTCTTCATATGGGTTGTTTCCCATTGGAAGATGTGAGAGATATTTGATCTCATGAAGTATAAAACCAATTTCCTTTTGAGGGGTCATGAAGGAACCGGTTCTGTCATTGTATCTTTCAATCAGAGCCAAGAACATATGAGCATTTCGGCGAAAGCCGTAAACAGTAGTCCAGATGGCCTCATAAAGTTCTAGTTCAAGAAGTTTGTCCTTGAACTGATCCAGAATCCAAATCACTAAGCTGCTCCAATGTTTCATGTCTGGGTTCACTAGGCCTGTCAAATGCATGGCCTGATCTGGCTATCTTCCTTCAGCTTTAGCAAATGTGTTTGCAAGGTACCCTATGGGAAGAAGCATCGATGAATCTTCTAGAGGTATACAACTTGACTTCAAACCCCTTAGATGAGAACTGTACCTGTCTGAAGTACTGTAAAATAGGTCCTTGCTTTTCGGACCTAACTTATAACATATTTTTTCGACTCTGGCTTGCTGAATCAGAGTCATGTCCCATACCATCTGTCGAGGGTGACTGGAGAATTCATATCGAGACAAGGACAAATGTCTTGACATCTCAATGAGATATATAATTTTGTCCTTACATTGATAGATCCTTTCTTCTTTCTTGGTCTTTGGTTGAGATATCCTCTTCACTGCATCTTCAAATAAGAAGGCCGGTTTCTTATGAACCATATTATCTACACTTTCGAAAGGTTCACCATTCATCAGACATAACAAAGTGTTACTTTCTTGAGCAAAGGGTATGGCCCTTCTGGATTCAGGTGTATCATATTGTGGATATGAGACATGAGATAAGTCTTCTTTATATTCTGATACATTGAAAGCTGAAGCATATTTCTCAGCATCAGGGTCTTCTCTAAGATCAACTACAATAAGAAGAATAATAAACAAAAGTTTGTCTCAAAAAGAGTTTTATTCTATGGAGTAGCACACACAAAATCATAGGTTGTGCGACATCTGTATTGCGCGACTTCCATGTTGCGCGACATCTATGTTGCACGACATCTATGTTGCGCGTCATCTCGTTGCATAGTATCTGTTTTGCGCAACATCCGTGTTACGCAACTTCTATGTTGTGCGACATCTGCTTGCACAGTATCTGCGTTGCGCGACATCTGTATTACGCGTGATTTCAAGTTGCACCACTTTTGATATGCGCATTCGCATAAAATCAGAAAGCACAAATTTAAAACTCACGTAACACAGTTCGTAAAGATGAACAGTATGTGAATAGCAACCAAACTCTAAATAGAGAAGGTGCAAGTTGTGAAGTATACCTACACTCTAAAAAGAGATAGCGCACGTTGTGAGATGCGCGAATCGACCAAAACCCTAAAAAGGGTCAATCAATCTAGTCAACGTTTAGTCTATTCTCAAAGAATCACCTTCGAGTGCCGGGTTGGCTCGTTCAGTTCTTGATGACGGTGGCACGTATTGAGGCACTCTCATTGGCAGTGCACGACATGAAGACCAGCAATGGCCTTTGACTTGACGGCGATAGACTTCTTTGGAGCCATTGATGATTGTCGGAGGAGCTTCGAGAGTTTAGAATAAGAATATGAAAGAGTTTAAGAGAATTAACTTTTAATAAAAAGTTAAAAGTTCTCTTTGGACGGCTATTTATAGCCTAAAAAGTCTTTTCGAAACTGTTGCACAATTTGCGCTTAAAATTCAGAATTTGTTTGAACAGTTGACTAGCACAACCCATATTAAGTTCCTTTAATTCAATGTATTTCAAAATTTTGAAATCTTTCATACTTTGAAAACTTTGAAGGGGGTCTTGTAGAAGTTAAAAATCAAGGGGCGCCACCTATTAAAGTGCGCCATCATCAAGTGGCACCAGATCATTAGGTTATGCCATTAATTGGTTGTGCCAGTATCAGGTTGCGCCTAATCTAGGGTGCACGAGCTCCACGTGGCAAGCATCCTCGAGTAGCTGTAAGGGTTGCCATTATTACTGACAGCTCTGACAGCTCGTCAGTCGAAGAAAATCCATTCAAATCCCGCACAATACGGCGCTCGAGAAGATTTTGTCAACATGTAATTAATGTTGACAGCTGGCCCGCACAAGTTGTCAAGTGGTACACGAATTAATCAATACAGTACAAAATACTTAGTTAGAGGCGCCAGTTGTTGATTTGCGCCCACGTGCAACCTGGCTAGTTGGCACCACCTGATCAACTTTTATTCAGAAGCAGTATGATGTGGCGTGCATGCCACTAATCTCGAAGAACGTATCTAATACACTGTCCACGACCACGCGCATCTCACTCAAACGATGCCACGCATCCCCAGCAGTTCAAGTAACCGTTCGTGCAACTAGATAGAAGGTGCGCAACCTGAAGTGTGCACAACTCAGAAAATAGTTATTTTAAAACTCTATAAATAAAGTTTTAAATCAGTTCTAATGCATCACTAATGATCATAATCTACTGACATAGTGTTGTTGCATCTTTCAGAGGCTTGTGTCTTCGATATCACATCGTCCAAGGAATAAAGTGATCGTCTTTTGGTCAGATTCCTATAGTTGTACCCATAAATCAATTGTACTCTTGTACTGTCTTTATTTCTAAGTTTGTAGAAATTAAACTTTTGCTTTTGCAAATAGTGGGTACAATTATAGCGTGCAAAATACGCTATAGAAGGCTTTCTATAGCGTTCGGCATATGCTATTGAAGGCCATATTTGTTGTAGTGAGCGAATCTGCTTCCACATGATAGGTGACAAAGTCATCTCCAAAGTTCTTCGGTCTCCTCATTCGTTTAGTTAACAGCTCGGTGAGTACTAGTTCAAGTGTTGTCTCCTCCACAACAACTTCTTCTTGGACTACGTTCTTATTGGAAACTTTAATTGCTGCGTACCCTCATTATTCTCCGGAATGTCCGTAAGAACAGTATTCTTGTGTCTTGCAAATTTATCTTTAAAGCATTCTACGTCGTGAGATTCAATGATATGATTTGATTATATATCAAGAAATCTTCAAGTATTACTTTTCTCGGCATATCCCAAGAAGATCGTCTTCGTAGTCATTGTCCCAAGCTTTTGTATCTTTAGATCTGGGAGCTTTACATATGCCAGGCACCCCCACACTTGAATGATAGTCAAGTTAGGTCTGACTTTGAACCAGAGTTCACGAGGAATAATGTTGGAAGTTGCATACAGTACTCTATTCAGAATAAAAGTGGCTGTCAATGCAGCTTCTTCCCAATAGCATTTTGGAAGACCTACAGTCAACAACATTGAGTTTCCCATTTCTGTCAATGTTCTTCCTTTAAGCTACTCCGTTAGATTGAGGAGAATACAGAGCAGTAGTCTCGTTGATGATTTCATGTTCTTTGCAAAAAGATACGAATTTATGAGACTGATACTCTCCGTCTCGATCATTTCTTAATCCCTTGAGTTGTTGTCTAGTTTTCGTTCAGCTTCGGCCTTGAAATCTATGAACTTTTTGAATGCTTCGTCTTTAGACTTCAGTAAGTAGACGAACACATATTTTGAGAAGTCATCGATGCAGGTTGTGAAATACTTCATCCCGACTTTTGTAGAGAACTGTATGGAGTCACATATATAGGAGTGTACCAACTCCAGAAGATTTGTGCTTCGATTAACCCGATGAAAGGGTTTCTTAGTGATCTTCATCTGAGCACACACTTCATATTTCTTTACCTTATCCCCATATTTGGAGATAATTACTAGACTAGACATTTTGTTTATTCTTTTACAATGAATATATCCTAGTCTATTGTGTCATAACTCAAGAGTATAATCGGAATGAGCGTTTGCATTAATTTTATTAGACTGATTTACAAGCTGAAGTTTAAACATTCCTTCGGTATAAAAGACTTTTCCGAAGTAGGTTCCTTTTATGAACATCACCATCTGGCTAGCACTGATATCCTCCATTAGGCCTACGTTACAGAGTAGGCCTCTAGAGATCAGGTTCTTTACAATCACAGGTACATGCTTCACGTCATGAAGCGTTAGAGACTTCTTTGAAGTCAGCTTCAATACCACCGTCCCTATCCCTAGCACTTCAGCTTGTGCCTGGTTCGCCACCATAACATTTTCAGAGATTTGTTTATACGTGGTGAACTATTTCTTGCTAGAGCAGACATGGCATGTGGTACCAGTGTCTACCCACCAGTCAAAGTCAGCCTCTACCGTAGTGACCTGAGCAATCATAGCAATTATGTTAGTGTCCATATAAATCTTACTAGGCCATATTGCTCTGACTGTTTGGGCCTAGATATGCATTCACTCTTGTATTCTTGTCATAATTAAAGTAAATCACATTGGACTTTGGCTTCTGGTGCTTGAAAGAAGACCCCTTCATGACTTTCAGATTAGTGAGGTCCTTCTTCTTGTGGTGGGAAGCTACCTACTTTCCTTTGGATTTCTTCATCTAGACCAAGTTGGCCATAGCCATCTTCTTGGACAGAGTGTCTACCTTCAGTTGAGCACTCATCTGGTCCTCAACATAATTTTTTGCAGGAGATCTTCCAGCTGATCTCCAGTTTCTTTCTATGCATATTTGTATAGAATTTGCTCAATCTAACAGAAAGCATGGAGACTATCCCTCCAACAATGAATTTATTATTGAGGGGTATCTCCACATCTTTCAATTTCTGACGCAACTTTAGGAATTCCTTCACCGGAGGCAGCATCATATCTCGTCTTCAAAGAGCCATTTGTGATATTTTTCGACAATAAATATCTTGCTCATGTTCTTGTCATCTTCATAGAGTTTCTCCAAAGACTCCCATATCTCTTTGGCATTGGTCTTCTTTGAGTAAGATTCTGCCAGGGAATCCTCTATAGAATTGAGGATCAGAAGCCTACAGAGGCTATTTTTTCTCTTCTATTTGGACTTTTTGACAGCAACTGCAGCAACCGTGGCCGCATTCCTACCTTCTGGAACCTTCGGTTCGTCCTCAGATAACACGTGGACGATGTCCACGGGTTGAAGATTGAGCTAACCTTCCTCTTCCAGATTTGGTAATGCTCTCCATCAAATTTTTCTAACTTATTAAAGTTAGAATCGATGAGTGCAACACGAGAGTTTTCCATCTTGTAAATCTAGATTTGAGATTATTATTTCCGGGATGTGATTTTAAGATAAAAAAATAGATTTTGACAACACTTCACTACATAAAAGTTGGCCTATCCCAACGTTTTATAAGCGTTGTAAAAACTGAATAAAACGTTGGTATGAGTTTAGCCAACATTTGTCCAACGATTTATGCAAACGTCGTCGTTGTCCTAGTTGGAAATTTATAACGTTTGCAATAAATGTTGGTATAGGGATTAGATGACGTTTGCAGTAACGTTTATAAACGTCAATAATAGTACAAAAATGGCTAACAATTTCAACATTTTTACAATAGAAACATTGTCATATGTAACTTATTTCCAACATTTTATAAAACATTGGAATTATTTTTACCAACCTTTGTCGAAGAAAGCGTTGGATTGTGATTTTCCAACGTTTCCCAAAAAATGGTTGGATTTGTGTTTCCAACCTTTTCTAAAAAAAGTTAGTTTTTTCCAACGTGTTTCCACAAACATTGAAAATATAATTTTGGATGGTACTTTCCCAACAATTTACTAAACACGTCGTAAATTTAACATATTTCCCAACAATTTTCCAAAATGTTGGAAGTTGTGTTAATGGGTGATAATTTTCAAATAATTGGACAAACATATCGAGAATTTAACTATTTTTCCAACATTTTACCTAACCACTGGATCTTTTACAAAAATTGGTTAAAAATATCTGCCACAATCGCACAAAATATAAATTTGCTTGTACATATAAAAATTTCAGATCCCATAACAAACATGTAAATGCATCCACCACCAAACAATCGAACAAAATATTAATATAAAATTATTGTAAATCAAAATATTGTCTGTGTAAAAAGTCTTTATATCTTTATTCATTCACCAAAATACAAGTTCATTCAAAGTAAAAAATTAGACAATCTTCATGAATCCATATAAGTAACTTGACCATGCATATAAACCTGTAAAAAAAAAGAAATTGAAATTAGGACATACGAGTAAATAATGAATATTTTTAAGATTTACTGTACAAGTTGACCTTCTCCACTAATCAGTTCTTTTTTGCCCTTTTCATAGCCATGAGATCCACAAGAAAAGAAGAGTAAAATTTAAGGATATTTAATATAAATGTCAAAGTTTAATGCTTTAATATAAAGAGGAACTACTATATATATATGGTGTATTGTTCCATTTTTTTAAATTCATGAAGTGAAGGAACTACCTCTACGTTATCCAAGACTATGGAGTTTTATAACCTAGAGAAGAAACTGATTTGCTAACCCAAATGAATCAAGCTATCATAATATTTTTCATTCAGTGAACATTGAAAAAACTGTAGAAAGTTAAATATAACAAGGAGAATCATAATAATTTTTACGAATTTGCAGACTGCCAACAAAGAGAAGCCATGCTACTAGTAGAGGAGAAAGAAAAAAAATCTTAATAACTCATCACCATAATTTAGGAGAAATAAAAAATTCTAACCTCACAATAGCTTCAAAGTTGAGATCGTGGTACAGTGTGCGTTTGTGCTTGCTTTGGTTGTTGCAGTTGCGCTTGCTTTGGTGGTTGCAGTTGTATTCGCTCTGATGGTTGTGTTTGTCTTCTTGATTGAACCTATGATTGTATATATGCCGACTGATGCAATATTGGAGGTGATGTGTGCTCAAAATTGTTTTAAAAAAACTAACATTATAAATACAAGAAAATATTATATGCAATCCATCAAATAAATTTAGCTCATATACATCTAATAGTTGATAAATTCTAACCTGTTCTGTGCCAGAAGATACATCGCGTGGAGATTGTGAGAAAGCACCCATATCACGTAGATGACTCTCAAGTAAATTTTGTATTTGTGCTTCCATTCGATCATTCATCCGAGATTCCACAACAGATAACTTTTCTTGCTTCTGGAGTTCCATCTGCTCTTTTATTTCAGTTTTGTTTCTCTCATTTTCAGCCATCATCTCATGACGAACCCTTTCATTTTCAGCCTCTATTTTACGTCGCAGGTTCTCCAACTCTTGTTGATGTTGTGTCTCAATCTCCCTCTTCTCATCCTGGGACAGTTTATACGATGGTCCGAATACCATAGTCGGGGTAGCACCAAGCCCATATGTCCCCACACGACCGTGCCTATCACGTCCCATAACTCGCCCGTATATATCATCTCGTGCAATACCGGTCTCTGGATTTTCCGCTTCTAGTTCATCCGTCTCTTGTTGTAAAATCAACTCATGTTCATACAAATGTAACTACAATTTAGATAAACTTATGAAAAGTGTAAATAATAAAATTAAATTAAATTAAAAGTAAGATCATACAATCGCCTTAGCTGCTATTTCATTTACTGGCCCTTTCCCTTTAGTTACATGTGTCTCCTTGTATACCATCCTATGAGTTGGCTCGTATCCGATGGATTTAGCCAAATATAAGTATAAAGAATCAACGCGTCAGATTATTAGTAATAAACCTGCTTTTCTGGCACATTAAAAAATGTATGAACTAATAAATTAAATTAAATTTGTTCTACCTTATTTCTAACTTCAGCATGGGGAGTTCTACCAGATGTGTGTGGTGTTGTCCAATTTTTACGAATGGCTTTATTCTTTTCACTTTTGGCCTAGTACAAAGAAAAATACAAATATACAATAAAATATTATGATAAACCGAAAACCACTGCTTCCATAAATACAAATATACCTTTCCCTTATCAGAATCCCAAAAGTAGATGAGTCTTGGCCACTGACTTTCCTCGACCCTTGGGGGCAATGCTTCAACCGTTCCTCATTAGTCTTACACTTAGTATAACCCCGACGCTTTACTTCGGCCTTCCACTCCTTCCATTTTCTTCCAACAGACGCCATCATAAATTTTCTCATCTGGTCCGTGGCATTCGTATTTTCCTATTTAAATGAAATGTAAAGAAAAAAAATCATGTAATTATTCACATATGTAAATTGTGACACAAAGTAATTTAATATTGCTAGGTGGTTATTCATCTACTTTACCTTAATATGAGTCCAAATTGCGTCCTTCCCAATGTCTGGTACATGCCTCAAATCAAGGTAAGTTAAAGGTGCTAGGTGGCCATTTCGTGCTAGAACCCCTAAATTTGAAGCAAGTCTGGAACATGTTTCCTCAACTAGTTGGCCAAGATTGTTGACATGAATCTCTAGAATGCCACCATCTTCTGCCCATCCCCTATGCATTAAAGTAGGACCACGGACTTGTCTATGCTCCTCCTGGCTGGAATTCGGGTCTAAGTATAAAATAGGCCAACATAAAAATAATTAATGCATAATAATATTAAAACCCTGAAGTTTAACTTCAATAATATTAATATCACAAATATGTGTGATGTTAAGATTATTATTACATGTCACTTGATCTTCTAGTTGTTCGTTGTTGCCGAACAATACTCCTGTTTGCTCCTCCTCCTCAGAAATAGTATGAGGTGGCCAATTCAAAGGAGGTTCGACCATGACAGTGTTGTCACCTACTTGCTCTTGTTCCTAAATAACGGTAGGCATAGCTCCCCTACTCAATTGGTTGCGTCTACTTGTTGCCATGGAATTTTAGCTTGACTACAATCAAAAAATGTATAAGAGAAAATGCATGATGGCATAGTAGATCATATGTTACTTTTAATGAAGAAAGGATCTAAACAAACTTGAACATGAGAGTGTGCAGTCTCACACTTACTGTTGCCATAGAAGAGGATGAGAGAATGCTTAAGAAAGATAAACTCATAAAAGATGACTTAAGAAGACCTCGACAAATATGGTGACTGTGGTGAATATGGTGACTGTGGTGAATAACAGCTACTGAAGTACAAATGAAAAAGAGCTCAACCATAGAAAGCCCAAGATATATCGCAAATATGGTAACTGTGGTGAATAACAGCTACTGAAGTACAGAGACCTCGACAAATGTATAACTAATGCATTTAGAGTATGGTCAATGAAACGGGGGCATGTTTATAGGAAAACTATTAAAACTGACCCCTATGCTTTATTATATGTGCAAAAGCAGGGAATCAAGAAGATCCATGAACACATTTTGAGTTTAATATTTAATAAAATAAAAACTAACATGTTAAGAGAGCATAAAGTGCAAAACTCAGTCACAGAAAATTATGTTAGATGATATAAACATTATGAGTAATATAAGGGATAAGGATATCAATTAAACTAATAGCTTATGGGTCCTTAGTCCTAACTAGTGCAAAGAAGAAAACATATACCAGAATTAATGCAACAAAAATTTTTTGTATCTGTTTTATATGTCGAATCATCCTAAGAGAAAGTAACAGATACGAAAATAATGAAGATTCAATGTTCCTTAAAGTAAGTCACAGTACAAAACAACCAAACATTATTATACAGCTCAAGGCTGTGGTATCGATTATAGAATTACGCAGTCCACTAAGACTATACATAACACGTATTTTAAAATCCTCGGCTCACGTTTCTATACCTTAAAATGTTGTTTGTAAACATTTTTATCAATGTGCTTCACATCAATAGAAAATTTATGAACGTGTTCTATACCCATTTGATCTGTTGCTTGAATTTCATAAGAAGGGTAGAATAAAGCATTCTTTAGTGCATATAGAGGGAAAAAAATTGTGTCCAAGCTGGTCTAGTTAAAGGAACTATTCTTGGATTTATGGATGGTATAAATATTTTTCTAAAAACTTAAGAAAGATTCATAAAGTTTAGTAAGTGGGTGGGGGCTTAGGAAATTTTTTTTTTTCAAATGTGTATAAAAGGATTCGAACTCAAAACCAACTCTTTAAGTACTTAACCAACTGAGCTAAACTATAACAATGTCTATATATAGGGGAAATATTAATATATAAGTTTAAAACCAAAAATTTGAAAAATGCCTATAAACTATTTATCCCCAAAAATCCATTGGGGACTTGAGCCCACACTACTCTCCATGTGGATCCGCCCATGTAATTGAGTCAGGTGGTTTACAGTTCTTTCATCCGAGAAGGCTAGTTATACATAGGAAACTAGAGGTCTAGTTTGATATATATAGAATCAGGTTGACTCCAAGAACCACAACCCTCTCATTTTCATATTATCTAAAAAATAGTACAATGTATGTGAAGTGCATACAAGTCTAAATGTTAGACATCAACTTTCTAGCACAAGCATCCTGAGATGCCAAAGTCTGCAGTAGTACCATGTATTTTGCAAAGAATGCAATAAAGAGAACATAATATAACTGAACTAGATTTTGTATCACATACGAAAAGAAAGTAGCAAATGCAAAGAAACTAATATTTTTATTTTGTAGAAGAAAATAAATAAATTATAGCACTACCAATATCAAGTCGTTAATAAGAAGATATTTAACTTGATATAGAAATAAAGTACCAAATATAGAGAAACAAATATTTCCTATTATAAGGAAATAAACAAATATATAGATAGATAGATAGATAGATAGATAGATAGATAGATAGATAGATAGATAGATAGATAGATAGATAATAAATACGTGCATAACAATATCATATCACCGGTCTAAGGACAAACAAATATTTCCAAGTACTCCTTCAACTTTATTACAATCCTCAGGTGATAAAAGACATCCCGGAGAAACATGAGATAGTGTCTAAATAGTCACATTGAGTTTTCTCCAGTTCTACTTCTGATTTTTTACATTTGGCTTTATCTAAATGGTCAAATCAAATAATCTTTATCCAATAGTTTAAGCATCAAACCTTACTACAAATCAAAGCGGCAAAGCGATTCTCAGCTGGTGCATAGTATACAAGTGTCTAGAGTGGATGATGCCTTTGTTATTACTAAAATGGATTCAAATCAAGTCAAGTAAACTAACAAACCTATTTACCTCTGTATTGGTTTTTAGGATTTTGATGAGTTCAGTCTCTACTAAATATTTAATTTCAGTCTCATATCAAATCATGTCCAGTCACATTTTTATTTGTGCATCACATCAGTAATAGGATTAGAAAAGGGGGGCTTGAGTATGAGATTACCTTAGCTTCAGATAAGCTTTGTGCAGCCTTTCACTTAATTGTTCAGTCCCCGTTTTTGGGTCTACACCATTACCTACATGTTCAGTCTTGGGTATTGTTCAATCTTATTCCCTCTTTGTATCAGTCATGAATGGAACATATATCCGTCTTATGTACATCAGTCATGTGAAAGAGGGAATTGCTTCCTGCAGTGAGTTGAGTGTGTGGCCACGTATGTAGAGGGTGTCTAGGACAGTGAGTATCAGTTAAGGACTTATTGATGTCAGTTAGAAATTAGTGAGGGAGATATGGTATCAGTTATCTGGTGTGTATATCAGAGAAGCAGGGAGTGGGAGTAGAAAGTCCACCTCTGAGCAGGGCCAACTTGGCCACTACAAAGGGTTACCTTGACCCTTGACAGAGGTGTGGCTGCTCTATTTTGAAGTGTCAATGAACAGGGGTATTGGGTTAGAAAATTCTATGTTTAATGTTGCAACATTTCAATCATAATAATATTAATGAGCTAGTCTCGCAAGTAACTAATTCATGCTCGCAATTTTACTTAAAAGTAAAAATATAGCAAAAATTAGTTTAGAAGTATCAGTAAAATAATACGCAATGTTTACCTTACAAAAAAGAAAGTTTTCCTTGACGCAGGCAAGACCAAGATTAAAAGTTCATATCGAGAAGAGTAAAGAAAGAAAGAGTATGATACCAAGGCTTAACTACATAAATTGTAAGAGAAAAACAAATTGATATAGGACAGGCTGCAAAAAAGCCTGAATAAAGAGTGTGACTTGATACATAACCAAAAAATTATGGAATTCAGATTGCAAAAATATATACTGAAACTGAAACTCCAAACTTCAAAGAATCAAAAACAGAAAATGAAATATGGATTTTCCTAATCATCTTTGTCATCCCGCCCACTTGGTTCCTCGTCGACTTCAACTCCATCGACACCTTGTTAAACCCAACTAATATCATCATCACGTGTTAATGGTGTCTCGTCCAAATGTTACTCGTCCCATAACTCTGTTTCATCTGCCATATATCTATGAGTTATAAATTGCTCCCCAAACACATCAAATAAATCTTGGGGCTTTGTCTTAACAACTACATGCCAGTCATTCTCGATGGGGTCTTATACATAAAATACTTGTTTTGCCTGAGATGCTAGTATAAAAGGTTCATCTGTTATTTGTTGCCGAGTATACAACAAACGACGAAAGTTTACTAGCGTAAATCCAAAATTTTCTCGCTCGATGAGACCTCTACTATTGTCAATCCAGTCACACTTAAACAAAACAAACCTATACTCTTTAGAATAATAGAGCTCAATGATTTCTGTCAATATCCCATAGAAATTAACGTCTCCAGATATAGGATTTCTATCTCTTGCACTTGCATAACTTTCAGTCACTGCCTTTAACATGACTCCACTATTTTGTGTGGTTCTTTTTTGCTCACGGGCTTTTGTATGATACCGAACACCATTTATAATGTATCATGTGAATCTTTTTTGCTTTCTTAAGGGGGCCCAAAGCTAGCATCCGGATTTCTTATGATATCTCTATATTAGCTTCCTCGATCAACTTCGTCACCTATTTCAAAGGAGAAAAATATTATGTAATTCACTTAGGAGGTAACCTATTTAACAGTAAAAGTTTTTAAATATCAATTTTTTGCTTATATAATCCTTAAACCATAAATAAAATGTTTTATTATGAATACGGTCAACATCATGTGATCTGAGACGAGAATTACTCCTAATTGACATACGGTGAGCCCTGTAATAGAAAAACACCATATCAAATGTAATGTCTTAAATGGCTACAAAATAGAAGACTTCATAATGTAGCATACTTACTCTAGAAATGGTGAAATTGTATCGGTATTGACTAGCACATATCGATGTGCTTGTGCATATGTTATGTCATCAAGTACAAATCCTACTGACTTCCCTAATTTACGGCCCACTTCTAGATCAATAGAATTACATACACCGTCATCGTTCCTTACCGGTCGACTGGACTTGGTCTCAATATCATTTAGGTACCTTGTGCAAAATGTTAGACAATCTTCTACCTAATATCCTTGCGCAATTGAACCCTCTGGATGACTGCGGGTTCTCACATAATTCTTCAATGTGGACAAGTATCTACGATGGGGATTTGGTTAGTTATAAATAATATTTTTCATAAGAAACAAAAAAAATATAAATACAAAAATAATAAATGATATCATACCTCTCAATAGCATACATCATTCGGTAGTGTGGTGGACCTCCTATGATCGCTTCTTCTGCTAAATGAATGACTAAATGCTCCATGACATCAAAAAATACAGGCGGAAATATACTCTCAAGATGGCAGAGTGTGAGCACAATGCGGGTTTGAGCATGTTCCAAATCCTTTACATTCATCATTTTTTAGTACATAGTCCTAAAATAGTTACTCAATTCAATCAACGGTCCAAGCACGTTCTTGGGCAAAACATTTCTCAAAGAAATAGGAAGAAGCTCTTGCATCAATATATAGTTGTCATGACTCTTAAGTCCTGATATAATACGTTGTTTAAGGTTAACACGACATGATATGTTCGAAGAATAACCATCTGGGACTTTTACCACCTTCAACATTTTACACACTATATCTTTGCGCTTATTGTCCAACGTGAAACAAGCAGGAGCAAAAAATATTTGTTGTTTGTTCGTTTTTGAGGATGCAATGGCTTGCGAATACCAAATTCTTTTAGATCTTTACGAGCATTTAAATTATCCTTTTCCTTTCCATCAACTTTTGTATATTCCAAAGCACATTGTCACACACATTCTTTTCAATATGCATTATGTCAAGATTGTGGTGAAGTAAATTGTCCTTCCAATAATCTAACTCAAAAAATATACTTCATTTTTTCCAATTATATGTTAGGGCTCCATCTCCTTTAACCGTCCTTCTCCTCTTTCGTTCCGACTCTGGATCTTTTCCAAACTTATTATCGAAGTCTTTTATTTCAGCGTACACTTCATCTCCTGACAGTCGAGTGGGCTTTGTATCCATCTCTATTGTACCATCAAAGGAGACTTTATCCATGTGAAATTTATGTCCTTCCGGTAGCCATCGACGATGGCCCATATAGCATTATTTACCTCCATTAGGCAACTATCGAGAATGAGTATATTTATGACAACAAGGGCATGCCAATTTACTTTTTGTGCTCCACCCCGACAAAATTGCATAGGCAGGAAAATCACTTATTGTCCATAGAAATGATACACGCATTTTAAACATCTGATTACTAATTGCATCATAAGTGTCTACTCCAACCCACAATTGCTTCAACTCATCCATTAGAGGACGCAAATAAACATCGATGTTATTTTCTGGCCCATGAGGACCATCAATTAGTATCGATAATATCATAGAAGGTTGTTTCATACATAACCATGGTGGCAAATTATATGGTATTAGAATTACTGGCCACGTACTATGTGAAATACGCATGCTTCTAAATAGATTAAACCCGTCACTAGATAAGCCAAGCTTGACATTTTGTGGGTCCTCGGCAAAATTCGAATATTTTTCATCAAATGTTTTCCATGCAAGAGAATCTGCAGGATGCCTTAAATTCCCATCATTAATGCGTTCCTCGGCATGCCATCTAATTTGTGATGCTGTCGTTGACGACATAAATAGTCTCTTAAGTCTTGGTATCAATAGGAAGTACCTTACCACCTTTGTAGGAATTTTTTGATCTATATTAAAACCGCTATCTGACTCAACCTTTAATTGTTTATACCTTGGGTTATGGCACCTATTACAGTCAAGCTCTTGTTTCGTCTCATTCAAGTACAACATACAATCATTAGGACATGCATGTATCTTCTTATACCCGAGTCCTAAGTTTGCAATCAATTTTCGCGCTTCGTAAAAGGACTTCCGCTGTAGCACCTAGTTTTCCAAATGAGAGTAATTTTGAAATTTTGTATTTATAATTATTTTAATAATGATATTTAATTCATGATATAATTTTTGGTGATTTTAAATCATTTTAAAATTATTTAAATCAATGACTTGTGGTTTTGACGTTTTGCTAGTGAAACCCTAGAGCCTAACCATGTGATTATGATATTTTAATGTCATTTCTGGCCTAAGGATATTTTTGCATTTGACCTCTTTGAATTATTTTGATATTATTTTATTATTTATGATATTGTTTTGGGATTATTTGAGTCGGGTTCGAATTTCATCTCAATCCGACTTGTAACGGGGACCCGGGGTAACTTAGACTCTAGTTGGACCCATGCATTAGTTAGCCATGGCCCACATTTTAATTAGTCATGTTAGAAAGATTAGTCATAATCCTAATTATTAGGTTAACCATTTATAGTTTTTATTTTGACCCTTTTACCCCCAAACCCTAACCAAAATTGTTTTAAACACTTGTAACTAAGGGAGGGGCAAACTTGTAATATTCAATGAGGGGGGGATAACCATTGTGGCCGGCCCTAATAGGACTCCCATCTCATTTCCTTTCTTTGAGAAGTCTTCTTCCCCAAGTGCTCCCAAGCTCTCCCAAGGAAGAAGCCTTTCTCCTTGGATTTTCTCTCCTTTAGGTAATATTTTCTTCTCTTTTATTTCTCCATTTTACATTTAGGAAAGTTTTAACCATAGGAATGACCCCCATTTTTGTGTCCCTATTTTGTGTCCTCTTGTGTCCATTATGTATCCTTTAGGGATTTCTATTGTATTATTGTTGTGTCTTGTGTTCATGGGAAAAACCCCCAAACTTGGACACACTTTATATTTAAAATATTGATTAAATGAATTAATTCATATTAAATCTCAGATTTGAATATGTAGAGATGTGTTCTTGAGTACTTTACATTTCATTCATGTATCTCTTATAGATGTGTTCATGTAACATATATAGATTTGTGTATGTATATATATATATATATATATATATATATATATATATATATATATATATATATATATATATATATATATATATATATATATATTGTAATGAGAGTGTATCTATATTTATATATGTAATAAATGGTTCATGATGATTATATAATCAAGTTTATGAGTGTGGTTCCTCATATTATTATTGTCATTATTGTTGTGGATAATTAGGATATATATTGTGTATTCTTTTGGCTCAAACTATCTAAATCCGTCATGATTTTTATCCATGTTTTTAATTTCAGCCCTAACTTAGAAATGTCATAACTTCTAGCTCAAAGCTCGGTATAATCTCCCATTTTTTTTAAAAGAAGCGTATTGAAGTTAGCTTTCCAAAAACATGTATTAATAGGCCTAATTCATTCTGTAACTTTTTGGAGAATTATTTGAGTGTCAGCTGTACGAAAGACAAACGCGTTCTCGGTATTTTCGCGATTTCGAGAGTTTCCGGAAACAAAAACGCGATCCGTATGAAGTTTCGGAAAGCTAACACATAGATCTATAACATATATTAGTCCTAGATTTTAATTCATGCTGAGATGGTACAGTATTGATTATTAGTAGGAGTTACTATTCGGCATATGCATTTTGTGCACCCTTGTGTGTAATATAATGTTCTATTTGATTTTAACCCATGTTAATGTATATATATTATGTAATTAAATAGAGAATGCAAGCATGAGTAAATGTTTAAATAAATGATGTATGAGATGTAAGTATCCTATCTAATGTAAGCATGTATAAGTATGGCTTGTAATGAATATGTAGGTTCCATAGTATGTAATGTATGATGCATATAGTAGTGCAAGAGAATAAACGAATGATGAATGAATACAAGCAGGAATGTAATGTAATAATAGATGTAATGTATGCAATATACAGGTTAATGAGATGTAATATTCTATGTTAACACAAATCCTATATTACCTCATGTACCCCTTACACTATGTTGACACTATCACACATGACACTTTGTTCACTTACACTTTGACACTCTTTGATATGTATATACTATGTATGCCCATTTAACCCTCACTTGCCCCTTTGCCATGTTCACATACACACACATAGTCTCTTAAATAAGTATTTATGAATATAGTTAACTTAGCTATGTATGTATATTATATATATGTTAGCATATTGTGTTGTAATATATAAGTTTATATAACCATTTGAAATGCCATGATTATAGACCTAATGTTGAATGCCAATATATGCATGTGTATATATGTGTGGACATATATAGCTTAAAGTAATAGATTACCTAGTGTATATCCAATGTGAATTCTTGCCTATTTGAGTATTGAATAATTATATGCTATATAGAGTTGGGTGTATGTTGGCTTGTATAGCCTTGTATTGATGTGTGCTTGCTAGGATAGTCTTGGTTAGGCCTAGTAAGACTTGCTGGGTTAGGACATGACCTAGTTTGACTAGTGCAGTTGACCAGAGTTGACCAAGGGTTGATTTTGGCCTAGTTTGACCTAGATTCATGTAGAATACGTTGTAGTGCTTTATATTATCCTTCTGGACATGTTGTGACTTATGCTGTTCTAATTAGGAGCCAAACACCTCTCCTCGGACAGTATCTTTACCTTGGACATTCAGATATCAGGCGAGTACATTCTCTGATCATTTCATATCTTGTTTAGAATTATTTTCCTGCTTTAAATTACTTTACTTGATACTGTCACGTTGGTCACACGGATTGGTACTATATAGATCTTTTCATGAGATGTTATCTCCCTCGGGAGCATCGGATATTGTATGTTTTATGCGTTTCACGAATCATCACGTATCTCTATGCTTCCTCTGATTCACGAATCGCTTGTGACACATGTACTCTCATGTTCACAGAGCCATCATGAATCACCTTCACGTATCACTCATTTTATGAGCCATGTGAAGTTTTACGAATCTTAACATAACTTGAACAGATCCTTGTGTATTGATTGGGGATGGGGGAGTGGAAATAGGCATGTGAATATTATCCAAGTAGCTGTAGTCATGAATCACTCTCTTAGCTGTAGTCATGAATCTCCTATGCCATTCACATGTTTATATTTTACTCTGACTCACTAGTCACTATTAGCTCTCTACTTATAGTAGATATTTCTATTATAGTTCTCTCTCTTTGTTTACATACTGTATTTTTTCAGTTCATGTATCTTACTTTACTGCATGATTATATTTTCTAACCTGCTATGATCTGTTGAGATGTACTGTGCTCGCTCCAGTCCTGACTGGACCTGTTGATAAATTTTACAGATAGCCTGGAGGTTGTCTGCTAGCCTAGAGGAGACAGTAGAGGTTGTATAGATAGCTAGGGTTTGCTTATAGTTTATTTTCAGTCGTCTTGAGTTGTATTTATGGATTACTGTATTTGAGTTTTGAGATGTATTCTGAGTTTGTTTCTTAGACACTTAGACTTCTATCTGCTGTATCTCTTTTGGATTTCATGTTTTATCTATCTTTTATTATGCTTTACCTTAGATGTGATTGAGTTTACATTCTGCTATGTCACCCCCATTCGGGGAGTATAAACTGTTTAGTCTTATACTGTTAGATGCATTGAGACCTAGGACAGCGTTCTACCGCTGACACTGCGACGTAGGCTGGGCGTTGTTACGTTCTCGTGCCCTAACTCTAGGGTGCGGGTCGTGACACATTTTTAGTGGTGGCCCATGCAGGTCGAGATTCATATTAGTGCGATTTCGTAGTAGCGCAACGACTTAGTTGTACTACTACGAGCCTGCTATAGGATATATAAATTAAGATGTTAGGATGAGAGGATACTCAATCACTGTTAGGATTTCTTGAGAGATTTCTGGGATGACCCTTGAGAATCTCATTTTGAATTCTGATTTAAACTCCTTTTTCTTGTTTTGATTCACCTTTTTCTTTGATTTGAATTTGATTTTGTGGATTCATTGTAGAACTTTGAATCCTGGTATTAGTTGATGATTTTGATAAAATTTTGTAGTTGTTGATTTAATTTTGTATTTAGATTAATATTTTCAAATCCAAGGTACTCAATCACACTTAGGATTCTTTGAGAGATTTCTGGGACGACCCCTGAGAAACTCATTTTGAACTTCAATTAGAATTCCTTTTCCTCTTGTTTGGATTCACCCTCATTCCTTGCTATTGAATTTAAGCTTGATGGGTTCCTCTCGTTTGAACCGATGAGAAGGAATATATCTTCATTCTTTCTCGCCATTATTTCCTTGCATTCGTATTTACCTCTTATCTTAAACTCTGTCTCATTATATTAATTACCCATATCTTGTCGTCCCTACCAGATGTACTTCGAAACCCTTGAATCTTCGTATCTTTTGCATAGGGAAGGCTAAGGAAGTGACGTAAATTATGTAGCTCAGAGAAGACATAACTTGTTATTTTATGATGATCTAAAGGAAATCAAATGTGGAGTGTTCCATATGGAAACTTGAGATAGAAATATGGTAAAGGTCTCAAATAGAATAAAGAGATGTATACTGCCAATCTGGAAACAATTACATTTAGATAAATTTTGGGGTTATGAGATAGTTTATAGGTGTATTCAAAACTAATGAGGATATCAGAGGTCAACCTAGTTTTGAGAACTTAGAAAATCTTGGTTATTGATTCTGGGGAAAACTTTTACTCTGAGGCTATGTAGAAGGTTAGTAATGGAAAAGAGAAGTTAATTGTGTTTAATAAGGATATTAAACAAGATGTTGCGAGGAAATGACTAGGGATAGAGAGAACACAAAGTTATGGAAGTTTAGAGATTGTTGTAAAATATTTTTAGGAGAATAATATTCAAGGGTGTATGTCGAAGAATATACGGAAGTTGATTTTATGATGGAAGATAAGTTTTGTAAGGCCTAGAGATTTAAATTAAATAATACGAGGAGAACAATTTGAACAAGTCCAAGGAATTCGTAAACGGGATTTAGAGGTTTTGGGTCAAATTTAAGACAAGGTGAAAGAACTTGAAAATTTAAATAAATTGTTAGTGTTGATTCCTAAATGTGAGGGCTGTGCTTCAAGAGTGATGTTTGGAAATTAGGAATTGCCTACGGTAGTCATGGTAAGGGTTTAAGTAAAGGTTAAATTTTCATATGGAGACTGGTGAGGTAAAGATATGATTGGCAAGTTATGACCAGATGAACTTAAGAGTATCAGAAGCAGATGACTAACTCGATCTTCATTATTTTTGTGCATTAATTACCACCTCTTGAACTCCCACTTTCTAATTGAGATCCTTGACGTTCCTTATCGTGACTTTGATATTCGGAATGTAATACTAGCTGTTACCCTCCAACAAATCTTATATACAAGACCTAGACGAGCTCACCTTTGTGTAGGTATATCATGTCCCACTAAAACCCGTCTTCTTGTACTCTATTTTCTTGATATGATTTTCTGGTCAACTGGCTAAACTATAACCTCTACCATTATACTAAATTTTTTCTTATTTCAATTAGAAATCCAGCCTTGACTCAATTCTTTCAACCCGACATGTGAGGGTGTTCTGCTTGTTTCCTTAGATGCTTAACCTTGTACCTTATCTGATTACTTGACCCGTTGGTTAAGAAACTTGGACTATGTAATTCCTTTCATCATTACCACCCTTATATCTTGTACTGCTAAATTAGCCTTCGTTTTGCAAGCTTATCTATTTTCGAGCTTGGTCATGACATATTTTATTGGGTGGCCACCCACTAACATATTGTCTAATCAGAACCGGTACATGATGGTCTGATCAACCTATTGCACCTTGGTTCACTTTTTCATGTATCAATCTACGAGAATGGAGACATAGTTAAACTTGACCCTAGAGTCTCATTCGTGACAGCCTTGACAATTCTCCTTGAAATCTTTTCATCGCTTATGAACCTCATATTCGTACTCAATCGAATTAAATTTAATCATGACCTGAACCTCCATTATTGGATGCTCGTGCTCATACTTTGATTTCATTGATTTCCCTTCTTGCCCAAATCTCGTTTTATCTCGAAATTGATCAACTTAGATCGTGTCAAGACAAAAATCTATTTGTGATTTGTTGTGCCTAAATTTTTAATTTTTGTCATTTTATGGAATAGTAACCTTTTAATAATTTCTTAGTTGCTTGTTAATGACCAATTTTTATATAGGATGGTAGACAGCCCTACAACCTTGATGATTGTTGTTCCCTTACCTTCCCAATTAGGACACCCTAGATTGTTTGTGTGTTGATACCATAGTACGGTTTTGACCTAGAATGATTAGTGTACCTAGGTGAGACTTCCAACTGCTACGATATGCCCTGACCTTGTATACTATTCCTTCAAATTGTATGATTTAGATAAAAAAAAATTAGACCTTGATTGTTGGAAAATAGGGACGTCACCCCATTAGTATCAGTTGTAGATATATATAGGTTAGTCCTTGATGTGGGGATGTGTGTCTATAAACATGTAGCTTATGAGATTTATGAGAGATTATAGTATCAGCCTTGATAGGATGTACTAGTCTTTTGGTGAGTATAAATGTGTTATGAGAGATAGGGGCCTATATGTCTTAGTAATGCATCGTTCCTATGGTAATAGAATGTACTAATAGATGGTTAATAGGAAGATAATAGTTTGAGCATACCTATAGCCTATGATCAGTTCCTTTTCATCCTTAGTTAAGACCACTTTAAAATAGGTCCAGTCCCTTGGATATAGGTTCCAGTCCATATTTTATTGAAGTTCCATTACCGCCATACAACAGAGCAGTGTTGGAGGTATTCCTAGATTGACACTATTTAGATTTCCGTTTATTATTCCAGTGTTAGGAAGTGTTACCTTAGATATTGGGTAGGTTAGAGGCTCTAGAAGGAGTACTATCGATCTTAAATTTCGAGGACGAAATTTTTCTAAGGTGGGTAGAGTTATAGCACCCAGTTTTCCAAATGAGATCAATTTTAAAATTTCGTGTTTATAATTATTTTAATAATGATATTTAATTCATAATATAATTTTTGGTGATTTTAAATCATTTTAAAATTATTTAAATCAATGACTTGTGGTTTTGACGTTTTGCTAGTGAAACCCTAGAGACTGTTTGACCTAGAGCCTAACCATGTGATTATGATATTTTAATGTCATTTCTGGCCTAAGGATATTTTTGCATTTGACCTCTTTGAATTATTTTGATATTATTTTATTATTTATAATATTATTTTGGGATTATTTGAGTCGGGTTCGAATTTTATCTCAATCCAACTTGTAACGGGGACCCGGGGTAACTTAGACTCAAGTTGGACCCATGCATTAGTTAGCCATGGCCCACATTTTAATTAGTTATGTTAGAAAGATTAGTCATAATCCTAATTATTAGGTTAACCATTTATAATTTTTATTTTGACCCTTTTACCCCCAAACCCTAACCAAAATTGTTTTAAACACTTGTAACTAAGGGAGGGGCAAACTTGTAATATTCAATGAGGGAGGGATAACCATTGTGGCCGGCCCTAATAGGACTCTTATCTTATTTCCTTTCTTTGAGAAGTCTTCTTCCCCAAGTGCTCTCAAGCTCTCCCAAGGAAGAAGCATTTCTCCTTGGATTTTCTCTCCTTTAGGTAATATTGTCTTCTCTTTTATTTCTCCATTTTGCATTTAGGAAAGTTTTAACCATATGAATGACCCCCATTGTTGTGTCCCTATTTTGTGTCCTCTTGTGTCCATTATGTGTCCTTTAGGGATTTCTATTGTATTATTATTGTGTCTTGTGTTCATGGGAAAAATTCCCAAACTTGGACACACTTTATATTTAAAATATTAATTAAATGAATTAATTTATATTAAATCTCAGATTTGAATATGTAGAGATGTGTTCTTGAGTACTTTACATTTCATTCATGTATCTCTTATAGATGTGTTCATGTAACATATATAGATTTGTGTATGTATATATATATATATATATATATATATATATATATATATATATATATATATATATATATATATATATATATAAAAAAAAAAAAAAAAAAAAAAAAAAAAAATATATATATATATATATATATATATATATATATATATATATTGTAATGAGAGTGTATCTATATTTATATATGTAATAAATGGTTCATGATGATTATATAATCAAGTTTATGAGTGTGGTTCCTCATATTATTATTGTCATTATTGTTGTGGATAATTAGGATATATATTGTGTATTCTTTTGGCTCAAACTATTTAAATCCGTCATAATTTTTATCCACATTTTTAATTTCAGCCCTAACTTAGAAATGTTATAACTTCTAGCTCAAAGCTCGGTGTAATGTTCCATTTTTTTTAAAAGAAGCGTATTGAAGTTAGCTTTCCAAAAACATGTATTAATAGGCTTAATTCATTCTGTAACTTTTTGGAGAATTATTTGAGTGTCAGCTGTACGAAAGACAAACGCGTTCTCGGTATTTTCGCGATTCCGAGAGTTTCCGGAAACGAAAACGCGATCCGCTTGAAGTTTCGGAAAGCTAACACATAGATCTATAACATACATTAGTCCTAGATTTTAATTCATGCTGAGATGGTACAGTATTGATTATTAGTAGGAGTTACTATTCGGCATATGCATTTTGTGCACCCTTGTGTGTAATATAATGTTCTATTTGATTTTAACCCATGTTAATGTATATATATTATGTAATTAAATAGAGAATGCAAGCATGAGTAAATATTTAAATAAATGATGTATGAGATGTAAGTATCCTATATAATGTAAGCATGTGTAAGTATGGCTTGTAATGAATATGTAGGTTCCATAGTATGTAATGTATGATGCATATAGTAGTGCAAGAGAATAAACGAATGATGAATGAATGCAAGCACGAATGTATTGTAATAATAGATGTAATGTATGCAATATACAAGTTAATGAGATGTAATATTCTATGTTAACACAAATCCTATATTACCTCATGTACCCCTTACACTATGTTGACACTATCACACTTGACACTTTGTTCACTTACACTTTGACACTCTTTGATATGTATACACTATGTATGCCCATTTAACCCTCACTTGCCCCTTTGCCATGTTCACATACACACACATAGCCTCTTAAATAAGTATTTATGAATATAGTTAACTTAGCTATGTATGTATATTATATATATGTTAGCATATTGTGTTGTAATATATAAGTTTATATAACCATTTGAAATGCCATGATTATAGACCTAATGTTGAATACCAATATATGCATGTGTATATATGTGTGGACATATATAGCTTAAAGTAATAGATTACCTAGTGTATATCCAATATGAATTCTTGCCTATTTGAGTATTGAATAATTGCATGCTATATAGAGTTGGGTGTATGTTGGCTTGTATAGCCTTGTATTGATGTGTGCTTGCTAGGATAGTCTTGGTTAGGCCTAGTAAGACTTGCTGGGTTAGGACATGACCTAGTTTGACTAGTGTAGTTGACCAGAGTTGACCAAGGGTTGACTTTGGCCTAGTTTGACCTAGATTCATGAAGAATGCGTTGTAGTGCTTTATATTACCCTTCTGGACATGTTGTGACTTATGCTGTTCTAATTAGGAGCCAGACACCTCTTTTCGGACAGTATCTTTACCTTGGACATTCAGATATCAGGCGAGTACATTCTCTGATCATTTCATATCTTGTTTAGAATTATTTTTCTGCTTTAAATTACTTTACTTGATACTGTCACGTTGGTCACACGGATTGGTACTATATAGATCTTTTCATGAGATATTATCCCCCTCGGGAGCATCGGATACTGTATGTTTTATGCGTTTCATGAATCATCACGTATCTCTATGCTTCCTCTGATTCACGAATCGCTTGTGACACATGTACTCTCATGTTCGCAGAGCCATCATGAATCACCTTCACGTATCACTCATTTTATGAGCCATGTGAAGTTTTACGAATCTTAACATAACTTGAACAGATCCTTGTGTATTGATTGGAGATGGGAGAGTGGAAATAGGCATGTGAATATTATCCAAGTAGCTGTAGTCATGAATCACTCTCTTAGCTGTAGTCATGAATCTCCTATGCCATTCACATGTTTATATTTTACTCTGACTCACTAGTCACTATTAGCTCTCTACTTATAGTAGATATTTCTATTATAGTTCTCTCTTTATTTACATACTGTATTTTTTCAGTTCATGTATCTTACTTTACTGCATGATTATATTTTCTAACCTGCTATGATCTGTTGAGATGTACTGTGCTCGCTCCAGTCCTGACTGGACCTGTTGATAAATTTTACAGATAGCCTGGAGGTTGTCTGCTAGCCTAGAGGAGACAGTAGAGGTTGTATAGATAGCTAGGGTTTGCTTATAGTTTATTTTCAGTCATCTTGAGTTGTATTTATGGATTACTGTATTTGAGTTTTGAGATGTATTCTGAGTTTGTTTCTTAGACACTTAGACTTCTATCTGCTGTATCTCTTTTGGTTTTCATGTTTTATCTATCTTCCATTATGCTCTACCTTAGATGTGATTGAGTTTACATTCTGCTATGTCACCCCCATTCGGGGAGTATAACCTGTTTAGTCTTATACTGTTAGATGCATTGAGACCTAGGACAGAGTTCTACCGCCGACACTGCGGCATAGGCTGGGCGTTGTTACGTTCTCGTGCCCTAACTCTAGGGTGCGGGTCGTGACACCGGCAATGTCACATTCTCAGGGAAAGCATCTTTTAATAACTCAAGCAATATTGTAAAGGATTTGTCGCTCCATCCACTAAGACACTTGATATGCAACAATCGGACAAGAAACGAGAGTGTTGAATACTTCTTGCAGCCTGGATATAACTCTCGCTCAGCTTCTTTTACCAAATTAAAAAATTTCTTAGTTTCTACATCAGGACCTTCCATATGTGGATGATACTCAACATCGTCCACAAAGTTTATTTGGTCAGTCGAAGGAATTCCAAAGGCATCATGTAATATCTCTCGTATTTCATCACCGACAATAGAATCACAAGAAGGATTTGAAGATGATGGAGACTCTCCGTGAAAAGTCCAACACGTGTAGCTCTCTAAAAAATGATTTAGTAATATATGTTCGACCACATCGTCTTTCTTCACATATATCATATTGCGACATTTCTTACACGGGCATAATATTCTTTCGGCATTCGATCTATTAGCAAAAGCAAACTCCACAAAATCCTCTGCTCCGTTCTCATACAAAGGATGGCATTTGTTTCGTATATTAATCCAGCTATTGTCCATAAAAATGTTCAACCTAACGGTATTGTCTCACAACTATAAAGAAAAATTCAAGAATATTAGTAAAAAAGGAACAAATACCCTAATTAAAATCAGTATACAAGTTATAAGAAAGAAAGAAAGAAAGAAAGAATATTGAACTTGATGTATAATAATTATATATTGACAATAACAAGTTCCAAAAAGAAATAATTTAACAAAAAATAAAAAGAAAAACATTTTATATTCCAACATTTTAAAGGAGCCTAAAACAGAGAACTTGTTTGTAAAAGTAAGAATGTCGGTATATGCTAACATCTAATCAAAAGAAGAATGGAGTTCCATGATACACAAGTTTAAATAATATGCTTATCAAATCAAACAGATGAACAGCCTCACGTATGAGCTTCATTGTGTGACATACCAATAAGCAAGAGAGAAGAAAGCTTTTTGACCATTTCTCGGCACCTCACCCCATAAGATGTATAATGCAAAGTTTATAACAGGAGAGCTGGTGCCAAAAAATTTATAGAGATGTTGTACTGTACAACACCAATTTTATCCCAAATAAAACTTCAATTGAAATCCAGGTTATAACATCTTGGATATCATAAGAAGAATGGAATTAATTGGCATTAGTAGTATATGTATGTGTCATGTGTCTATATATTATATGTATATGTATGTATTATGTGTCCTTAAGGGACTGATATTTCATACATGAATCTTTGTAGAAATAGTCTGAATTCAGAAGTATATTACTTGGCAACAACTTAAATAATTACAATGAAAAGAAAAATAAACCATGCTCAACAAACCACAAGTAGGTAAAGGGGAAATAATGTGTGGATGTGTGCCAAATTTTGGTATCAAGCAAGCAGCAGGTGCTACCTTGGACAAGCAGCAGCAATAGGCAAATTCTTAGAGTGACCTTATGTGTGTATCAGTTTAAATGTGTGTGTGTGTGATATGTACAATGTTAGTTTATACGTATATGTATGTGTCATGTCTATATATTGTATGTGTATGATACCTTAAGGGACTGATATCATAAGAAGAATGGAAACTGATACATGATAAATAGAGACAGCATGAATATTATTTATTAAGAAATGTTTGGCATCACTTATTAGATATGTGTGTATCAGCATGAATATGTTTCGGCCTATCGTAGTGAAATCTCTTTAAGGCAAAGCCTTTGTATCAATAAATTTGATATGATAGTGATATCTTGGCGACAACGTCTCCGTATCAATAATATTGAAGAATTATAATAAAATAATAGGGTACACCATGAAAAATAGGAAATTTAGTTAACCGGTATGTGAGTATGAAAATTTCTAACAAAAAGTATCCTTATAAAATTTCTAATGGGAATCCATGTGTCTAAATCCGGATAACCTATTATTCATGCCATGTTTGGTTATTTTTGTTTGAAACAAAAATGACAAATACAGAAAACAAACAAGATATTGTTTGATATTTTGGCTAAAATGGTGAAGAAAACAACAAACAATCCTATATCAAACGGCGGTCACCATAGTCCAAATATCATAGTTGAAAATATCAATCAAGGGTTCATCATGTTTTCCAAGCACAATTGTTACACAAGCAATAATTTGAGGAACTCACTCAATGACATCATGAGCTAAATATCTTATTCTGATAAGTCATACGATAAAGTTTTGGCCTCAAAATTCAGAAAAATGCACACAAAAAGTATAACATAGCCTATAGTGTGGTATTCGACAACTTGTAGCTTTTGTGTGGTATGTGACATTTTCTAATAGTGTTAGCAAGGCAAGAATAGCACTTCTAATCGTATTAATCTTCATTAAAATCTTGAAGAGAATGCTTTATGTTCGGTTCCTATATATTTTTCTAATATGAAAAATATCAATACAAATAATCTCTTATTTATATTTTTATAATCAGAAACTGCATAAAAATATAAACATATACATTAATGCCTTTCGAATAAAGCTTTTGCCATGTTCTTACTACCAGAGCATAAAGTCTCTCTAAACAACAGATCAATTTTTCACATATGGAAAAAGGTTTAGCATTTTGCAACTTTCACTTGGGAGGTAAAAAAATATTATACAATTCACTTAGGAGGTAATCTAACGGTGTAATCATTCATGACATGACACAAATCAAATTAACAAGCATACACATATCGCCAATATAACATCAAAATAATACATAATACAACTCAAAAGGAATGTATTCTCAAGCATGGTTCATTTAATATTTTGAATTTTTTTTTGATCAATACCGAGAAAATACAGCTAAGAAGATTGGTAAATATGGTCAAAGTAATCCAATTTTTTTTTCCATACATCTAGACAAGTCAATTACAAACATATGTTGTGTAGTAGGCGTGACTCTAATGGATTATAAGATGAATCTTCGGATCTCCGGGTAGAGAGTTCATGGTTTCTTCCAATTATCATATCTGACACTCGTAGAAGTGCAGTATAACATGACCTTAAATTTTTCAATGTTTTTTGAGTTTTTCATAATATGACCTAAATTTTTCAATATTGCTATTAGTATGACCTAAATTTGCATACTATAATAGTACTCATGCTCCTAAAGAACATGTATTGTTGTCGATACGATAGGTAACGGACTGTCGAAAAGATTCAGCCAGGGCAAAAATAACACTCCTAGTCATCTTAATCTTTGTTAAAACTATAAGAGAATGCTTTGGGCCTAATCTGAAAAGTATCGATCAATAAAAATCTGAAAAATATCGATCAATACAAATAATCTTCAATTTCTATTTTTATAATCAGAAAATTGCATAGAAATATAAGCATATATATATATTCACTAGCATATGTGCACGTGCCTTGCACGTATTTTAATATTTTTTAATTAATTTAGAAAGACTCTTTAGGAAGACCAAAGGGTAGTCTTCCTAATTACTAAGTTGTCCTTATTAAAATTAATGAACTATTTTTAATTAGTATAAGTATGTAAGGGTATTTTCGAAATTCAAAAGTTTCACCATCTAAGTTTTCCTATTATATAGTAGAATAGATTAGTATTTGTGAATAAATATTAATTATAACTTATCAATTGGACGTCAATAAGAACGCTTATTGTCATGCTTCATTCTTTAATAATTTTTTTTACAGGTATAAGACATGTATATATAAACCTATAGATGAAAATAAAGAAATAATGTAACAATATACCTGACCGAAAGAGAGACTAGCTGGCCAGGATCGACTTCTAATAGCCGATAGAGAGGAGGACCTGGCGGGCTCGACTACTAGTGGGCGAAAGAGAGGAGGAGGGCCGGCCGGCCGCCGTCTTTGATTTTGATTGCAATGGCGGAAATAGAGGGAGGTTGCCTTCTATTCGAAGAGGAGGCTAGGTATGGATAGGAGAGCACATGTAAATCGGTGAATAGGGTTTGTTTTAGGCGGAAAAAATTTTGGAGGGAGGATTTAGGAGGGAAATTAAAGAGGGAAAGAAAATATTGGGAGCAATTTTTCTCTTTGCACCCGCCAGAGCTATTGTATATATAGATGGAGCGACGTTACCATATATACATATAAACGCCATCTCTAATTTGGGTTTATATTGAATTGTTGACTGACATTACCATATATGTATATGCCAAATTTAATTTTAATTTGGGGTTTAATTTGGACTATGTAGGCATTTTCCAACGTTTAGTTCAAAACGTTGGATCAATTTGGCTACGCCGACTTAAGTGTAAACGCCTGGAAAATAATATCAAAAAAATTCAAAATATTCGACATTTTTTTTGCCAAACTTTGGATATTACTCGACGTTTAAACACAAATGTATACTATCCCCAACATTAATCTCAGAACGTCAGCAGTTGCTAGATAAAAACGTCGCAATATTTCCAATATAGCCAACATTTTCGGCCAAACGTCGGTAACCGTTGCAACATTCAACATAAATGTAGGTAATTCTCAACATTTCGCTCAAAACGTCGGTATATAAGGACAGAACCGGCGTTTCGACAAACGTCGGGCAAAAAAAACGTTGGCAAAGCCTTATTTTCTTGTATGCTTCAAAGAAGGTGCACAACTGAGATCTCGGATGATTCAAAAGATGAAATCAAATATAACATTTCGAAGAAGGCATAAATGAATTTCGTAGTAGCAACGACAAAATTTCGTAAAATGTTTTTGATTAGATCAGAAAATAGATGAACATAAGAAGAAAAAAGCATGCTGGGGTGACAGATCACCGTTGCTCAAAGTTAGATTCGTCCCACACGAAAAATTTGTAGAATCCACCGTATGAACAAGGGAGAAGAGAAAAACTTATATATTGTTAGTCCAGTAACCGTCCAATATATGAAACGTTCGGGACGTGTTAATACATATGCTTCAACGAAATACCACATTACGTCTCATGAGCTCATGGGCCCGAGTCACTACGGGGCTTAGCTCTTAAGGAATTAATTTCAAGAGCATGACAAAAAGTATAAATGCTTTCATTGTGGAGTTACTCCCACAGGGCACCCATGTGACTCTCCACAACTCATGTGCATTTCTACATATAAGAAAAGCTACATATAGAGATATTACTCATTTGGCCTAGGTAATGTGGGACTATTTTTTTTAGTCTCTAAGGCTAAAACACCAACAAACTTCCCTCTTTCTTTTCCTTCATGTATGATGATGTTCCAATTAAGGCTGTCGTACCGGAACAGTGGACCACAAAGACTGTGACAGTAGATGTCTCGAGCGTTGGAGCGTGGAGCGTGGAACGGAAAGGTAATGCTCATTGCACACAATTCAAAGAAGATATTTGAAGAGGATTGGGCATACGGTCCAGCGGCATGATAAATCATGTTGGATCCAGTCCATATATACAGCCAGAAGGTCGTCCTTCTTAAGCCCACCATTTGCCTACGTTCGACAATTTATACTCGTTCCTATGGTCTCCTAATCGAGAATCCCTTCTTAACTGTCAGTACAAACCTTAGTACGTCTTGCGCCAGAATATTTTCCTGCCGCTAATTTGTTGTGCACTCTACTATTTAAGATTTCTGCAATTTATCAAATAAAATATCAGACCAACATATGATGCAAGTTTCTAGTTTATTTCGCAGCGCAAATTTGGACGAAAAATTAGCTGCAAAGAGATTCAATTTCAATGTCCTTTGCCGACTTACTTTAGGGTGTGTTTGATAGAAGGAAACAGTGAGAGAAAAAAAAATGAATGAGAAAAAAATGGAGGAAGAAAATATTTTCTTTTGTTTGTTATGAAAAAAAAAAAAGTGGATGGAAAGAAAAGTAGAGGGATTGATTTCCCCTCATAAATAAAAAAAATCAATCTTCCCAAAAGTGGAAGAAAAAGTGGAAAAAAAAAGTACATACCCATCTTAATTTACAATTCTACCATATATAAATTATATTATTTTAAAGTAGTTCAATAAAGTCAAATGGTAAATAAATATTATTAGTTTAGAATATAATTGGTAACGTCTAAATTTTTTTTTTTTTTCTATCACTTTTCTTTCCATACCAAACAAAAGAAAAAATATATCACTTCCATTTTTCTTGCATCCTAACAAATACAAAAGAAAAAAATAGTCTTTCTTTTTCATATGGATGAAAAATAAATCTTTTTTTATTTCTTTTCTTTCATTTTTTTATCTTTTCTATCAAACACAGCCTTAGCTACATTTTGATGAACAAGCAAATGTGAATGAAATTAATATGGGGCACAAATTTATTTATTTATTTCTCACGTGTTGTTGTGGTTTGTATGGATGCCTCTCCAGCTTTCTGTCACATTCTCCTTCCGTTCATAGAGGAGGAGAGAGAACATTGTATGTGGAGGTGGCAAGTGAATAAGTGATGGTTGCGGTACTTCTCAATGGTGGCCTCCCCAATGCATGTGTATGTGTTTCTTGCTGCGTTTAATTGCGTCCCTATCTCCAGAATTGGATTAAACCTCTCTGCGTACTGCACACATCACATGCTCACATGAACAAAATCAAAGGGCTGCACATGCTGCCATTCCAAAATGATTCAAATTATTTATATATTCAATTGATATTTTACTGCTGTAGGACCATGGAAGGAAGTAAGATTAACAAGTACTGTGTTAGATTCTGGACAATTATCACGAGTAGTTTTGAGAAGAAAACTCATTCTGAGTGATCCGCATATCTTAAACTTTCTAGCTGGCTAGCTATCAAGCTAGCTTTAGGACGTACACAGACATACACAATGTAGTTGTTTAGCGAAGCAATCAACTATTATTCTATGGACGGTGATGGTACGGATATAGTTAAGCGTGATTCAACGTACGACAGCATGCACATCAATGGATTGGGGAATTATAATGGAATATTTTATGGTAGTGGATTATTAATTGGTATATATATTATATAAGAAGTGATAACTCGTATTACTTAAAGGAGTATATTTCCGGAGGAGAACGTGGCCACAATTATCACTGCAGGGTTGAAGTTTGTTTGTTCTCACCTCGATCCGGCGCATGTGAAACCCTTGTTTGCAGTCACTGTAAGGTTTACGGATGCCTCCCCATTATTTGAGTTGTCTGCCCGGTATCAATATCATAGAGCTCGGAAAGAAAGAAAGTAATGAAAAAGATTTTTTTTTTAAAAAAAGGGAGAGTACATATTACAACTTAGGTTAATTTGCATCTAAATACCAAGAACTTCATTATTTTTATAACTAAATAGCTTGAAACATTTGTTGTTAGAAACTGTTGCGATTGGACACGTCCCACAAGCACTTTGACCGCAGCCGAAATTTAGGCCAACCTATCTGAAATAATCAACTCTCGTCTAATGGCAAGCACAAATAAAGATAATGTATATGATCGGTGACTAGGTAACCTGCACAAATCCAATATATATAACTCAGGTAAAATTACAAGATTGACAAAACTAATGTTGAACCGTTTGCCCTAATAGATTCAACCCCCTCACCACACTCAAGAAAGAAAATACAGAGATTACAACTTGAAATCAATTACCCTACCCGTATCAATCTCCCTGAACAAAGGCGACGACTCGTAGATCATCTCTCATCTTTCTTCTGTCTTGGATAACGAAACCCGAAGCGCAAAGTACGAACTTTCTCTTATATCTCTTGTGGACAAGTACCCCGAATCTTCACCTTCTGCTCTTCCTATTGTCTCCACCCTCAACACATATATAGTTGAGAAATCCTATTTTAGGTCATAGGAATTCCTAAACTATAAGAAACCCTAAAATAGAAACCATATTACTAAAACAAGATATCATATTTTAGGTAATAGAAAATCATTAAATAGTCCAACATTTACGGAAGTCCAAATCTAATCATATCAAATACTTAATGTAGAATTTTTAATCGCATCAAATCAAATACTTGACCAAATTTGGGCCCGACAAATATGTTGTTACCATATCCAGACTGGACCCAACATACTCCTCCTCTAGTCTAAAGAGAGATGTTGACTCCATGACTCCTCAACTGGACTCGATGTCTATCGTCCTGCAAGAGAGTTCATGTTCCCCTCTGTTACTAATCTCCGATCCTCCGAGCTATTGTGCATCTTTCGTCGTCTCTAGCTCCTAGACTACCACGTCGATGCTAGCTACTATCCGTAACACCTCCTGTACCACTAGAATTCTGTTGACATTAATAATACGAACAAGGTCGACGTCCCTAACTATCAGCTTTACATAAATCTTGGTTGTCTGTCCCCGAATTTTATCTTTCTTCTTCCACCGTAACATGCTATCATTCCAACGATCTTTTTCACCCTTAGTTGACCCAACCAAGCAGACAGTGCGGTTCTTCCAAGATTCAGACTCATGAACCTACCCAACTTCATGTTCAACATTGAAGTTCCTCCGTACACATGCATCCTCGAGAAGAAGGTCATGCACCGTGCACGTTGTCAATGACCCATAGCACCCCCGCAACTGTGTGAATGAAGATGCAACCACATCATATTGAGTTTGCTACACACCTTGATCTCCTCTCTGGCTTCGAACTGCTGAAACTAATATTATTTCGCAAAGTTTTGGAAACCATATGTCACCAAAATAGGATTAGTGGAACAATGTCATGATCCGCTCCCACTTTCGGGATACGAGTTCGTGGCCAAGTCCAGCCTACGCCACAGCATCGACAGTAGTATACTGTCTAGGCCTCAAGAACAATCATCAACGTAGTATTTACTCACAAAAATTATTTATTAAATCATTCACAATAACTAGTCAATTTATAAATCCAATAATGTTCAGAAACAAACCCGCTAAATATCTAAATTCATGAATTATCTAATCTATTTAGAATCTAGGATCGGCCTCCAAAAGATCTCTATTTCCTCCAACAAGGTTCCAATTCAAAGGGTAGCAACTAACTAAGCTAAAAAAAGGTTTTCAGTCAGGAATGGAACAAGTACAAGTTACCATCACAATACAAGTACAATATAATACAATATAGCACTAAACATGGATAATAATGATCAAGAGAAAACATGTGCAATATGATCAAAAAATTATGCAATATAAGAAACTGATAAAGGAAACAACAAGCATGAAAAGATAAAGAAACTCATGTAATCAATATTAGTGAACGTGACAACGTTCCTACACGTAGAAGGCTTGGGTGAACGATGGGGATATAAACGGTCCGCCCCTGTAAATGGGAGAGTTGCCAACAATACAATAGGACTTTTTTCACGTACCTAGTAATTTTACCTCTCTAATATTCATATCTCACAATCATGTAAACATGGTCACGATAAAGATCACGACACTACCAAAATATTTCATATTAGCGACGCCTGTGAGACTCGTCTCACAGTATCGGTATTTATATACAGATACGTATTTTGTAGCGTATTTCGTATTTTCTTGGTTTTCGGAATACTTTAAATTTTTCCCAAAACTATAGATTTTCTTCTTGATCGGCATACCGCCGGTATACCGGAGTATACCGACGGCATACCGCCCGGACATGTTTTCTACACTTTAGATATTTTCGATTTTTGATATTTTCATGAATAGTGTTTCTGATATTTTCATGAATAGTGTTTCAGATATTTTCGTGAATAGTATTTAGATATTTTCGTGAATAGTGTAGATGCACTCTATTATCCAATGGACAATTGGTTTTGTTTGAATGGCCATGATTGACCTAGATTTTTACATGGATCACGATCCAACGGCTAAGATTAATTCTCCCTTTATATATAAACCACTTCACTTTCTCTCTCCTCTCTCTTTTCATTCTCTTCACACTCTCTTCATTTCTTCTTCTTTTCTCTTCCCTTGGAGCTTGCCAAGAGCTTGACCTCGAGGTCTAGAGTGTGGTTTCGTGCCCCTCTTGGTGGTGGAGTAGAAGATTAGGCTTGGAGCTTAACCTAGGCAAGTACATCTTGCCAAATTCTTGAACAATAGTAATCTATTGTCATTTTTGTTTTCCTTGGTATTAAATGCTTAGAATTTTCCTAAACTCATTTTGTTAAATGTGTTTTCCTGATGATTCTCGTATATGTGCATGTTTCCAAAAATTTATTTAAATAAGATTTGATTTTCTGTTAAAACCCAATAGTGACTTAGTAGAAAAACTTGGTATCAAGAGTGATACTAGTATTACCATTATGGATCTTGGTCACATATACATGTATGAGGTCCTTACCTAGCTAGTATACATGGATTTTGAGTTTGGTGGCAATCGGGACTCGTTTCGGTGTTCCGAGAACCCCTGTTTTGAAGTATTTTGAGATATTGATCTATCAAATCTTTGAATTTTTGAAATCTAATAGTTCCATGTTGTAGAAAATTCAATTCTATGCAATTTTGACTTTTGAAAGTCCGAATTTCGATTTAAAATGAAGATTTTATGGCCGAAACAAGTTTTGGCAAATTTCTGAATTTCGTTGCTGTTTGAAAAACCGGTATACCGCAGTATACCGCCGGTATGCCGTTTTTGGCACCAGAAACTTACTGTCTTTAGTCCGGTATACCGCCGGTATGCCGCAGTATACCGCCGGTATGCCACAGTATACCGCCGGTATGCCGTTTTATGCCGTTTTTGTCCGTTTTTGCCCGTTTTGGCCCATTTTTGTTCGCTTTTGATATTTTCTTCGACTGTAATGATTTCTTAACATGATAACATGATCTTTCTCAGTTAGATAATGATTGTACACCCTATATAGACTTGATACTAGCACATGTTCAACCATTCTATGAAATGTACTTAGCTTTAATTATTGTTTCCCACATGCCATGATTTGTCCTTTGATAGACTCGTTCTTACAAGTCACGATAATTGTTGCCATGCCTTCTTGCTTACATGATAGTGGCCTGTCATGGCGCACTCTTGATTATAGTACATGTCTAGCTCCTTGATAGTGGCTCGTAGTAGCGCACTCTTGTCTTGATATTGTCATATCTTGTTGTGGCTTGTTGTAGTGCACAATCTTGCTTGTCTTATCCAGTCTTGCATGTCTCATGTCTAGGATGGATTCTGCGGATTGCCACACCTAAAATCCAACAAGAAAATGTTAAGGACTAAACTACTAGCTTGATTACCTAGATCATTGGAGACTTTCCCGGTTACCTGTTGCCCTTTGATCTTGGCCCTATATATATATATATATATATATATATATATATATATATATATATATATATATATATATATATATATATATATATATATACTTGGGATTTGGAGCTATCTGTCATGATGAGCACTCTTCCAGCACACTGTCGAGTGGGGCACCTCTTTAGGACACATATATCTTACTGCAGTGTGTCTGCTATACTTCTTTTCTTTTTTGCTTGGATCATTCAGGTAGTAGCAGGCGGGTAACTGGACTTGGATTTCTCAAACTTGCATGTGTTAGTAACTAGGAATGTGACAACCCTAGTTAGCTAAAGTATCAAGCCGTACTCATTGCTTGGCCATGATTGATGGATGGAGTCCATTCTTGTCTAGTCTAGTCTTGCTCCAGTTTATCTTATTGTAGTACTTAGCTTCCTGTCTTTCCTTACATGCTATTCTTCCTACTATATGCTCGACTTCACCATATGCTCACATGTCCAGTTTATTTACTTACTATCCTACTTGTATGTTCCAGTTTTCTTTTGTAAATACTGTGGTACCAATTTAATATTCTAGTCTCGTTTACTACTTTATCTTAGAGATATTTTGAATTGCATGCTGGTTTTAGTTCATAAGTTTGGCTTCCTTGTGGTACTTGCTATTGGGGTTCTGACCCCACTGGTTTTGCATTGATCTGATCTAGTTGAGGAGCCCGAGGATCTTCCGGACCTTCCTCTCGATGGTGACCACCCGGAGCACCAGGGGACTTGAGTGGGTGTTCTTTCTCTTACCCACTCTTTTCTGTACATATTCTTTTGAGGCGTTTAGCCACCGAGCACGTGTTTAGCTCGTGTTTTGGACTTGACATTTGGCCTACGGGCTTAGACATGATGTTATATTTCTAGACTGCAGCTAGAGCTGATCATGTATTACTTAGTCTTGCTAGTTCTTCATTTTGTATTACTAGCTTCATGATCATCTATATATTATAGTTTGGGACACTTTACTGTCTTATATGCTTGATGATCATATTCTTGTACTTTACTTCTTGTCTGAGACTGAGATATATAGGATTATGTGACTTAGGATTGACTGTTGGTTTGTAGCAGTGACCCCCATCTATACAGCTTATACGTTGTTTCGGAGTACTGGAGTACTTTGGTATACGTAGCTAGCCTGGTCTGTCCCTACTTGCCAGTATTCTGGTTCTGGGGCGTGACATAGGTTTTAGTGGTGGCCCATGCAGGTCTGATTTATCAGATATGTGGGGGTTGCTGGTAGTTATCTCAGTCATAAATTCTTCTCTATTGATATCCTCGATATTACTCTTTACCTCTGATCTTTGTCCTGATATCTGCTTTGATCGTTGATCTTTCCTGTTCCCTCGACCTAATCCTTGTGTTCTTAAACTTTCAGGGGCACTATTCCTGGTCCTTCTGATCGGCCTATTCGGGCTTTGTCGATGGCAGATCAGCGTCCCTTAGTTTTGCCGGTTCAGGAGGAGCATCCTCAGTATTCGGGAGCAGAGTCTAGAATGGACCGAAGGGCAGAGTCGCCAGTTCCTCATGTTCAGCCAGCAGTACCAGTTCAGCCAGAGCAGCCAGAGGGTGTTGTTCGTGCACTGGTGGATGTTCTGAGAGATCTTATGGCGTCGTAGCAGCGTTAGAGTGATGTTCTCACCCTTTCTGTCCAGACGGCTTTGGACAGAGGTGGTGCTCAGGTCTATAATTCTGCAAGCAGCTTCAGGCGTCTTCATCCCCCATACTTCTATGGTACAGAGGATGCTATTGCGTCTGATACGTGGCTTCAGGATACTGAGGCCATTCTGGAGGCGGCAGGGATTCCGGCTAGGGAGCGTGTGGCAGTTGTCAGGTTGCAGCTCTTGGATTTGGCCCGTGACTGGTGGGCAGCTCATGAGGTGTCTCTTAGGGCACCAGTAGCCTGGGCCGATTTTAGCGAGAGGTTTCAGACTCGCTATTTTGATGCGGTGTCGCGTTATGATCTGCAGCAGAGGTTCATTGGCTTGCGGCAGATGAGCAGGACCGTCGACGGCTATGCGGCAGAGTTTAGCCGGCTCAGTCGGTTTGCCCCTTCTTTAGTGGCGACCGAGTTGGACCGGGCGAGGAGGTTCCAGCAGGGGCTTCATCTGGAGATCATACTGGCAGTTGAGCAGCATGAGTTCCAGACTTTTGATGCAGTGATGAGGGCGGCGAGGAGGTATGAGTACACCTCACAGAGGATCGTCGATAGAGTCGGAGGTCACAAGAGGCCTCACATTCAGAGGGGATCTTCTTTCCAGTCGTCAGCACCATCTCCAGCAGTCCGAGCTTTGACGATTGGATCTCCGAGGGGACCGGTTCCGGCGGCTTCCTTTCAGCAGTCGTCTCAGCCGCGTCCTCAGTAGCAGAGACAGTCTTCTTCAGTTGCTTGTTCCCATTGCGGGAAGGGAGGACATGTCTTATCAGAGTGTCGTAGGGCACAGGGCTTGTGCCTAGCCTGTGGAGCACCAGACCACAGGATAGGTGCTTGTTCCAGGAGGAGTTCGGCTGGATCAGCATCCTTTCAGCCAGCAGTTCAGCAGTTTAGAGCACCAGCGCCGGTTCAGCAGCAGCAGGCCCAGAGGCCATTACCGACGCAGTCTCAGCAGTTCCAGCAGAGGCCTCAGCAGTATGCTCGGGCTCAGGCTCAGAGGCAGAGGGGTCCAGCGACCAGAGTTCTGGGTCAGGCTTTTACGCTTTCTATGGAGGAGGCGCTAGCAGCAGGGGAGGTGGTCGCAGGTACCATTCTTGTTCACTCTCATTCATCTTCAGCTTTATTTGATTCTGGTGCTTCGCATTCGTTTATATCTGCACGATTTGCGACACATATTGGTGTAGTGCCAGAATCTTTACCTGTAAGGATGAATATACTTACTGGTAACGGTCTAGTAGGAGTAGACCGAGTCTATGCCTCGTGTAGAGTCATAGTATATGGGAGAGAGTTTCCCGCTAGGCTGATAGAGTTTCCTATAGGCGATTATGATGTCGTCCTTGGTATGGATTGGTTGAGTGCTCGACACGCTTCGATAGATTGCCATGCTGGCAAGGTTATCTTTCGTGTTCCGAATGAGGAGGAGTTCTCATTCTCTAGAGGCGAGGTGGAGTCTTCACCAGCGGTCATGTGGATGGCAGTAGCCGAGGAGGTTCAGTTGTCCAGAGTAGTTTGCGAGTTTTTCGATGTGTTTCCCGAGGAGCTTCCAGGTATGCCTCCAGTTCGGAAGATTAAGTATTATATTGATTTGGTTCCGGGAGCAGAGCCAGTGTCAGCGAGAGTATACAGGATGTCTCCTTCAGAGTTGTTGGTGTTGTATCAGTCTATTGAGGAGCTTAGGACAAAGGGATTCATTCGTCCTAGTGGATCGCCTTGGGGAGCTCCAGTCCTTCTTGTGAAGAAGAAGGATGGTTCATCGCGTATGGTCATTGACTATCGTCAGCTTAACGCGGTGACCGCGAAGAACAAGTATCCCTTATCCAGGATAGATGACTTGTTCGACCAGCTTAGTGGAGCGGCTGTGTTTTCGAAGATCGATTTACGGTCTGGGTACCATCAGATTAGAGTCAGAGAGCAGGATATACCCAAGACGGCGTTTAGATCTCGATATGGCCATTGGGAGTTCCTTGTTATGCCTTTCGGAGCGACCAATGCGCCAGCGATCGTCATGGATCTCATGAATCGCATCTTCATGCCCTACTTAGACCAGTTTGTGATAGTGTTTATTGATGATATCTTGGTCTATAGTCGGACTGAGGCAGAGCACGAGCAGCATCTTTGCGTGGTTCTTCAGATTCTTCGAGACCATCAGCTTTATACGAAGTTCAGCAAGTGCGATTTCTGGCTCGATCGAGTCTCTTTTTTAGGTCACATTATTGCCGGAGGTGGTGTTGAGGTGGACCCCAAGAAGGTTGAGGCTATCGAGAGTTGGCCAGTACCTCGTACAGCTTCAGATGTACGCAGCTTTCTGGGATTAGCAGGCTACTACAGACGGTTTGTGGCAGACTTTGCTAGGATCTCCGCACCCTTGACACGGCTGACGTGTAAGGATGTGTGCTTTGAGTGGTCAGATGCTTGTCAGGTTTTTTTTTGAGAAACTCAAGCAGAGTTTGATTTCAGCTCCTATTCTGATATTACCCGTCGGACCAGGTGGGTTCACGGTGTATTGTGATGCGTCAGGCCGGGGACTTGGTTGTGTTCTTATGCAGCACGGTCGAGTGATAGCTTATGCATTTCGGCAGCTTCGGGACCATGATAAGATCTATCCGACGCACGATCATGAGTTGGCCGTAGTTGTGTTTGTCCTCAAGATCTGGAGGCATTATCTGTATGGTGATCGAGTGGAGATTTTCACTGACCATAAGAGCTTGAGGTATGTGTTCACCCAGAGGGATCTGAACATGCGGCAGAGGCGGTAGCTTGAGTTACTGAAGGATTATGATGTTGATCTTCAGTATCATCCCAGGAAGGCAAACGTCGTTGCAGACACTTTAAGCATGAGACCCGGGGTCTATTCCTTGACGAAGCAACGTCACCTTCTGGAGGACCTTCAGGAGATGGGCATTAAGGTAGTGCTACCTGGTGAGGCAGTTATGATTGCAGGCTTGCAGGTTCAGTCTACCATTGTGGATAGGATCAGAGCAGCTCAGTCAGGGGATGCCAGGCTTCAGCAGCTTAGAGCAGAGTGTGTGGCAGGGCGCAGAGCAGAGTTATGCATCCATGAGGATGGGACACTCCGATTTGGGAGTCATCTTTGTGTGCCGAGTGGAGATATTCGACAGGAGATTATGTCGGAGGCCCACAGTTTTCAGTACTCTGTTCATCCTGGAGGGACGAAGATTTACCGAGATATTCGTCAGCATTTCTGGTGGAATGGTATGAAGAGAGAGATAGCTCGGTTTGTCTCTCGATGTTTAGTTTGCCAGCAGGTCGAGGCTGAGCACCAGAGATCGGCCGGACTTTTTCAATCTTTACCGATTTCGGAGTGGAAGTGGGATCATATTACCATGGACTTCGTGACTGGTCTTCCTAGAACCCCGACTGGTAGAGATGCCATTTGGGTTATAGTGGATCGACTCACAAAGGTTGCCCACTTCCTACCTTTCAGGGTTGGTCAGTCTACAGAGCAGTTGGCCGACCTGTACATGAGGCAGATTATCAGATTGCATGGGGTGCCAGTTAGCATAGTCTCAGATCGGGATTCCAGATTCACTTCTCATTTCTGGCAGAGTCTTCAGCAGAGTCTGGGTACCCGTTTGAGTTTCAGTTCAGCATACCATCCTCAGACAGATGGTCAGTCGGAGCGTACGATTCATACCTTGGAGGATATGCTTCGATCATGCATTCTTGACTTCAGTGGTTCTTGTGAGGATCACTTGCATTTGGTGGAGTTCTCTTACAACAATAGCTTCCAGGCGAGCATTCAGATGGCTCCTCTCGAGGCTTTGTATGGTAGGAGATGTAGGTCACCCCTAGCTTGGGATGACATTGGAGAGAGGCAGCTGCTAGGTCCAGAGATGATTGCTCAGTCAGTTGGAGTAGTCAGGCAGGTCAGAGAGCATCTCAGAGTAGCTCAGGATCGACAGCGTCATTGGACAGATCAGCATCGACGCCATCTTGAGTTCTCTGTCGGCGATCACGTATTTCTTCGGATTTTGCCTACCCGTGGTGTCATCAGGTTTGGCGTATGGGGAAAGCTTAGCCCTAGATCTATTGGGCCGTTCGATATTCTCGAGCGAGTAGGGGATGTATCTTATCGCCTTGCTCTTCCACCGTCGTTGCGTGAGGTACATGACGTGTTTCACGTATCTCAGCTACGTCGATATGTTCCGGATCCGAGCCATATCCTAGATCATTCCGAGCTGGTCGTTGGTATCGACCTATCATATGAGGAGAGGCCCATATCCATTTTGGACCGGAGGGAGAAGATTCTCAAGAACCGGACTATCCGGTTAGTTCGTGTTTCCTGGGATCATCACTCACCGGGCGAGTCGACTTGGGAGTGCGAGGATGATATCCGAGCTCGTTACCCGTATCTATTTGACTCGTGAGGTATACTTATTTCGTATATCTATGCTCTACCTTTTTTTATGATTGTAGGATTACATGATGTTGTTGTTTACGTATGTTTAAATTGCTTTTACATTTCTTGTACATTACTCTAGTTGGATTTCATGCTTTATGAGTTTCCCATCTTGATCCTGATAGCATGTTTTCTTGGATTTCTTGCTTGCTTTTGATTACCTTTAGGAAATTCCGAGGACGGAATTTTTCTACGGAGGGGAGAGTTGTGAGACTCGTCTCACAATATCGGTATTTATATACAGATACGTATTTTATAGCGTATTTCGTATTTTCTTGGTTTTCGAAATACTTTAAATTTTTCCCAAAACTATAAATTTTCTTCTTGATCGGCATACCGCCAGTATACCGGAGTATACCGACGGCATACCGCCCGGACATGTTTTCTACACTTTAGATATTTTCGATTTTTGATATTTTCATGAATAGTGTTTCTGATATTTTCATGAATAGTGTTTCAGATATTTTCGTGAATAGTATTTAGATATTTTCGTGAATAGTGTAGATGCACTCTATTATCCAATGGACAATTGGTTTTGTTTGAATGGCCATGATTGACCTAGATTTTCATACGGATCACGATCCAACGGCTAAGATTAATTCTCCCTTTATATATAAACCACTTCACTTTCTCTCTCCTCTCTCTTTTCATTCTCTTCACACTCTCTTATTTCTTCTTTTTTTCTCTTCCCTTGGAGCTTGCCAAGAGCTTGACCTCGAGGTCTAGAGTGTGGTTTCGTGCCCCTCTTGGTGGTGGAGTAGAAGATTAGGCTTGGAGCTTAACCTAGGCAAGTACATCTTGCCAAATTCTTGAACAATAGTAATCTATTGTCATTTTTGTTTTCCTTGGTATTAAATTCTTAGAATTTTCCTAAACTCATTTTGTTAAATGTGTTTTCCTGATGATTCTCGTATATGTGCATGTTTCCAAAAATTTATTTAAACAAGATTTGATTTTCTGTTAAAACCCAATAGTGACTTAGTAGAAAAACTTGGTATCAAGAGTGATACTAGTGTTACCATCATGGATCTTGGTCACATATACATGTATGAGGTCCTTACCTAGCTAGTATACATGGATTTTGAGTTTGGTGGCAATCGGGACTCGTTTCGGTGTTCCGAGAACCCCTATTTTGAAGTATTTTGAGATATTGATCTATCAAATCTTTGAATTTTTGAAATCTAATAGTTCCATGTTGTAAGAAATTCAATTCTATGTAATTTTGACTTTTGAAAGTCCGAATTTCAATTTAAAATGAAGATTTTATGGCCGAAACAAGTTTTGGCAAATTTCTGAATTTCGTTGCTGTTGAAAAACCGGTATACCGCCGGTATACCGCAGTATACCGCCGGTATGCCATTTTTTGGCACCAGAAACTTACTGTCTTTAGTCCGATATACCGCCGGTATGCCGCAGTATACCGCCGGTATGCCGTTTTATGTTATTTTTGTCCGTTTTGGCCCATTTTTGTCCACTTTTGATATTTTCTTCGACTGTAATAATTTCTTAACATGATCTTTCTCAGTTAGATAATGATTGTACACCCTATATAGACTTGATACTAGCACATGTTCAACCATTCTATGAAATGTACTTAGCTTTAATTATTGTTTTCCACATGCCATGATTTGTCCTTTGATAGACTCGTTCTTACAAGTCACGATAATTGTTGCCATGCCTTCTTGCTTACATGATAGTGGCCTGTCATGGCGCACTCTTGATTATAGTACATGTCTAGCTCCTTGATAGTGGCTCGTAGTAGCGCACTCTTGTCTTGATATTGTCATGTCTTGTTGTGGCTTGTTGTAGTGCACAATCTTGCTTGTCTTGTCCAGTCTTGCATGTCTCATGTCTAGGATGGATTCTGCGGATTGCCACACCTAGAATCCAACAAGAAAATGTTAAGGACTAAACTACTAGCTTGATTACCTAGATCATTGGAGACTTTCCCGGTTACCTGTTGCCCCTTGATCTTGGCCCTATATATATATATATATATATATATATATATATATATATATATATATATATACTTGGGATTTGGAGCTATCTGTCATGATGAGCACTCTTCCAGCACACCGTCGAGTAAGACACCTCTTTAGGACACATGTATCTTACTGCAGTGTGTCTGCTATACTTCTTTTCTTTTTTGCTTGGATCATTCAGGTAGTAGCAGGCGGGTAACTGGACTTGGATTTCTCAAACTTGCATGTGTTAGTAACTAGGAATGTGACAACCCTAGTTAGCTAAAGTATCAAGCCGTACTCATTGCTTGGCCGTGATTGATGGATGGAGTCCATTCTTGTCTAGTCTAGTCTTGCTCCAGTTTATCTTATTGTAGTACTTAGCTTCCTGTCTTTTCTTACATGCTATTCTTCCAACTACATGCTCGGCTTCACCATATGCTCACATGTCCAGTTTATTTACTTACTATCCTACTTGCATATTCCAGTTTCCTTTTGTAAACACTGTGGTACCAATTTAATATTCTAGTCTCGTTTACTGCTTTATCTTAGAGATGTTATGAATTGCATGCTGGTTTTAGTTCATAAGTTTGGCTTCCTTGTGGTACTTGTTATTGGGGTTCTGACCCCACTGGTTTTGCATTGACCAGATCTAGTTGAGGAGCCCGAGGATCTTCCGGACCTTCCTCTCGATGGTGACCACCCGGAGCACCAGGGGACTTGAGTGGGTGTTCTTTCTCTTACCCACTCTTTTCTGTACATATTCTTTTAAGGCGTTTAGCCACCGAGCACGTGTTTAGCTCGTGTTTTGGACTTGACATTTGGCCTACGGGCTTAGACATGATGTTATATTTCTAGACTGCAGCTAGAGCTGATCATGTATTACTTAGTCTTGTTAGTTCTTTATTTTGTATTACTAGCTTCATGATCATCTATATATTATAGTTTGGGACGCTTTACTGTCTTATATGCTTGATGATCATATTCTTGTACTTTACTTCTTGTCTGAGACTGAGATATATAGGATTATGTGACTTAGGATTGACTGTTGGTTTGTAGCAGTGACCCCCATCTATACAGCTTATACGTTGTTTCGGAGTACTGGAGTACTTTGGTATACGTAGCTGGCCTGGTCTGTCCCTACTTACCAGTATTCTGGTTCTGGGGCGTGACAACGCCTAACAACATCGCTAAACAACAAAAAAATGTCGCTAACTGTTAACAGTGACGTTTTGGGCATGTCGCGTTATTCATGGTCGCTAACTTATAAAATGTCGCTATTCGTTGCTATAGCGACGTCATTCGGCGATGCTCGACGTCGCTAGTTTTAGCATTGTTTATCGACAAAAACATTGATAATTAGCGACGTAATATTTCGTTGCTGATTGTCGCTGTCCATTCAGGTTTTTAGCGACGTTACAGTCAGAGATTAGCGACATTTTTTGACTCTATATCTGGCAATTTTTTGGTTGCCATGTCATTATTTTTGCGATGTTTTGCAACGTTATGATACTTGAATACCGATGTTCAGATACAGTTTGCTACGTCAACGTATCTGCGACGATTAGCGACATTTTAACTCTCAGTTTTGCGACATTCTAGCGACGTATGTATGCGTTGCTGACCGTCGCTAATTCCAAAAAATATAAAAAAAATAGAATACAATATGCATTTCACATAAATAACAGTTACATTAAAAATATTGTACCTGCATTTAGAGTTTCAATTTGCAAATAATAGACCCGGAGCAACCCTCCGTAGAATTCTCTGGGTTCGCCGACCCCTTCGGTGGAACACTCAACATCGGTAAATCAATATGGAGACAAATAATAATAATGTACTACCAATAATCAAATAAATAGAATCGAACAATCAGAAAGACAAGAAATAGCCGGGTGGATACAAATCCACTACCAAACGGCTATAAAAAGTGTGTCCGATAATATTCAACATAACATAACACAAATAGTCATACCCGGGATAAAATAAATACATAAAGACCCAAAAATGGGTCACCAACAAATACATAAAGACCCAACAATGGGTCACCAACACAACAAATGAAAACAAGTCCAATAAAGGACTACGCCTGGTCAGGATGAGGAGGAGGAGGAGGAGTAGGCAGTGCCTGCACCTGGGACACCAGGAACCTATACTGCTCCGGGGTCAGCAACACCGGTGATGACCCATCAGTAGGAGGAAGAGGAGGCAGTGAGCCACTGCAGTCGGTGTGGATACCGAAGCACGACTAGGAAGTGTCCGCTCCATGGCCAGTAGACTGGAGTTGATAGAATCCATAACAGCCGCCAGCCTCAAAACTTGCTCGCCAATGGCCGCCTGCGTTCCGTGCAACACATGAACGGCAAGATCCGTCCTCTCCTGCACCGCCTGAATGGCACAATCCATCCTCTCGTCCATCTCCCTAATGGTGTGCTCAAGCATATCAAATCATGCGGTGAGGGCCACATCGTCCATCTGCATCTGAGACTGGGGCTGCTCCTCCATCCTCCGTAATATCTCGTCATGCAGCTCAGTAAGCTGGCGACAGAGTTCCCCCACTCGGACTGACTACTCTGAGGACTGTGGGGAATGCACACTGGCAGAGGAGGCTCTGGATGACTACGTCACCACAAAGGCACCGTAGGATCCCGTACCGTAGTACGTACCCCTCTAAAGACCACCAACGACGGTCATCCAGAGCTCGTCCATCATCCGAGCCGGAGTGGGCTGCGAGGAATTACCATCCCCTCTCTCCGTAGATGTACTAGTAAGCTCACGCTCTAGCCTGAGATACTTATCCTAGAAAAGTACGCATCTCGATAAGCATAATTTTTACTACCAACCTAGTTGTTCCACGTTTATGGATATATTTGTATATTTCTTAGGTTATAATAAAGTTAGTGACGCGTAAAGTAATACTTACATAGCTCTGCGTGGCCCGATCATCGATGAGCTTTCCATCCTTCCAATGGGTAGCCAGAAAGACCGTCACAATGTTGGGGTTTGTACCCTTCTTTACCTGTTATAATAAAATATTTGTCATTGTAATTAAACATTTTATTACTAATTTTATTAAAATAATATATTACAGTAAAACACGTACCAGGCGATGGAAATGTTCTGTCATGGAAATCGAGCCACCACACCACTTCCCTGCCTTCGTCCTAGCCACCTTCGTCTTCTCCGACCATTTTTGTACCTAGGAGCGTCGAATCTAGCCTTCATGGCAGTCCACTGCTCGGACGTGATCCAACCTTGGATCCCTTTTCCGGAACGATCTCGAGTCTTCTGGTCGTCGATCGCATCCCGGATCAACTTGGCAACAATGGCAGAAAATTGCTTCTCAATCGTCTCAGCCCAGTGTGGTGGATAAAAATATATTTTCTACAAGAATTAAATTAGTTAGCTATACAAATATGCATAAAATATAATTTATACTAAAAGCAATATACTTTAGTTACCTTGAAGTGGGCAAACCAGAATGCCTTTCTCTCGTCCGAGGCATCCGAGTAGTTTATCCAAGGGGCCCCGTAGTTGGACCTCAGAAATAGTCCCAATATCCTCTGAACTAACGGGACAATATCTACATAACGATAATTAAATTCATTAATATATAGATATAAGTATGTATAAATGTTAACTAATTAACTTACTTTGTAGGCCCGTCGGACAAAATCTCCATACTCGTCTCATCCGGAGGGGTGCATGGGGAATCGCTCGGATCATATGGAGATGGCGTAGGTGCGAACTCCTCCACCCATTCCTCTGTCTCTATAGTACCATCCACAGGAGGAACGCTACTGGACGGGATAGGTTCAGGCCTGGAACTGTCCGTCCCAGGAGTACTGCCACGTACCATCGATGCAGGCGGAGATCTGAGTGGCTGGCATACTAGAGTACTAGGAGACGAGGGACCGACACTAATAGAGTACCACTCCGTCCACCGGTGGAACCTCTACCTCCACGGGATTTTCCTCTACCGCTATGGTGGTACGATCCTCTGCGTCCTGTCATACCTGATAGAAATAGATATCTACAAGATAATAACCATGCATATAGCATAACATAATTTATAAAATAGACCCGGAGCAACCCTCCGTTGAATTTCTAGATAATAACCATGCATTTAACATATCACAGTCCATAAAAATAGACCCGGAGCAACCCTCCTTTAAATTTCTAGATAATAACCAAGTCTAGATAATAGCATCCAAAAACATCTAAGTCTAGATAATAACCATGTCTAGAAAATAAGAAACATCAAGAGGTAAAAACATCCAAGTCTAACCCAGAAATAAGAGTACCGAAAACAAATTCGGTCAAAACTTATATCATACTGCTCAACCCTCTACGCAGGTGCAGAGAGATCTTCCTCCTCAGCCACTGTGCATAAGTAGGATCCACGCTAGAAAGATCAATATTCGTAGGAGTTAGATGACAGGAACTCCCAGTATAACTGCATTCTGGTGCCACCTCCTCCTTCACAGCCATCTCGATTTAGGAATTACTTCCTCCTTAATAGTAGGAGAAATTTCTTCCTTGACCTTCATCTCTGCTTTAGGTACCACTACCTCCTCAGCAGCAGGAGGTACCACTACCTCCTCAGCATCCATCTGTGCCTCTCTCAAGCGACGTGCTCAGGTCATAGGTGCCATCTAGATAGATTGATGGAAAAATATATATTAATTAGGGATTAAACAAAATGACAGCATTAGACGTGTAATGTGAAAGATTCATTATTGTAAGAGATTAATTAATGGTTAAACATATTTTATATTTTATTTTACTTTCAATTATCTTCTGAAAATTTATCTTTTTCGTCCTCTGCGTCCTCATCTTTCTCTTTCTCCTCATCTTCGCTTTCATCTACTTCGTTTTCCTCTTCGGATACTTCTACCTCTTCTACACGATTAGACGTATAATATGGAACTTTCGTTGTGTCCATGTTAACTGTATTTGTTACGAGAGGTAGCTCGTCCTCCTGCTAAGCTATTTCGTCAACATCGTAGGTATTTCTGGCTTTAGTCTTTCATACTGCCCACCAGTCCAACCTAGTTGTTCCTCGTCTAGGATAAGTAGTGAAGTAAACTTTGAGCCTAATTTGCTAGGATAAATGGTTCGTATCCTTGATATCGATGGCGGTAGTTAATATCCACAAGACCATGCTTGTCAATTTTCCAACCTTGATTATGGATCAGATCGAACCAATCACACCTGAACAACATGATCTTAGCCGACTCTATGCCGTAGTTATATGTCAACTCCACAATCTCCCGTAAGACGCCATAAAAATCATTGCCCGGATCTACATCTTTGTAGTTTATAGATCGGATACACAAACAACTATTTTTGGTCGAATTAAGATCTGAAAAGTTCTCTCTGATCGAAGCATTTGTTGACTTGAACCTAAACCCATTCACAAATAGCTTGGCCATATTTTGACAGAATAAATAGGCCCCTTGGCTAGAGTTCTAATAGACTCATTCTCTAGTATTGCGTCAGGACGATCGACCTAAATACCACAAGATAAAAATTAAATTCAGTGTTCCATTAATTACTATGCAAAGTGCATATACGAGAAGTAATTACTATGTCATCTTTCATATGCACTCAAACATGAAGGAAAATGATGTCTCATTTTTGTTCCAGTTCTTCATCCATTATGTACTATCTACTCGACCTCACCTCATCATTAAATGTGCTGAAAATAACAACACATATACCAATTAGTGTAATAATAATATTGGATACTATTACATGCATAGATGACGTAAATTTGGACGTATTAGTTACTTACCCCTCGAGCTTCTCCACTTCATCCTCGTCGTAGTTGAGCAATATATATAACTGAGTAGCCCTTAGTTCCTCGTCATTCAGATATCTTTTCTTCATTTTCCTAGAAGGCTTTCGAAAGCATTGAAGAGTTTCAATATTGCATAATTAGATTCAAGATATCATCATCGTTTCTGGAAGCTCTTGTTCTATTAGTAGCAATATGTGGCTTAAATACATCGAGCAGAAGTTTGTAATCTCCTCGAGAATATAGGCTTCACAAATAGAACACTCAACCCGAGCCTTGCTTTCACCTTTCTCTTTAGGTGGTTCAAATGCTGCTCAAACGGGTACATCTACCGATAATTGACGGACCCACTAACACGTGCCTCGTAGGATAGTGAATTGGCAAATGCTCCATGGAGTCGAAGAACCAAGGAGGGAACACCCTTTCAAGCTTGCACAGTGTTACTATAATTTCCTTCTCCTGCTTTTCTAGACGATCGACAAGCAACTTAGTAAAACAAAGATCTCTGAAGAATATGCTCAACTTGTCAACGGATCCCAAATGGCCGACGGTAATAATTCCCAAAATGCGATCGAATTAACCTCTCCATAAATACATGACAGTCGTGGCTCTTCATACCCGTTAGTTTGTTCTCCTTCGGGTCGACGCATCTTCTTAAATTTGACACGTATCCGTCAGGAAATTTTAGGCCCTGAATCCACCTAAAAGCTCACTTTATCCTCCATGTCTAGTAAAAAAATTGTCGTAGGCTGCTTATACTTCCCATTGCCTTTCTTTATCAAATTCAATGCAAGACGTCTACATATATCTTCCAAGTCCAACCTGGCCTTGGGATTGTCTTTCGTCTTTCCTTTACGTCAATCAGTATTGATCATGTTGTCAAACATATTCTTCTCGATATGCATGACATCCAGTTTATGTTGATCAGATTGGTACTCCAATAAGGCAGGTCCCAGAATATACTTCTTTTCGTCCAATTATGAGTACGGCCAAATTCATCACACTTGTATCCCTTTGTAGGCTCTTCGATAGCACTTGAAAAATCTTTGACCTCCTTCTATATCGTGCCTCCGGTCCACCTTGGCGGTGGATTGGTCTTCTCCACAAGGCCGGCACAAATGCATTTTTGTTCCTTCGGAACGGATGGTCCTTCGACAAGAACTATCGATGACAATCGAAGAAGAACGTTTTCCTCGTGTTTTAAATGGAAAAGCCTTCGTGCGGTCCATGCAATATGGACATGAGAGACGACCATGAGTGCTCCATCCAGATAACATTCCATAGGCCAAAAGACGTTGATGTTCCACATCAGTGCGGCCCTCATATAAAATTTTGCTTTCTAGAAACATCGTAGGTATTGGCACCTACTCCCACAGCTGATTTAACTCATCTATCAATGGCTGTAAATACGCATCGATGTTCCTCTTCAGATTGTTCGGACCCGGGATAATAACGGTGAGAAACATATACGAGTCTCTATGCACATCCAAGGCGGTAAATTGTACGGAGTGATGATCATAGGCCAACACGAATACTGGGAGACCGAAAGTCTGAATGGGGTAAAACCATTAGAGGAGAGACCCAATCTGACATTACATGAATTCGAAGCAAAATTTGGATGCTCTCGATCAAAGTGCTTCCATGCTTCTCCATCGGATGGGTGATCCAATACTCCTTCGATCTGTTCCCGTCTGTGCCAGCTCATATTTTCTACAGTCTCCTTCACCATAAACAACCTCTGTAACCGCAACGTCAACGACAAGTAGTACATCGAATCGGTAGGCTTCCATACACCGGAAGTACTACTTGAACTTGTTGCCTTGTAGCGATCAACACTACAAAATTTGCACATGTCTCATCCTTGTCGTCTTTGTAGTACAACATGTACCCGTTGCGACATGCATCAATTTTCTCGTATCCCATCCAGAGAGATCTCACCATCCTCTTAGACCAGTAGAAGTCTATAGGTAACTTTGTACCTTCCGACAAGATCTCTATAATCAACTCGATGATTTGGTTCTAGCATTCTTGAGACATGTTAAAATTGACTTGATGCTCAGTAGTCTTGTAACCACCTCCAACAGTGAATGATCCTCACAACCAGATACACAGGAGTCCTTTCATTCTCCAGCAACACCATGAACTTTGAAGCATCGGCATTCGGTGCCTCCTCTATCGCATCATGATTACCTGGATCAAAACTTGGCCCCGCAGCGTCAAAAACCATGTTCGTCCACCCTTCGTCGTAACTGGTCATGGACATCCATATACGGGAAATTAGGCTCCATCTCCATGCTAAAGGCACAAGTTCTCCGTGTGACGTTCGCTGATATTAATTTGGTATAAAACCTCTCGAGTACAAATGATATGTCACATCCACTTCTTAATGATATTTCATGTTGCGACATCTCACACATGGACACTTAATTTTGGTACGGTCCATGTACTGAGGGAACGCCTTGGCGAACTGCAAGAATTGCTCTACCCCATGTATAAATTCATCCTGCACACCGCATGTCATCAGGATGACGATTGTATATCCACGAACGATGTCGCAGATAATAATTCATATCCATTTGACAATAATTCTACAAAGATAGATACACATTATTCGAGTATATTCTAAATTGATGCATATAGACACATAAGTATCAAATGTGTCATCACATGTTCAACAAGAAGCCCCCCTCTCTGACCCCCTATACTTTTTGCTTCTCATTCGACTCTCTCAGCTCCTATTCAGCATCATTGTAACCTCCTTGAACCGATTTCTAGAAAATTTCTAAATTTTTGAAAATTTTATTTTCTAAGATCTTCTTGAATCATCAAAACACCGATTTTGATTTTTATAATTATTTATATGATATATATTTTCGATCGCAATATGTTATGGAAATTTGTTATTGGGTTATTGGCTTTTCGAACGGTTTACTGAAAATCTTATAGATTTGGACTTATATAAAATAAATAAGTTATTTCGAGATTTCAAAAATATTTTATTTACTAATAAATGATTGTTAAGTATATGTATAAATAATTAGTGAATAAATTAGTATTATTTAAGTCATTAGAAATATTGGCTAAATTGTAATTAGCCTATTGTTAAATTAGTTTTTATTAGTAATTAATCAGTTAATTATTAGCTAATAATATTTAGTGCTAATTAAATCAACAAATAGAAATAACGTTAGGTCAGCAGTTAGTGGTTAGTATGTTAGTTTTCACTATTTCCTATATTTCTATACATGTATATTTTTTTAGGGTTTTTCCCAACCTACCCTATATATAGGCCCTCTTCCCAATGCTACAAGGAACTAATCCCTAGGTATTCATTTGCAGCCGCCAACCTATCCTCCATGGATAGAACCCAATCCATCCCTCCGGCCGACACAGCCACCATAGCCACACCCAACAGCGACCACGGCCAATGGCTGGATTCCGACAACACTACCTCCATACCTCTCCAATCCATCCGCCACCGCCACCATCAAAACCGACCACCATCCTCACCATTGCTGCCAACACCACACCCGAACTACCACTGACCGCCACCATAAGCCAGCGCCACCACCATTCACCAGATCCGCCGCCCCCCATTCGACAAAACAACCACCAGAACCATCCATCCCCCAGTCGACCACGGCCAATGGCCGCACCACATACAGTCAACACCACCGCACCACTCTCCCCCACCGGCCATTTTCGACCACCAACGACAGCCGCCACCACCGTTCATCATCCCCACCACTATTCAACCACCCATCTCAAGGAAAAAAAAATAGGAGAGACCCCTATACCGTTCTTTCCCGCCGTCCCTTCGGTCACCGCTCTGTCCTTCGCCCTCGTGAGCACCCCACGTGCCCGACCAGTCGAATCGACCTCCTGGCGCCGCCCAAAGTCCACCGGCGTTCCCCGCCGCTGAGCGACACCGACCCCAGCAGCGCTCCGCCACTCCTGGCCGCGTCCTCCCGTAGCCGCCCCTTGGCGAGACCCGCCGGGCGCTGCTCCGCGTCGGAACCCCAGCTCGCCGAGAAACCCCCGCTGTGAGCCATCATCTCCGCCTCCTTTCACTTCCGTAGGGAATTAAGTTGGGGGAGAACAGAGCCCCCCCCCCGATTAGTTAATATATATAATAGTTTATATTAAGTTAATATAATAGTTTATATATAGTTAATATAATAGTTTATATATAAGTTATATATATAAATAGTTATATATTAGTTTATATATAATTTATATAGTATATAATGATGGTAGTATTATTATTACTATTATTATATTATTATTATTATTATTATTATTAAGTATTATTGTAATATTGTTACTAGTATTATTAATATTATTGATTAATTTATTAATTTATAGTTAGGAAATTTTAGTTAATTAGTTTTGCTATCAATATGAATATAGGGATACTTATGTGTAATGTTGTTGTATAGTTGTAATATTTTACCTAGTAATATTTTACAAATATTGCTTAATTAACAACCATTTTAATATGGGTTTGGCTATATATGAATCTTTCGATATTTCAAAGACGATTTTGACCTAAAATAATATTTTAGTATTCTTTTTAATAAAAATTCGTGTTTTACCAAAAATAAGAATGTAGAGACCCAAATGGTTTTTTTTTCATTATGTTTTCAGATATATATAATATATATATATATATATATATATATATATATATATCATAAATGATTTTCGAGGAAGTATATGTATTTGTTATGTTTTTCTTTCAGAATCTTAAGTCACGACTTCAATAGTCGTCTTCTCGTTCTTGTTTGATTGTCGTGCCAAACTCTAACTTAGGACTTTTATATACCAAACTAGGCTATTTGGACTATTCAGGACTCATTGGACTGCCATGTCATCGTTTGGGACCCTTTGTGGAGCATATCATTGTACCTACTTTGTGTCGACACGTTCGTGTCGCGTACGTCGACTCCAACCAAATCAGGCGAGTACATTCTCTGACCGTTTCATACTTGATAAGATTTATTTACGCTCTAGATTACTTGATGCTGTCACGATGTTTAACACGGATTGGTACTATATGGATCCCTTCATGAGATGTTATCCCCCTCGGGAGCATCGGGTTACAGTATGTCATATGCGTTTCACTTTCATCATGTACTCCGGTGCTTCACCATTCATGTGCACTCTCGATTTATGTACTCTCATGTTCACAGAATTCCCATGTTTACATTCATGTGCACCCATTTATGGGCCCCATGTGATATCATGTGCAATAACATAGCCTGTCTAGATCCTTGTGTATTGATTAGGGTACGGGGGAGTATAATAGTCATGTGGACAATTTCCAAAGTAGTATAGTCTTGCAAACTCTCATGTTTATTATCAAGCGTTCACATGTCTAGCTTGTACTCTAAATCACTAGTTCACTGTAGCTCTTTACTTATAGTAGATATTTCATTACAGTCTTCTCTTTTACTCATATATATTCCCAGCGTTTTATGTATCTTACTCTATTGCATATTTATATATCCTGTCATATTATGAACTGCGTAGATGTACTGTGCTCGCTCCCGTCCTGACTAGACTGTTGATAAATTTTACAGATAGCTTGGAGGTTACCTGCAGCCTAGAGGAGACACAGTAGAGGTTGGAGTAGATATCTAGGGTTTTTCTTATTTTATTTTCAGTTGTCTTGAGTTGTATTTACTTTATGGATTACTGTATTTGAGATTTGATATGTTTCTAGATTTGTGATATCTTAGACACTTAGCCTTCTATCTGCTGTATTCTTTGTGGATTTCAGTATCTATCTTTATCGTATTCTACCTTAGACGTGATTGAGACTGTATTTGTTATGTCACCTCCATTCGAGTGTATATACTGTACATGTATTATATTGTTCGATGATTGACCTAGGACAGCGTTCTACCGCCGACACTGCGGCGTAGGCTGGACGTACCCACTTCTCGTGCCCTTACTCTAGGGTGCGGGTCGTGACACGTTTTTAGTGGTGGCCTATGCAGGTCGAGTTTGTGTAGTGGTATTCGAACAAGAGTATCACTACAGCCTACAGTAGGATTAGGATATATTTTGAAGGTACTCAATCACAGTTAGGATTCCTTGGAGATTCCTGAGATGACCCTTAAGAATCTATTATAAAATATCTCGAAAATTGATTCTAATAGTTTATATTTATCTTTCTTAGTTAGTTAATGAATTTGATTTTTGGTATCCATTGTTGATTTAAATTTTTGTCAAGATGAAATTATATGGGCTAGGTCATCTCAGTTATGGAATCTAGTCTTCTACAGTCACATTAGCCAGCATGGTGAGGACATATAGTCTGATTTTTGGATATATTTCTCGGATGTGGGAATTTAAGTTTTTGCAGCCAAGCTAGCGGCATCGCAAAATTTTAAATACCATGATTCTAGAGGTATGTGCCTTAGTCGAGGACTTTGCGATTAGCATAGCCTTGCTTACTAGTATGACGAGGATTTAGAGTACCAAGATTTTGGATAGACGCATATGATTATCAGATTATACCTTAAATACTTTTGAACATGTTTTCTCTACTTCTGTTTCAGTCCTTTAAAAAAAATTGTTTTGTTTTGTTGCTTCTCATTATTTAACTTAGGAGTAGGAATAGGAGTAGCTTTAGCTGTTATTATAAACTTTGTGTAACTTCTTGCTATGAATTTCTTTATGATACAATGAATCGATAATTTTTGCTAGACCTTATCTTGGATTTGATATTATAGTTCTGGTTTCGAAATGGTTCCTTCTTTTAAACAGATAAGCAGAACAGATTCTATTATCATTCTTTTTCTGCCAATATTTTTACCATCATTCTTTGTCTTATATAATTGTCCTGATTACATCAATCCCCGATCTCGTATCTAATTCTGTCAGCTATACTTTGAAACCCTTGAATCTTTATGTCATTTTACCTGCGAATGTTGAGGAGTGAGCTGTACGTAAATCAATAATCATCTACTCGAAAAGGACTTGATTTGTTATCTTGTAATAAACTTGCTAGGGGCATAATGTGATGGACCTTGATATAGGTTGGGATAGAGATGCGACTGAAATTGAGGATGAAATCAAGAGATTTATATTATCAATTTAGGAACAATAATACTTAGAGAAATATTTTGGGTATGAATGATTCCTGGATGTATTTCTAAAACTAATGAGGATATTCAAGGTAAACCTAGTTTTGAGGACTTAGAAAATCTTGGTTATTGATTCTTGGAAACTTTCACTCTAAGGCTATGTAGAGATTTAGTAATGAAAAAGAGAATTTAATTGTATTCAATGATTAGGCGAAATTGAAGTAGATATTGTAAGAAGGTGACTAGAGACAGAGAGAACACAAGGATTTTAAGTTATAGGAATTAGTTTTAGATGATTAAAAAGAAAAAATTGTAGAATTCAACAAGGATAATATTTAAAGGTGAACGTTGAAGAAAATAAGAAGGTTGATTTATAAATAAGAATAAATTTTGTATGACATAGTGGTATTAGAGTTGAGTAAATACGAGACTTGATTTAAACAAGTTCAAGGATTTCATAAACTGGATCTAGAGGTTTCAGACTAAATTAGGACGAGGTGAAGGAATTTGAAAATTTTGAGTAAGTGAATAAGTGTTGGTTCCTAAATAAGAGGGGTATGCTTCATGGAAAATATTTTAGAAATTTAGAATTTTTTCTATGGTGATCATGGTAAAGGTTGAGGTGATTGAAGTCATAAATCTTGGTGGTAGGCATATAAAGGTTGAATTTTCATATCAGAACTTGTGAGATGAAGATGCGATTGGCAAATTATGACCAGATGACTTAATGAAATCAGAGACAGATGATTAACTTGACTTCCCTACGAAATCTTGCCTCTTATTTTCCTATCAAAGGAGGAATTTGTCTTATTACATATATTTGAATCACCCTTTAAAAGTTTTCAATATCATTGAATCCTAGCTTCCTTAATCACGACCAATCAACTTTGATCATCTGTTCTTATCATATTAATATCTTGGGTTGTACTCAATGAATTAAATTTAATTGTGACCTGAATCTCCATCCTGTATGCTCGTGCCAGACTTCGATGACCTTGTCCTCCATATTGCCAAATCTTGATTTTCCAGAAATGATCAACTTAGATCGTATCGAGACTAGATATTCTTGATATATATATTGTGATTGAATTTTGATGCTATTGAAATTCGTTCTTTAAACTTTTGATTTGAATTTTTTCTTTGAATAGTACCCCTTATCGTACCAATAGTCTTGACCCTTGACCGTACTCAATTTATTTGAATTCCATCGTGACCTGGATCTCTATCATATGTTGCTCGTGCTCAAAAATATCGATTTCATTCTTTTCGAACCTGAATTCAAATATTGATTAGCCCTATTCTTCATCGTGTCAATATTTTAATCGTAATCAAACATCGATACCAACATCACTCGTGCATAAAACTCTGATTTATTCTTAAAATGACTAAATTCTGTTCCAATCGCGATTGTCACGATCCACACCCGTTTTTTTAAACGGATACGAGACGTGTCCAAGCCAGCCTACGCCGCAGTGTCGGCTAGAATGCTGTCACGGTCATGAAGATCAAAATCACAAATAATGCTCATTCACATAATTAATTTAACTTACAATGATCACAAGTTTTACATTTGTAGAAAAATATAAACTTGTACAAATAAATGAATGACTACAACTCAACTATCTAGCTAGTCTCTAGGCTTTTGTCTGCAAGTATTCCCGTCACTCCGCAAGCTAAGTGAATCCACGGCTAACCTAAAAATGTTGGTTTCCAGTCAGGAATGGAACGAGCACAATTCACTGAATGCAATTTCAAATAAAGAAAATGACTATACAACAGAGGTTAGACATCAATTACATGTTTTTGAAAATAAACAGGAAATACGGAAAACCAATATCAAATAAATAGACACAAAATACTTTCCCCAACTATTAGAAGTACCTTTGATATGTGATTAGTCTGGGACACTATACCGCACGGTCTACGAGGTCTACTTGCATGAAAGATAAGCACTGTCTATGAGGACTACTTGCAGAAAAATAAGCACTGTCTACGAGGTCTACTTGCAGAAAAATAAACGTCTACGAGTTCTACTTGCAAAAAAATAAGCACTGTCTACGAGGTCTACTGCAGAAAAATAAGCACTGTCTACGAGGTCTACTTGCAGAAAAATAGCACTGTCTACGAGGTCTATTGCATGAAAATGAACACTGTCTACGGTCGGATCACACATCCTTGGTACTTCTCATTCCCGACTCAACAATTTATAATAGAGTATAAAATTACATAACCAATGGCCAATCAATAAATATAGTAATGATCAATGTCGAAATGTAGACAATAATCAGTACTCGCCTGTGGTCCTGTGCTGGTGTAACCGACAATCTGAACCACTCAGAATGCCACAATAGTCAAAACTCGTACAACAGTCCCCGAAAGCTGAAATAACATTACCAATATTCTTAGAATAATCAAATTAGCTAGGATTGCCTGTCCTTAAGTCCAATTCTGGACACAGGGGCAAAATGGTAATTTTGGGCCAAAACGGTGTCCGTCGTTGGACCCGCTTTGCACCGAAAATCGTGCCAGAGTCAACGGTCTCTAAAGTCGTCAAACTTATATCTACGGATCCATTTTTCGATACGAACTCAACCGTATGTCCAAAGTTGGATTCCGGCGGGCCTGCACAAAATCACCCGTTGAGTCGGACCGTGGGGCCCGTAAAACGGTAATCCGATCAACTGACTCAGAATCGGACCAAACTTGGCATACAGGACCAAAAAAATGATACGGTCCTGCTGGTAAGTTCCATCTCGATCTGACGAGCGTACACAAAGTAATTGAAAAACTTGCACATGGGGCGATACGGTGAATTTCGATGGATACGTATCAAATTCGTCGCGCACATGCAACCAATTTGAATTCCGTCAAAGCCGCACGACGACCAAGCCGTTACGCAGCTTTCGATCCTTTTGGTTTGCGACCACGTCGCCCGGATTGGTGGGACGCATGTCGTATCGAAGAGTTTTTTTTAATATTTTTAATATTTTAAAACAGATTTTCCTAAACTTTGGGAACTGTTTAATCGGCACGCAATGCATGAATATAGAAACGAAAAGAAGGGTTTCCATCTCCTATATATTGTCTATAAGTATCTTCAAATAGAATCTCAAAATCGAGCATGGGTTGGGAGAAAACTGTCCGTTAAGTAGAGTCGTTGGACTGGGTTTTTCTGTCCTATTTGGGACAGATTTCGTCGAACTTGGGTTTGATTTCCGGGCAATATAGGTTATCTAAAATAAATCCAATTAATGGGAGTTACAGTCCTAAGGGTTGTGATCATACCTGTGTGATCGGTTCGACGAATCATCAACCGTGGAGGCTGATAACTCGTAGCGAAGTTGGCACATCCGCTGTTGTAATCGCTGCTATTGCGCGGCTGATGTGTGCGCGTGGCCGACCTCCGGCAAACGGCGGCTGCCCTCGGTAGTGCACATGGCCAGGATGGGGTCGCCCACGTGGCTGGGGCGTAATTGGGGACTTAGGGTTTGAGTTCCGCACCCTCCTCTCTTGTAGTATGCTCGGGTTCTCCTTATATAGTATATATACGATTTGCAGCTGTGGGGATTTAACTTGTGGGTTGGGCCTTCCAGGGGCTCGGGCTCGTACTGCTACTGTAGCTACGCTACAGTAGCAACTTCTTTTTTTTCTTTTATTCCTTTTTTCCTTTCTATATTATATATATATATAATATATATATATATACATATATATATATATATATATATATATATATATATATATATATATATATATATATATATATATATATATATAATATATATATATATATATAAACCTTATACAAAAAACTTTATAAAATCTAAAATAAACCCCAAATGTTATCTACTCCTAGGGTAGACCCTATCTGTGTGTATATATATATAATAATAATATTATTATTTAATTGACAAAATACTATAACCAATAATAATCAATTAATATTATATATATAATAACCTCAATACAATAATAATAAATATAATGAATTTCAAATAAACAATAATAGTGTATATATATATCAGTATGCGCAGTCTAGTAATCCTAAAATGCACAAAGACCCATTTTATACAAGTGTCATTGAATATCTACTAATAATAATTTTTATAGTTTTAATTATGAATACTTAGAAAATATTCATTAAATCCTTAAAATGAAATACCACCCTCTCATATCAAATTCCATCAGCACGAATGTCATTGGGCGTGCCGCATGACTACATGAGCTTGGGCTTGCTTTGGGTCCAATCTGGACTAGTTCGGTACAACCGGGTCCCCTTAAACTCAATAATATAATTATTAAATAAATAAAACATCGGTAAGGGTTATGTCGCAACTCGGCCTGGTTTTTCTAGTTAGGACATTACTATGGCTCAACCTTCCCTACCAGGGCTAATACTCTAGTCAAAGCACGCCACTGCACTATTCGTGCCACGATTTCTTGTCACCTTGCACTCCAAAACTCCGCCATGGCTATAGTCATCTACCGTAATAATTAACTAAGTAATTATTTATAAAATATTAAAAATCACCATTTAATTCAAATAAATAAATAAAATATAATTCAAAATTTCGGGAAGAGGGGTTATAAATCTACCCACCTTAAAATAATTTCGTCCTCGAAATTCTAATTCGCAACTATTTCTTAAATTCAAAAGGAAGTCTACCATTACCTTAATCTCCTCAAATTTTAATTCCTCAAAAATAGTTTATATCCTTCTCATTGGCCATTTTGGCAACTACAAAAATCTCGAGGACTTCTACCCACCTTTGGTCACACTACTCTCTCAAATGTAAGTCCCTAAAACTTTATAATCATCGAACTAATTGCTAAAAATTTCTACCAATATATATCTACTGTAGGTGACATCTATAATCCTCTCTTATCTATCAAACAACCCAAAATTTAACAAGCAACGAATTTGTACAAGTAGCGGAGGATATTGGTAAATTCTAATAAGTATGACCATTTGTCGCTCTGAAATAGGAAGGACAGGAAAATAAGAAAAAACAATCGAGAGTAAAGATAAAATTTCTAGAGCGGTAGAGAGTATTCAATGCTGCAGATGGAATAAAAGTTTACGAACCATTGACTTATTTGCTAAAGTGGCTACTTTAGTCTAGTTACTTGCTAAATCGAAGCACCCTTCGCCTCTTAGAGTTGATTGCAATCCGTACAATACAGAAGTTCCATTCTCGAAATTCTAAACAAGGTTCTATAATAGAACAGAATTTGAGAAGTCAAGATCGTGATCTTTCCCGTAGTTATTTAAACATACGAGCAAGGGATAAAATGCAATACAAGATCGTATCGCGACTTCCTGGTAGATGGAATAAGGGTTACGAATGACCTCACATTCTAAGAAGGGGAGACAACATAATGGGTATAGGTACCTATTTCCGAAAGTTCGGTTTTATAGTCCAAATATGGTGGTATGCATGGATGGATTTTACTGTGTCTTAATGGGTTTCTTAATTGGGCATCAATCGTCAGTTGGATGAACCTTGGACTTCAATCTATATGGACTGGACAAGATCCCTATGATAAGACTATTTCTACTAGGTTAGGGTAACCTAGAATAGATTTCACCTAAGTGGTCGAGCTAGTTGCCTGTCTGGTTGGTTAGCTAGATCCCTAAAGCCCAAAAATACGTCTTCCTTGACTTTTGTGTTTAAGTAACACGAGAAGGCACAATTGAGTAGCACACTGGTGACATGTGCGTAGTGGCTTCGAGTAGATCACCACCATATATTGGGTTGAATGAATTGAGTCAAGGTTGAGTCTCTAATTGTAGTTGGAAAGTTTATCGATATTATGGTAAGGGTTATAGCTAGTCCTTTTTACCTGCAAGTCGTACCATAAAAATAGAGTATAAGGGGACGTGTTTGAGTGGGACATGATATACCTAGATGAAGGTGAACTCGTCTAGGCCTTGCATATGCAGTTTGTTGGAAGATAACAGCTGGTCTCGTGCTCCGAATATTAATGACACGGCCGAGGACACAAAATGATCTAAATGGAAAGTGGGAGTCCATAGGGCACTAACTATCATTCTAATAAAAATTTATTCTAATCAAACGGTGATCTTCGTATATCCTAAAACTTTAATAGGCTTACAGTCTACCCACCTTAGAAGCTAGGATATGATTTTAGGAATGATGAGGTCAGAAAAATTCCAAAGTCCGGATATTGTACCTCGACTCTTGTAAATGAAGAATAAGGCACGGCATAACGGAATACCGTAGATATAGGTCAAGTCAAGGATTATTTCCCAATAAATAGAAAATGAGTGTGTACTAAGACACATGGTTGATAAAATAGAATGATCTACTCGTCCATAGTATACAAGAGTTATCGATGGAAAACCCAACTCTAAGGAAAAAAGATTCCTAACAACTGAGTCGTGAATTTCTATTGGTGTCAAACCTGCCAGACTATTGTCACAAGAGTTCTAGGGTTATGGGCTTAAGGGTTGCTAGTTAAAGCAAGCTTCAAGCAAATAATTTGAGGCTCACAACAATTGGTCTCCTGAGCATAGGTAGTCCCCTAGGTTGGCATTTATTCAAGGAAAAGATCCTAATCATTCTCGGCTCCAATGACTAGGAGATCAAGATTAGCAGGTTTAGTGTCGAAGGGAGGATGAGTAACTCAAGGCAAGGTTCCAATCACTGAGCTGGCCGATGGTAGCTACACTTGCGTTTACAACTATCATAGCCATGGGGAGTACTCTGTATCTATCTATCAAATACGAGATTTCATCTTTCCAATCAGTGAAGGACAAAAACAGTAAAGAGTTCAAGAGACGTCATTGAATACCATTACGTGATTCAAAGGCGAATGCATAATTCAAGAGGAATTATCAAGCAATTGCGGACGAGATCCTGGAGACATCTATATCTCAATCCACGTAGCGTAATTAGATGAAGAGCGAACCAATTGCATCATGGTTGATCAGACCGTAATACAATTATTCTGATTAGACAATATGTTAGCGGGCGTCCCCAATAAACATATGTCTTGAATCAAGCTCGATAAAAGGGTAAGCTTGCAAAAACTAGGCTGTAATAGCAGCGTTGGTCAAGATAGTCAAGATACAAGTACGCGAAATTTTTGAAAATGGGCACAAGTAGTTCGAGTTTAGAGAGAATCAAAACTTACCTAGTGTTCTTGCTTATACAGTCAATCCTACTATCTTCTATTCATAAGGCCTTGGTCGACTAATGGGTTATGGACTTCTGAATTCTATACTCCAGGTATACCTATTAGTGTCAGTCAGTTACCTCGTCAATGGATCACAAGGACCACGTAAGGTCAGGTTGGGAGACATGCTACCGAACTTACAGAGCTTCCACTAGTTTGGCTTTGGATCTTACGGGACGAACATGTATTTTTTTGTCCTCTATGGTATCCTAAACTTGTAATCACGTCTAAAATTATGTTACCGAGAATTATGCCTCGCCCATATACTTCGGCCGTGGTAACCCTTGGTTCCGTGATTCAGATGTGATATGCTATCGGATACTCTACCTTATATTGACACAAGGGTATCTAAGATCTAAAGAGGTCAACGAGAACATAGTTTTAACAATGTTCCATAGACTATGATTCTTCGAAATAATTTCACTTCTGGGGGTTGTGCCTTGCCAGTGCGCTGCCGGCTGCAGTGAACCCACACTCTCCACTCTCAGGTAATTGGCGACAGTGCGCTACTATCTAGCCATCACAGTCGTTAAATTACCCTAACTATACTCCTAATAACTTCAAAGAGCTGCTAGAGATTCAATCTTGTTGACTATGATAGAAAGTGTAACATCTGCCTATAAGTCTCAATCCTTAAAGTAAAAGACTGATCGAAAGGAAATATCTGAAGACAAGTGAAGTAAGAACATCCTAATCTTATCTCATATATATTTCAAATGGCTAGGGAAAAACTTTGAATCAAATCTAACAAGGGATTCATACAGGAATAACAGAATCATGAATTATAAACCAATTCCATACAGTAAAAATAGAATTTAAAACAGACAATACTAACTTATGATATAAGATTTATATCTATATAGAGCAAAAGAAAACTGAGTAGGTTATCATGATTATAGCCTTAATTTTGAGAAAGCCTAACTAATCAAGTGAGTAGTATACCCACGTTGGATCATATCATCACATCAAAAGCAATAGTGTGTCTATAGGGATCTAGCAAGCTATCTGAATTTAATAATTCTAAATTGCATGGCCTATCTAACAACCTTAACTACCCGACAGTCAATTTGAACAAGGGACTCCTAGTCATAGTCATTCTCTTAAATTAATTTAATCCCTAATTCGTGAATGAGCATTTTCTAGTCGCAGGCTCGCAATAGTATAAATAACTTAAGTATTGTCACAAGTTTACATGATTTGCGAAAACAGACCTGCATGGGCCACCTCAAAAACTTGTCACGACCCGCACCCGTTTTTTTAAAACAGATACAAGACGTGTCCAAGCCAGCCTACGCCGCAGTGTCGGCGGTAGAACGCTGTCACGGCCATGAAGATCAAAATCACAAATAATGCTCATTCATATAATTAATTTAACTTACAATGATCACAAGTTTTACATTTATAGAAAAATATAAACTTGTACAAATAAATGAATGACTACAACTCAACTATCTAGCTAGTCTCTAGGCTTTTGCCTGCAAGTATTCCCGTCACTCCCCAAGCTAAGTGAATCCACGGCTAACCTGAAAAATGTTGGTTTCCAGTCAGGAATAGAATGAGCACAATTCACTGAATGCAATTTCAAATAAAGAAAATGACTAGACAACAGAGGTTAGACATCAATTACATGTTTTTGAAAATAAACAGGAAATACGGAAAACCAATAGCAAATAAATAGACACAAAATACTTTTCCCAACTGTTAGAAGTACCTTTGATATATGATCAGTCTGGGACACTACACCGCACGGTCTACGAGGTCTACTTGCATAAAAATAAGCACTGTCTACGAGGTCTACTTGCAGAAAAATAAGCACTGTCTACGAGGTCTACTTGCAGAAAAATAAACACTGTCTACGATGTCTACTTGCAAAAAAATAAGCACTGTCTACGAGGTCTACTGTAAAAAAATAAGCACTGTCTACGAGGTCTACTTGCAGAAAAATAAGCACTGTCTACGTGGTCTACTACATGAAAATAAACACTGTCTACGGTCGGATCACACATCCTTGGTACTTCTCATTCCCGACTCAACAATTTATAATAGAGTATTAAAATCAAATAACCAATGGCCAATCAATGAAATATACTAAATATCAATATCGAAATGCAGACAATAAACAATACTCGCCTGTGGTCCTGTGCTGGTGTAACCGACAATTTGAACCACTCAGAATCCCACAATAGTCAAAACTCGTACAACAGTCCCCGAAAGCTGAAATAAATATTACCAATGTTTTTAGAATAGTCAAATTAGCTAGGATTGCCTATCCTTAAGTCCAATTCTGGATACAGAGGCAAAATGGTAATTTTGGACCAAAATAGTGTCCGCCGTTGGACCCGCTTTATACCGAAAAGCGTGCCAGATTCAACGGTCTCTAAAGTCGTCAAACTATATGTCTACGGATCCGATTTTTCGATATGAACCCAACCGTATGTCCAAAGTTGGATTCCGGCAGGCCGTGCACAAAATCACCCGTTAAGTCGGACCGTGGGACCCGCGAAACGACGATCCGATCAACTGTCTCAGAATCGGACCAAACTTGGCATACAGGACCAAAAAAATGATACGTTCCTGCTGGCGCAAGTTCCATCTCGATCTGACGAGCGTGCACAAAGTAATTGAGAAACTTGCACATGGGCCAATACAGTAAATTTCGACGGATACGCATCAAATTCGTCGCGCACACGCAACCAATTTGAATTTCTTCAAAGCCCACACGACCACGAAGCCGTTACATAGCTTTCGATGCTTTTGGTTCGCGACCACGTCGCCCGGATTGGTCGGACGCACGTTGTATCGAAGAGTTTTTTAATATTTTTAATATTTTAAAACAGATTTTTCCTAAACTTTGGAAACTGTTTAATCGGCACACAATGCATGAATATAGAAACAAAAAGAAGGGTTTCCATCTTCTATATATTTTCTATAAGTGTCTTCAAATAGAATCTCGAAATCGTGCATGGGTTGGGAGAAAATTGTCCGTGAACTAGAGTCGTTGGACTGGTTTTTCTGTCCTGTTTGGGACAGATTTCGTCGAACTTGGGTTTGATTTTTGGGTCAATATAGGTTATCTAAAACAAATCTAATTAATGGGAGTTACAGTCCTAAGGGTTGTGATCATACCTGTGTGATCGGTTCGACGAATCATCAACCGTAGAGGCCGATAACTCGTAACGAAGTTGGCGCATCCGCTGCTGTAATCGCTGCTATTGCGCGGCTGATGCGTGCGCGTGGCCGGCCTCCGGCCAGCGGTGGCTGCCCTCGGCGGTGCACATGGCCAGGATGGTGTCGCCCACGTGGCTGGGGCGTAGTTGGGGACTTAGGGTTTGAGTTCTGCACCCTCCTCTCTTGTAGTATGCTCGGGTTTGCTCGAGTTCTCCTTATATTAGTATATATGCGATTTGCAGCTGTGGGGATTTAACTTGTGGGTTGGGCCTTCCCAAGGGCTCGGGCTCGTACTGCTACTGTAGTTACGCTACAGTAGCAACTTCTTTTTTTTTCTTTTATTCTTTTTTCCTTTCATATATATATATATATATATATATATATATATATATATATATATATATATATATATATATATATATATATATATATATACATATATATTTTATATTTTTTTTATATATTTTATATTTTTTATTTTATATATATATACATATATATTATATATATATATATATATATATATATATATATATATATATATATATATATATATATATATATATATATATATATATATATATATATATATATATATATATATATATATATATATATATATATATATATATATATATATATATATATATATATATATATATATATATATATATATATATATATATTATTTTATATATATATATATATATATATATATATATATATATATATTATTTTATATATATATATATATATATATATATATATATATATATATATATATATATATATATATATATATATAAACCATATAAACCTTATACAAAAAATTCTATAAAATCTAAAATAAATCCCAATGCTTTATACTCCTAGGGTAGACCCTATCTGTGTATATATATATATATATAATAATAATAATAATAATAATAATAATAATAATAATAATAATAATAATAATATTTAATTGACAAAAATACTATAACCAATAACAATAAAATAATATTATATATAATAACCTCAATACAATAATAATGAATATAACGAATTTTAAATAAACAATAATAGTGTATATATATATCATTATGCGCAGTCTAATAATCCCAAAATGCACAAAGATCCATTTTATACAAGTGTCATTGAATATCTACTAATAATAATTTATATAGTATTTAATTATGAATAGAAAATATTCATTAAATCCTTAAAACGAAATACCACCCTCTTATATCAAATTCCATCAGCACGAATGTCATTGGGCACGCCGCATGACTACATGGGCTTGGGCTTGCTTTGGGTCCAATCTGGACTAGTTCGGTACAACCGGATCCCCTTAAACTCAATAATATAATTATTAAATAAATAAAACATCTGTAAGGGTTATGTCGCAACTCGGCCTAGTTTCTCTAGTTAGGACATTACTATGGCTCAACCTTCCCTACCAGGGCTAATACTCTAGTCAAAGCACGCTATTGCACTATTCGTACCACGATTTATAGTCATCTTGCACTCCAAAACTCCGCCATGGCTATAGTCATCTACCGTAATAATTAACTAGGTAATTATTTATAAATATATTAAAAATCACCATTTAATTTAAATAAATAAATAAAATATAATTCAAAATTTTGGGAAGAGGGGTTACAGCGATTCAGCTTCATACTATTCTTGATCGTACCGAAAATTAATGTTGGGTTATGCCGAGGCTACTATCATACTCTTCATCATATCTAAATACTATTTGACCAAGTTTAGACTGACTTTATCTTCTATCGTGTCGAACTAATGATTATGATCATGTTCGGATTTTAACACTTGTACCCAAACACTTTTCTGACCATGATTTTACTTTCTGATTATATCTGAACTCGTGATTTGTCATGCCTAGATGACCTGGCATGACTAGTAAACTTTGAATCCCATGGTCGTAATTTTAACGATTATGACTATACGTACCAATTTTGCCTCTGGATCGTGCTTAAAATTTTGTCCTTGATCACGACTACCCGATTTGATTATGAACTTGGCATAAAATTGAGTGATCATATCCGAAATAATTTTTCCATTGTGCCTAAAATCTTGATCTTCGATCACGACTATATGTGAACTTAGTCGTGTCCGAATTTGATTTTGATCATGTCTGAACAATTTTCTGTTAATGCCTAAATTTCAATTCTATAACTGCTCGTGCTATGAGTTCATTCCTAAATCATGCCTAGATTTTAATTTGGGTAACTTATCCTTGATCGTGCCTAAGTGATTTAAATCATTTTTAAATTTCTAATCACGACCGAGCCCTGATTCACGACTTAATTAATCTTGTCCATTAAATTTTGATCGTGCCTATAAGACTTTAATTTTGTATCTTGATTGTGCCAAAATTTTATCCTTGGTCATACCAGGTCTTGATTTTGATCGTGCTTGTGCGACCTTAACTCTGATCTTATCGAGCCTAGATTCTGTTGATCGTGCTATACTCGAATTTGATCCTATCTTGATCATAACCAAAACAACAATTGATTATATTAGTCGTGACTCGAGTCGTGCCTAAGATACTGAATCTTCGTTCTAAATCGTGCCTAGTTGATTCGACCATACTTTCACCTTATTTTGATCGCGCTTAAACATATCATTCTCCGTGATCGTGCCTAAGATTTTGACTATACTTTCCAACATATTTGAATCTTCGGTTGGCCTGTCAATTTTAAATTTTGAGGACAAAATTTCTTTAAGGAGGGTAGATTTGTAACCTCCTTGAACCGAATTCTAGAAATTTTCTAAATTTTTGAAAATTTTATTTTCTAAGATCTTCTTGAATCATCAAAATACCGATTTTGATTTTTATAATTATTTATATGATATATATATATTTTCGATCGCGATATGTAATGGACATTTGTTATTGGGTTATTGGCTTTTCGAACGGTTTACTGAAAATCTTATAGATTTGGACTTATATAAAATAAAATAAGTTATTTCAAAATTTCAAAAATATATTTATTTACGAATAAATGATTGTTAAGTATATGTATAAATAATTAGTGAATAAATTAGTATTATTTAAGTCATTAGAAATATTGGCTAAATTGTAATTATCCCATTGTTAAATTAGTAGTAATTAGTAATTAATCAGTTAATTATTAGCTAATAATATTTAGTGCTAATCAAAATCAACAAATAGAAATAACGTTAGGTCAGCAGTTAGTGGTTAGTATGTTAGTTTTCACTATTTCCTATATTTCTATTACATGTATATTTTTTTTAGGGTTTTCCCCAACCTACCCTATATATAGGCCCTCTTTCCAATGCTATAAGGAACTAATCCCTAGGTATTCATTTGCAGCCGCCAATCCATCCCCCATGGATAGATCCCCAATCCATCCCTCCGGCCGACACAGCCACCATAGCCACACCCAACAGCCGACCATGGCTAATGGCCGGATTCTGACAACCACCACCTCCATATCGCCCCAATCCATCCAGGCCACCGCCACCATCAAAACAGACCACCACCCTCACCATTGCTGCCAATACCACCACCCGAACCACCACTAACCGCCACCATAAGGGCCAGCGCCACCACCATTCACCAGATCCACCGCCCCCCATTCGACAAAACAACCACCAGAACCATCCATCCCCCAGCCGACAACGGCCAATGTGTCACGCCCCAGAACCAGAATACTGGAGAGCGGGGGCAGACATAGCCAGCTACGTATAATGGAATGGAATCCACTCCACTATATGGTCACGGCTGTCTAGATATATGAGGGTTTATCTACAAGCCATCAGTCTCTTATGGTCAATAATAAGCCTAGTGTCTCAATCACAAGCAAGTAAGTAAATGTTACAAGATGTAAGACCACCAAATATACAATAGTAAGGCGTCCCAAACATTACATATTCAGCTGATCATAAAGCTAGTCGTTACAAAATGTGAGGACTAGCAAGAGTTTAGTCATACATGATCAACCCTAGGATCTGTCAATCATGTTACAGCCCGTACGCAGACAGTAAATAAAAATGTACACGAGCTAACACTTGCTCGGCGGCTAAACGCTTCAAAAGAATAATTTTACAAGAGAGTGGGAGAGCCAAAAATAACCCACTCGTTGCCAGGATTCCGTCTAGTGGTCACCATGTGGCTGGAGCTTCGGTAGATCCTCTGGAGCTGCTCTGGTATCTGGCCATACAAAACCAGCTGAGTCAGATCCCAGAAAGAACAAGTGCCACAAAGGAGGCTTCACTTAGGAACTAAAACCAGCAATTAGCACAAGAGTATAATTGCATAATAAAAGACAGTAATTAAAGAAAAATACGACGAGTGATATACGATGAGATAACCATGGGACTATTCAGATAACCAGGTTACAACCCGTAAACCAAACAAGGACCGGGGTTGTAACCCTTCGTCTGAACAGAACTTGGCTTCTCTCACCATTTATCTGCAAGATAAAATAAGAAATCAGGACATGTAACAATCTTGAACAAAATCAAGACAAGAATAGACTGGTAAACTCTATCCGATCATTTCACGGCCAAGCAATAAGTACGGCTTGATACTTTAACTAACTAGGGTTATCACAGGCCTAGTTACTAGCAAGATGCAATGAGATGTTCCTCCAGCCACAAGCCCTGCAGCTAATCCAGGTTATCCAGGCGACTTGGATTCATTAAGAAGTTATCAATAATTATGTGCCCCACACGACGGTGGGCTGGAAATGTGCCCTACTCGACGACAGGCTACAAGTCCAAACAATTGTGGCCGGGATAACAGGATCACCTGTAACTGGAGAAATCTCTCATGACTACTGAATTATTCTAGTTATTAGCCTTAGTAAATTTTGGTGGGTACCCCTGACCGTGGTACTCAGGGGTCCCTGTCCTAGACATGATGCAAGACAAGACGTCATTTGTACAAGCACAATCGTCCACGATGTCCAGGCCATTCAATCTTGTCGTGTCTTGCTAGACGTCGCAACAGCGGTCCGAGAAATATCATGCCAGGTTTATCATGTCAAGAGTGTGCCACATCGGGCCACTATCATTCATTATTACTAGTCAAGAGTGCACCACCACGGGTCACTGTAAAGTCACTCTCATTTATCAAGGAGAGGAGAAACTTGCACAATTAAATAATAATATAATATAATATATATATTATTGAAGCCAAGGAGAAACTCTACAACTTTCATGTTGGGAGTGAGAAGAAATTCTGACCACAATTCAGGCAAATAAAACATTAAACAATCAAAGTGGACCTTATGCGGCCTAAAAGTGGGATAACGTACATGCGGTCAAAGAAAGTAGGAGGCCACCCATGCGGCCAGCCAAAGCTTATGCGGCCAGAAAATAACTGAAGGGGGCCATGCGGCTCGCAAGAAATATTCATGCAACCAGAAAAGTCAAGGAGAGAGGAAACCGCAATAAATGCAAGCTTCCACTCAAGCAAAAGAAAATGGACACATGGCCACTCAAGTACAGGGGCCATGTGGTCTAAAAGTGAGTGGCCATGCGGCCATATGCTTCTCATGCGGCTCACTTGATAGCTAAGCATGCAAATACAAGGCATATAAAATATGCAACATGGCAAGGCACATTAAAATATTAAAATATGCATCCTGACAAAGCGTATAAAATATGTTGCATGGCAAAGCATATGCGGCTGGCTTAATCTCCAAAAGTAAATGCCAAGAAAGGCATGCATTAATATGCCTTCATTTGGAAAGCAACCATATGCGGCTTATTAGAAAATGCCATGCGGCTCACTTGATAGCTAAGCATGCAAATACAAGACATATAAAATATGCAACATGGCAAGGCACATTAAAATATTAAAATATGCATCCTGACAAAGCGTATAAAATATGTTGCATGGCAAAGCATATGCGGCTGGCTTAAGCTCCAAAAGCAAATGCCAAGAAAGGCATGCATTAATATGCCTTCATTTGGAAAGCAACCATATGCGGCTTATTAGGAAATGCCATGCGGCTGGACTAGGCACTAAGTGCATTAGAGAATGCAAAAAGCATAAAATATTTAATGCTAAGGACTTAAATGCATTAAAGCATTTAAGTAATACTTATAAAGGACTTAAATGCATTAAACATTAAGTAATAAATATAAAGGGCTTAAATGCATAAATCATTGAGCCTTCAGAAGCCTATGCGGCTTGAAGGTGTATTAAAGCAATTTTTATAACTATAAGGCTTTAAATGCATTCTATTTAATGCTTTGAACTTAATGTTTTAATAATGCACTAATGCATTCTGGAACGTGCATGGGATTAAAGCTTTAATAATGCCTTAAGGCATTATGGAATTGATGCTTGGAATTAGTGCTCGGAATGCTATGCGGCTCTGGAACAATGCTTTGAATACCATGAATATGGAGTAGCCTGCGGCTGGCTACTCCATGTATTATTATGCGGCTGGCTTCTGTAAGTGCACTATAATATTAATATATTTCTGGCTCAAAGTTGTATGCATGCACGTTATTTAATTAAAGCAACTGCATGCAGCTAATATATATGCTTGGCCATGCGACCAGAAACTGTATACATGCATGTATTAATATAATGTGGCATTGGCCATATACGACTAGCCAAAGCAAGGCAATTAATTAGATGGCCATGCAATTAATGCGTGCCAGCAAATGATGAAAAATGGCCATGTGGCCAAGGTAATAAATTAATGCTCATGCGGCTGGATTTGTCCATGCGATAGGGAAGAATACTTGCCGCATGAAATAGTCATGCGGTCAAGTACTGTTCTTCTCCTCCAATTCTGAGAAGAAAAACACCATGAAGCCATGCTTCCAAGCTCCAAAACTCCATCATCCAGAGTCCAAATTCGAACTTCCATAGGTCAAAATGGGGCAGTACGAAATTCTCTACAACATGGAACCATCAAAACTTGAAAATAACAAGGTTAAACAGATCAAACCCAAGAAATCCAAAAATACCACAAAACTAGATTTACAAGAATTTAACCACGGAAATAAAAAATGTAAGTAGTAAAGTGGGTTAGAAACACATGAGAAAGACAATGAAATAATAAAAATGGACTTCCTCCATGAAGTAAGGTGCACTTGCCTAAGATCTCCCTCTCTCTCTGGTAGGTGAAGAGTAAAGATGGAGAAGAAGAAATGAGTAATGAGTAATAACGGAAGAGAGAGAGTGGGATTGATATTTATGGTAGAAGTGGTAGTAGGTGGGAGTGGTTCTCCACATGATAAACCAAAACAAGCAAGGTCAAATAAACCGAACCGAACCAAGCCAATGCAATTACCATGATGAACCATAAGCCAATTAAACCAATCAAACAAAATTAGCCAAAATTAACTAATCATGATTAACAAAAATACGGGTCCAAAACACGTATACGTACACTAAATACGTATCATAAATTTGGGACACTATATCCTACCCACCTTAAAAGAATTCCGTCCTCGAAATTTAATCAAGTGGCTAGAGATGCAGGGACAAGCTATACTAATCTCAGGCAAGCTATACAAAGCAATCAATCATGCAATCATGTATGTAAGCAAGGAAATCGAAGGCCCGAGAAAGAGGAAAGATATTCTGCTAGGAACCTCTCTGCCTACTCTGGATCAAGGCTTGGGCTTGGACATACTGCTGCGGTCTCTGCTGCTGGAATGCCTGGGCCTGCATCGGCAATGGTCTCGGGAACGGGTACTGCTGTTGCTACTAGACTGGAGCTGGTCTTCTAACTGAAGGACTAGAGAAAGCTGATGATGAACTCTTCCTGTTCGGGCAGTTCCCAATCCTGTGGTCCGGGGCACCACAAGCCAAGCACAAACCATGCGCCCTACGACACTCCGATACCACATGCCCTGGCTTCCCGCAGTGTGAACATCCCACTGCGGAAGACTGCTTCTGCCTCTGCTGCTGCTTCTGAGGGTACGTCGGGGCTGAATGCTGAACCGATGTTACTGAGGCCGCCCACCTCGGAGCTCCAATGGTCGAAGCTCTGACTGCTGGGGCTGGTGCTGAAGACTGGGTCATCTGACCGTGAGATCGCTTCCGACATCCGGTCTTGTCCACGATCTTGTGGGAGGTATACTCGTGCCTCCTAGCTGCTCTCAATACCGCATCAAATTCTGATGCTCAAACTGCTCCACTACCGATAAAATCTCGAGATGGAGCTCCTGCTGGAACTGCTGGACTCGATCTAATAATATCCTGATGAGACCCACCAAAGTGCCATCATCAGGCTCTGCAGGCTGAACTAGCTGGACTGGGGGCTCTGGACCCTCTGTAGGCATGACTCGGGAGGCTGCTCCTGAGTGCTGGGCCTGATCTTCTAGTTGCTGTTGGTCCACGGGAGGTACGTCGCCTTGCTGATCGGCAGGACCAGGAATAATATTACTGAAGAAGACGATATAGGAACAATAAGGAAGGACCAGGACAGATCAACGATTACAAGCATGTGATCAGGACAAGAATTTTAGGAATTCAGAGGATACGAACAGAGATCAAGGGCGAGTACTGATTGAGACATCTATTCGGTAAACTCTCACATATCTTGATTTACAAGACCTGCATGGGCCACCACTTAAACCATGTCACCCCCCAGAACCAGAATACTGGAGAGCGGGGGCAGACATAGCCAGCTACGTATAATAGAATGGAATCCACTCCACTATACGGTCACGGCTGTCTAGATTTATGAGGGTTTATCTACAAGCCATCAGTCTCTTATGGTCAATAACAAGCCTAGTGTCTCAATCACAAGCAAGTAAGTAAATGTTACAAGATGTAAGACCACCAAATATACAATAGTAAGGCGTCCCAAACATTATATATTCAGCTGATCATGAAGCTAGTAGTTACAAAATGTGAGGACTAACAAAAGTTTAGTCATACATGATCAACCCTAGGATCTGTCAATCATGTTACAGCCCGTAGGTAGACAGTAAGTAAAAATGTACACGAGCTAACACTTGCTCGGCGGCTAAGTGGAAGAGCCAAAAATAACCCACTCGTTGCCAGGATTCCGTCTAGTGGTCACCATGTGGCTGGAGATTCGGTAGATCCTTTGGAGCTGCTCTGGTATCTGGCCATACAAAACCAGCTGGGTCAGATCCCAGAAAGGGCAAGTACCACAAAGGAGGCTTCACTTAGGAACTAAAACCAGTAATTAGCACAAGGGTATAATTGCATAATAAAAGACAGTAATTAGAGAAAAACACGATGAGTGATATACGATGAGATAACCATGGGACTATTCAGATAACCAGGTTACAACCCGTAAACCAAATAAGGACCGGGGTTGTAACCCTTCGTCTGAACAGAACTTGGCTTCTTTCACCATTTATCGGCAAGATAAAATAAGAAATCAGGACATGTAACAATCTTGAACAGAATCAAGACAAGAATAGACTGGTAAACTCCATCCGATTATTTTACGGCCAAGCAATAAGTACGGCTTGATACTTTAACTAACTAGGGTTATCACAGGCCTAGTTACTAGCAAGATGCAATGAGATGTTCCTCCAGCCACAAGCCCTGCAGCTAATCCAGGTTATCCAGGCGACTTGGATTCATTAAACAGTTATCAATAATTATGTGCCCCACATGACGGTGGACTGGAAATGTGCCGTACTCGACGGCAGGCTATAAGTCCAAACAATTGTGGCCGGGATAACGTGATCGCCTGTAACTGGGGAAATCTCTCATGACTACTGAATTATTCTAGTTATTAGCCTTAGTAAATTTTAGTGGACACCCCTGACCGTGGTACTCAGGGGTCCCTGTCCTAGACATGATACAAGACAAGACGGGTTCATTTGTACAAGCACAATCGTCCATGGTGTCCAGGCCATTCAATCTTGTCGTGTCATGCTAGACGTCGCAACAGCGGTCCGAGAAATATCATGCCAGGTTTATCATGTCAAGAGTGCGCCACGTTGGGACACTATCATTCATTATTACTAGTCAAGAGTGCACCACCACGGGTCACTGTAAAGTCACTCTCATTTATCAAGGAGGGGAGAAACTTGCACAATTAAATAATAATATAATATAATATATATATTATTGAAGCCAATGAGAAACTCTATAACTTTCATCTTGGGAGTGGGAAGAAATTCTGACCATAATTCAGGCAAATAAAACATTAAACAATCAAAGTGGACCTTATGCGGCCCAAAAGTGGAAGAACGTACGTACGGTCAAAGAAAGTGGGAGGCCAGCCATGCGGCCAGCCAAAGCTTATACGGCCAAAAAATAATTGAAGGGGGCCATGTGGCTCGCAAGAAATATTCATACAACCAGAAAAGTCAAGGAGAGAGGAAACCGTAATAAATGCAAGCTTCCACTCAAGCAAAAGAAAAGGGACACGTGGCCACTCAAGTACGGGGGCCATGTGGTCTAAAAGTGAGTGGCCATGCGGCCATATGCTTCTCATGCGGCTCACTTGATAGCTAAGCATGCAAATACAAGGCATATAAAATATACAACATGGCAAGGCACATTAAAATATTAAAATATGCATCCTGACAAAGCGTATAAAATATGTTGCATGGCAAAGCATATGCGGCTGGCTTAAGCTCCAAAAGCAAATGCCAAGAAAGGCATGCATTAATATGCCTTCATTTGGAAAGCAACCATATGCGGCTTATTAGGAAATGCCATGCGGCTCACTTGATAGCTAAGCATACAAATACAAGGCATATAAAATATGCAACATGGCAAGGCACATTAAAATATTAAAATATGCATCCTGACAAAGCGTATAAAATATGTTGCATGGCAAAGCATATGCGGCTGGCTTAAGCTCCAAAAGCAAATGCCAAGAAAGGCATGCATTAATATGCCTTCATTTGGAAAGCAACCATATGCGGCTTATTAGGAAATGCCATGCGGCTGGACTAGGCACTAAGTGCATTAGAGAATACAAAAAGCATAAAATATTTAATGCTAAGGACTTAAATGCATTAAAGCATTTAAGTAATGCTTATAAAGGACTTAAATGCATTAAACATTAAGTAATAAATATAAGGGCTTAAATGCATAAATCATTGAGCCTTCAGAAGCCTATGCGGCTTGAAGGTGTATTAAAGCAATTTTTATAACTATAAGGCTTTAAATGCATTCTATTTAATGCTTTGAACTTAATGTTTTAATAATGCACTAATGCTTTCTGGAACGTGCAGGGGATTAATGCTTTAATAATGCCTTAAGGCATTATGGAATTGATGCTTGGAATTAGTGCTCGGAATGCTATGCGGTTCTGGAACAATGCATTGAATACCATGAATATGGAGTAGCCTGCGGCTGGCTACTCCATGTATTATTATGCGGCTGGCTACTGTAGGTGCACTATAATAATAATATATTTCTGGCTCAAAGTTGTATGCATGCACGTTATTTAATTAAAGCAACTGCATGCAGCTAATATATATGCTTGGCCATGCGGCCAGGAAACTGTATACATGCATGCATTAATATAATGTGGCATTGGCCATATGCGGCTAGCCAAAGCAAGGCAATTAATTAGATGGCCATGCAATTAATGCGTGCCAGCAAATGATAAAAAATGGCCATGTGGCCAAGGTAATAAATTAATGCTCATGCGGCTGGATTTGTCTATGCGGCAGGAAAGAACACTTGCCGTATGAAATAGTCATGCAGTCAAGTACTGTTCTTCTCCTCCAATTCTGAGAAGAAAAACACCATGAAGCCATGCTTCCAAGCTCCATAACTCCATTATCCAGAGTCCAAATCCGAACTTCCGTAGGTTAAAATAGGGCAGAACGAAATTCTCTACAACATGGAACCATCAAAACTTGAAAATAACAAGGTTAAACAGATCAAACCCAAGAAATCCGAAAATACCATAAAACTAGATTTACAAGAATTTAACCATGGAAATAAAAAAATGCTAAGTACTAAAGTGGGTTAGAAACACATGAGAAAGATAATGAAATAATAAAAATGGACTTTCTCTATGAAGCAAGGTGCACTTGTCTAAGCTCTCCCTCTCTCTCTGGTAGGTAAAGAGTAAAGATAGAGAAGAAGAAATAAATAATGAGTAATAATAGAAGAGAGAGAGTGGGATTGATATTTATGGTGGGAGTGGTGGTAGGTGGGAGTAGTTCTCCACATGATAAACCAAAACAAGCAAGGTCAAATAAACCGAACCGAACCAAGCCAATGTAATTACCATGATGAACCATAAGCCAATTAAACCATTCAAACAAAATTAACCAAAATTAACTAATCATGATTAACAAAAATACGGGTCTAAAACACGTATACGTACACTAAATATGTATCACGAATTTGGGACACTACACAATGGCCGTACCACCTACAGTCAACACCACCGTACCACTCTCCCCACCGGCCATTTCCGACCACCAACGACAGCCGCCACCACCGTTCATCATCCCCACCACCATTCAACCACCCATCTCAAAGAAAAAGAAATATGAGAGAGAGCCCATACCGTTCTTCCCTCCGGTCACCGCTCCGTCCTTCGAGCCCTCGTGAGTACCCCACGCGCCCGACCAGTCGAATCGACCTCCTAGCGCCGCCCCGAAGTCCACCGGCGTTTCCCGACGCTGAGCGACGCCGACCCCAGCAGCGCTCTGCCACTCCTGGCCGCGTCCTCCCGTCGCCGCCCCTTGGCGAGACCCGTCGTGCACTGCTCCGCGCCGGAACCCCAGCTCGCCGAAAAACCCCCACTGTGAGCCATCATCTCCGTCTCCTTTCTCTTCCGTAGGGAATTAAGTTGGGGGAGAACAGAGCCCCCCCCCCCCTCACCGATTAGTTAATATATATAATAGTTTATATATAAGTTAATATAATAGTTTATATATAAGTTACACATATAAATAGTTACATATTAGTTTATATATTAATTTATATATAGTATATAATGATGGTAGTATTATTATTATTATTATTATTATTATTATTATTATTATTAAAGTATTATTGTAATATTGTTACTAGTATTATTAATATTATTTATTAATTATTAATTTATAGTTAGGAAATTTTAGTTAATTAGTTTTGCTATCAATATAAATATAGGGATACTTATGTGTAATGTTGTTGTATAGTTGTAATATTTTAGCTAGTAATATTTTACAAATATTGCTTAATTAACAACCATTTTAATATGGGTTTGGCTATATATGAATCTTTCGATATTTCAAAGATGATTTTGACCTAAAATAATATTTTAATATTCTTTTTAATAAAAATTCGTGTTTTACCAAAAATAAGAATGTAGAGACCCAAAATGGTTTTTTTTCATTATGTTTTCAGATATATATATATATAAATATCATAAATGATTTTCGAGGAAGTATATGTACTTGTTATGTTTTTCTTTCATAATCTTAAGTCACGACTTCAATAGTCGTCTTCTCGTTCTTGTTTGATTGTCGTGCCAAACTCTAACTTAGGACTTTTATATACCAAACTAGGCTATTTGGACTATTCAGGACTCATTGGGACTGCCCATGTCATCGTTTGGGACCCTTTGTGGAGCATAGCATTGTACCTACTTCGTGTCGACACGTTCGTGTCGCGCACGTCGACTCCAACCAAATCAAGCGAGTACATTCTCTGACCGTTTCATACTTGATAGGATTTACATTTACGCTCTAGATTACTTTACTTGATGCTGTCATGATATTTAACACGGATTGGTACTATATGGATCCCTTCATGAGATGTTATCCCTCTCGGGAGCATCGGGTTACAGTATGTCATGTGTGTTTCACTTTCATCATGTACTCCGGTGCTTTCACCATTCATGTGCACTCTCGTGATTCATGTACTCTCATGTTCACGAAGCCCCCATTTTTACATTCATGTGCACCCATTTACAGGCCCCCATGTGATATCATGTGCAATAACATAACCTGTCTGGATCCTTGTGTATTGATTGGGGTACGGGGGAGTATAATAGTCATGTGGACAATTTCCAAAGTAGTGTAGTCATGTGCAAACTTTCATGTTTATTATCAAGCCGTTCACATGTCTAGCTTGTACTCTAAATTACTAGTTCACTGTAGCTTTTTACTTATAGTAGATATTTCATTACAGTCTTCTCTTTTACTCATGTATATTCCCAGCGTTTCATGTATCTTACTCTATTGCATATTTATATATCCTGTCATATTATGAACTGCGTGAGATGTACTGTGCTCGCTTCCGTCCTGACTGGACCTATTGATAAATTTTACAGATAGCTTGGAGGTTACCTGCTAGCCTATAGGAGACACAGTAGAGGTTGGAGTAGATAGCTAGGATTTTTCTTATTTTATTTTCAGTTGACTTGAGTTGTATTTACTTTATGGATTACTGTATTTAAAATTTGAGATGTTTCTAGATTTGTGATATCTTAGATACTTAGACTTGTATCTGCTGTATCTCTTTGTGGATTTCAGTTTTATCTATCTTTATCGTATTCTACCTTAGACGTGATTGAGACTGTATTTGTTATGTCACCTCCATTCGGAGTGTATATACTGTACAGGTACCTTATATTGTTAGATGATTGACCTAGGACAGCGTTCTACCGCCGACACTGCGGCATAGGCTGGACGTACCCACTTATCGTGCCCTTACTCTAGGATACAGGTCATGACAATCATATGATATCTTCCTCAACCTCAGCCTAGAGAAGTATGGAAATATTAATGTTAACCAAGGTTCACAGTATCTGTATCGGTATCGGAATCGGTTTCGGTATCATTTACGGTTGATATCCTGAATCTTATAGATTCCGCTAGCAGAGCACAATATAGAGCCAAACGTGAAGAAGAGCTTCAAATTCAAAATATTAGAAGTAAAAAGATTTCGATTGTTGGTGGGATGAGTCAGAATCCTTTCTCGTCCCACCACCAATTGAAAACTTTTTACTTGTAATATTTTAAATATGAAGCTCTGTTTCACGTTTGGCTCTACATTGTGCTCTACTAGCGGAAGCTATATGATTCATGATATCAACTGTAAATGATACCAATAACGATACCGATACCGATACCGATACCGTGAACCTTGGTTAATATTAATATATCTACACTTCTCTAGGGTGAGGTTGAGGTAGATATCCTATGATGCGGAATAGTCGGCTCAATGACCCGAATGGGAAGAAAAGAAGTAGGGAAGCTCGCTCTATATACACTAGGATACTACGATATACTACTAGTATACTCAATCTATACACTCTTACTTATGAAAGCATTTTGAGGCAATCAGCGTTATACTAGATTTCCGAAAAAATCTATAACTTGATAGGCCCAAAAGGCTTGGTATAAGTAAATTTAATTTCTATAGAAGGGCTCAAAATACTGTACTAATCATACCTACACTTTTAGGATACTCTATACCCTGTAGGTATTAGGATACTTCTTAGCAAGGTTCTCAGAGTTGGTAATCCCCAATATCTTAGGATACTCTATACACTCTAGAGAATACTCTATAGGTACTAGGATACTCTATATATACACTCTAGGTACTAGGATACTCTATATATACACTCTAGGTACTAGGATACTCTATATACCAAGCTTCACAGGATCGGTATCGGAATCGGTATCGGACTATTCCTACGAATATTGGTATCGGCGATATTGGTAGTATCGACGGTTTCAGATTAGAGTATCGAATTTTTTGGTATCAGAAAAAAATTAATTATTAATAAATTATTTACTTTTAAAAACAAATATTTTATAGATTTAGGCATAATTTAAGTATTTTTAGTGTTATTTCGTAGTACTTTTGAAATTAAATAATATTGTAATCACCCTTAGCGATTGGTTTACATATAATAGATTAATTTTCTTCTTTTACATGTTTTTACAATCTTATTATGCTTTAAACCCTTGATGATTTATCTTTTTCGTTTAATTTTCTTTGCCGAATTGACCGAAAAAGAGACCCTCAATGTTGGTATTGGTAAGTATCGGGTATCGATCGGTATCGGATCGGGACATGCCAAACCGTATCGGTATCGGCCGTATCGGATCGGTATCGGTCGATACTTTAAACCTTGCTATATACTTCTTAGGATACCTCATGTTCTAACCTGTCACAGGATACTCACCTCCTAGACACGAAAGTTCACTCATAGCATACCTCACTCTAATACTCACTCACTATGATGCACATTAGCCCATATACACTCATGTGTTCTCACAATGGGGTTGCTACATAAAACTATTTTTTGACAGTCCCTCCTCTCCAAACTGTCACATACTCACAAGCATGTGAGTGTGACACACTAAATAACGTGTCGTGTCAGCGTGTGTGTGTCGTGTTAGCGTGTCGTGTCAGTATCGTGTCAGCGTATCATATCAACGTGTCGTGTCAGTGTGTATTTGTATCGTGTCAGCATGTGTGTGTGTCGTGTAAGCATGTGTGCGTGTCATGTCTGTGTCAGCACGTCAGGAGGAGGGAGCTAGGTTAGGGTTTACCTGCCTTGGTCGAAGTCGGGTCGGGGTCGCCGAAGATGGAGCAGCGGCGGAAGGGACTGGTCAGGTCGGCGTCAACGAGGGGACTCGACGGTGGAGGTGCGACGGAGGGACGGGGTTCGCCGATGGAGGGGGGTCGCCGAGGGGAGGGGGTCTTCGCAGGGAGGGGTCGTCGGAGACGAGAGGGGGGGAAGGAGGTCGCTGGAGACGAGAGGGGGAGGGGAAGAGAGATTTGGGGCTCGAGGCGCATGGGAGATCCAAATTTTGGGGAGAAAAAAATGAATTCGATCGGTTCCCAGCACCTTATATGAAAGATTTTAGCGACGTCTTATAAAGACATCGCTAAACGTTGCTGTTAACTAATAAACTTGCGACGTACTGGAGTAAGAGTCATAAAATGTCGCTGAATAAAATCAATCAGCGACGTTCTGCGACTAAACCATGACTTGTTCTTTCTAAACCATAATGCTAGTCGCTATCAATCGCTAAACGTCGCTGAATACGACGTTCAGCGACGTCACTTAGATATGTCGCTAAATACACAAAAAATAGCGACGTATTTAGCCGGAGTCGCTAATGTCGTCGCCAATATGATTTATTTTGATAGTGCGATAACGATAAGAAAACCTGAACATTAATCAATTACTCTGCTCTCGTGTGTGTAAACAGTCAAGACATAAAAAATAGCATACATAGATAAAATACTACAATATAAAGTAAATGCACATAAAAGCATAATCAAGTACATGCCTCGGTTAATTTGGAGTCGATGTGCACGATATGATCTTATTGGCACAACATAGTCTCATATGTTAAATCTACGCAAGTTGATCTCAGATGATGGGATGGACCATTGGATTGAGTCAAGAACAGCCCAATTAGCTAGGGACGATATAAGAAAGTCCAAGATTCGCAAGAAGATAGAAAGGATTTGATTTAGTCATGGACAAGAATAGATATTCGAAGAAATTGGTATAATAATTATTTATAAATATTTCTAGAAAAGTTTTCTAGCATTAGAAAACTATACTTTTTATTAGCCAAAATATTTTAGACAACTACTTGAAAATATGAAAAATCATTTAGGAAAAGTATTTATCATTTATGAATTATATATATATATATATATATATATATATATATATATATATATATATATATATATATATATATATATATATATATATATATATATATATATATATATATATATATTTTATATACTTTAAAATATATATATATATATATATATATATATATATATATATATTTTAAAGTATATAATATATATATATATATATATATATATATATATATATATATATATATAGATATATATAGATATAATATATATATATATTTATATATATATATATATATATATATATATATATATATATATATATATATATATATATATATATATATATTATATATATATATATATATATATATATATATATATATATATATATATATATATATATATATATATATATATATATACTTTAGAAAATATATATATATATATATATATATATATATATATATATATATATATATATATATATATATATATATATATATATTTTCTAAAGTATATATATATATATATATATATATATATATATATATATATATATATATATATATATTTTATATATATATAATAATTATCTCATATTTGAAAATATATTCAAGTTTAATACCATACTAGACTCTAGGCCAAAATTTACATATTTGTCTCAATACAATTTTTGGAATCATTTACATATGTATTTATTTATTTAAAAAATTACTATAATAATATTAATGATCACAATAGTAATATTAATAATAAAATGATAATAAAAATAATTCTTAATAATGATAATAATAATAATAATAAGAATAATAATAAAATCAAGGTACTATATATATACACACACATGTATATATACTAGTATATACTGATATTTTAAATAAATAACAATAAAAACAAACAATATCTACTCCTTTTAATAGTAGAGAGAGAGAGAGAAAGAGAGAGTCTGGGAGAGATTAGAGGGGTATTAATGGAGCTGGTTCTCCATTAAGACAGAGGAAGGGAGAAAGGTTACAGAAGAGGAAGAATAATCAAGAGAGGGAGAGAGAGAGAGAGAGAGAGAGAGAGAGAGAAGAACCAGCGAGAGAGAAAGAGCGGGTGTAATTCCTTATAACCAATTTTCGGTGAATTTAGAAATTTTTCTATAATTCTATTCAAGATTATAATATTGTTTCTTAAATAAGGATAAATTTACTAATTAATTCTACTTTATGATAATGAATATATTATTGTTTTCTAATGATATTTCTTATATTGATTATTGATGATAGTAATCAATATTTATTACATATACTTTATACTAATTTCTAATGATATTTTATAATAGTAATCAGGATTATTAATTGACTAAGTAAGTTGTAAATTTTATTTCTTAAATTCAAATCCAGATTATTTTCTTTGGTAATTAAATTGGTTAAACTTTAATTATTATTATTAGTATTCTGTTTTGGTGGGTTTAATTAATGTTGTTCCTTTTAGGTGGTCACTTATGGACTTAGTAATAGTTATTACTAGTACGTCTTAGCCATGTTTACTAAGAGTAGGATTAATGCGGGTACTTATTTCAATATTACTTCTAATTAGCTGTTAAAGGAACTAATTATGCAGTTAGTTATTTAGTTAGTTATTAATTGGTTATAGGTTAGGTACAGATTTATGCTATTGCCCCTAGATCTGATTCTATTTACTAACAGTGCCACTCAAGTTAGCTTCGAAAGCACACAAAGTTTTTATTATAAATAATTGAAAATCTATTATTTTATTAGTTCAGCACAGTTTCTAACACACGTTCTGACACTCCACTGACACCTCTCCTATCACTTCACCACTGCACTATTTCCACTATTGTTTTAGCCGAACGCCACCGCGAGCCGCCGTAGAGTTCACCGGAGATCGCCGTGTCCGCCCGACACCACCCCTTCGTCGGATCTGAGGTCTCGCCTACAGATATTTTTGCCACCGCATCGTAGCCATTAAAGACCATAGCAGTTTGCCATCATAGCGTCGGAATAGCCGTTGCTACCGAGGAGTCACGACCAAAGGCGATCGATATAGTCGTCGAAACCGCCTCGTCGTCACGTGTAGCTTCTGTCAATGATGGACCCCGCCACCGGCTATCTCGTCGAGCTCAGATTCGTCTCATTGACAACACCTGAGCCCCGATCTACCGCCGAAATTCCTTACAGTACCGACGCAACCTCCACGCCACCAACTGCTCTACCACACCTCCTTCGAAGGACGAGTCGACTCTTCACAGAATAAGGCACCTCTTCGAGTCTCGTGCGGTCACCTCGAGCCTTGTGTTGTTTTTCGAAGACTGTGCTACCGCTTTTTGAAGATCGAGTCGCCAGAGCTGTCATCGACCCCGCCGCAGCACTGAGCCTCCGAGGAGACTTTGCTGAACTACCAGATCCACTACCGACGTCTCGCCACCCCAGATCTCCACCACCGGCCGCATCAAGTTGAGCTTCCCGCCTCGATCCACTAGATCTCTTTCCTTCTCGTGTGTAATACCCAGTTTTCCAATTAAGGGTAATTTTGAAATTTTGTGATTATAATCATTTAATAATAACATTTAAATCATATTGTGATTTTTGGTAATTTTTAATCAATTTAAAACTATTTAAAATATTGAATTACGATTTTGATGGTTAACTAGTTAAACCCTAGTTTCGCTAAGCCTAGAGACTAACCATGACCAAGGGAGCCTAGTCATGTAATTAGGATGACTAATTACAACTTTTTAACCTAGGGATATTTTGGTTATTTTGACAATTTTGTGAAATTGTAATTTACATTAATTAAATATTCTGCTTATCCTTTAGTTAAGCCTTAACCTAGGAGTTTAACCTAACCTAGATTAAGCTTGAGGTTAGAATCAAGGTTAGAACATTCCTACTAAGTGCCAAGGTTAGTAATATCTAGATATTATTATGGAAGGATATTTTCCTTAGGATATTTGTGAAAAGAAGCCTTGAACTGTGTTCAAAAAAAAAGAAGAAGCCTTGAACCAATAGGAAGGCTTGGAATTGGGTGGAAGAACCTCAACCACTCATCTAAAACCCTAACTATAATCCTTTCAACAGCCATACAAGCCCCCCACTTCCTATAAGTATCCCACTTAAGGGTCATTGCCTCTTTTTAAAAACCTAGAAGAACCCTACTTTGTTTTTCCCTAAACTTCTTCCAATTAATCCAAATTGAGCCCAAATTGAGTCAAATCAATTGCATCATCATCCACAATATTAGAGGAGACTAGTGGGAGCTTGCTAGCGAGGTTGGAGGATGTTTGAACCGTATCAAATCGGGGAAGACATCAAGTCAAGGCTATTTACATTGAGTTTGAACACTCAATAGGTAAAACCCTACAAACCCTAGTAAATTCCTAATTTATTTACTTAGATGCATCCATTTAGGGTTCCCCTAGGTGTAGCCCAAGTTTGGTAGGAATCCGTGCCCATTTCGTGTCCGTATCGAACACGTATCGGTGTATTTCAATGCGTGTTCGATGAAATGTCACATAGAAATGGATTTCGATAATTTTCAAAACAAATTACATGGTTGTGTAGCCCTATATATGGGGATTAATTATATATGTGACTGAGTCAATTTTACGCACGTTTGGACACTGTTTTTGAACTCGAACACGCAGCTCGAGACACCGCACGGGGCTCGTGCGGCTGCCCTACTGCTCGGGTGTTCTAGCAGACACGACACGACTTGGTTGGACACCAAAATTGGTGGACACGTGGGGGCACTATCTGCCATCACTGACACAAAATTTAAGGTAATTTTTTCGTGTAGGTTGTGAGAAATCACATACGCACGGGTTATTCACTGTCACTTTGCACACTATTTTCTCTTCACTGATACGCATCAATTGACACGACACGGCGACACTTGGACACTGGTCAGGGTGACACACACGTACCCTTATACCCCCTCTATCACTGTATATGTGCACATTGTGTCTCGTGCACTGTGTTGAGTCCATTTCGACTTGACATGGCCGTACGAGGTCACTGCTCACTGATCTGCTGATACTTTGTAATTCACATATTTTGACACATCGTGTCCTGTTTATTGGACACGTCTGGCTTCTTAGGACACATGGGGTATGCCCATACCTCTATACACTAAGCTCTCTTATTTTAGTTGCTTGTATTACTAATTTAGTTTTGTATTGATATGTTTAATTGTAAATATTCATTCCCTGGTTGCTTTTATAATTGAATTTGTATTGGGATATGTTGTTAGCTCAGAGTTTGGTGAAATACCAGTAAAGGGTAAGCTAGGAAGTGGTAGGAGAGTACATGTGATAACATGTAGACTACACCAAGGTATCAGATGTATAGGTATACAGGTGAGGCCATAGTTGCCTGGATTGCAATATTGACTGTTTCACTTGATACTTGATGGTATCAGTAACTTAGTTTCAGTCCTGTCCTCATTATTCAGTCCTAAATGGTGTTTCCAACATATAGAGGGTTGAGTTGCTGTCGAATTGGGTTATAAAACATGTTAACTACGAGGGGTTGTATGTATGAGTGTATCAGTGAGGGGAGGGTGCAGAATTTGCATTGATAGCAACTGCAACAACAGAAGCTTTTGCAATAGCAGGGCATTCCAGGACTTTGCATTGCCTGCATATACAATGCAGCAAGCTCATGTGCCAGTTGGCTTTAAGCCATTGGTTGTGTAGTGTCACTAAGGGTGTGTTGGACTAGGCTAAAGGCCAGTTCCTAGTGTGTACAGTGAGTTGAGTGTGTGGCCATGTGTGTGGGAATTAGATGTGAGTTGAGTGTGTGGCCATGTGTGTGGGAGTTAGACAGTGAGTTGAGTGTGTGGCCATGTGTGTGGAAATAAGACAGTGAGTTGAGTGTGTTGCCATGTGTGTGGGAATTAGACAACGAGTGAGTGTTAGACATATAGGTAGAGTTGTGAGGACTGAGAGTATGGGGATTAGATTCTCAGGTTGAGGGATCAGAAGGAAATCTGAATCTGTAGTTATTTCTCGGGTTTTGAGATGAATGAGATTGAATGTATAGTTTTGAATGAATAAATGATTATGTGAATGAATACATGAATTGAAATTATGAAGAGTGGATTCCTAAAACACACTGTTCAGCCACATATACTCAAACACTCTCTACACTATGCATAACTGAGAAACACTACTAACCATATACATTGAACTGTTCTATTTTCCTGAAACCTATTGTTCAGCCACATATACGCACACACACATCCTATATCAACATGTGTCATACACAAACATCATTACTCTGTACTTTAAAATATGAACCCTATGACACTCTCTACACGAATGTATTGAATGAACTTGTCATATACACACATATGTTAGGCTATATGCTAGATGTTATGGTTCATGAGTTCGGGGTTTTTAGCAATCTAATCCTGAGATTGTAGGGTTAAGGTCCTGTCCACTTTGGCCTTGGCCCCTTTGAAACCCTAACAAGTCTAAGCCATATTGTTTATGCTATATATATATATATATATATATATATATATATATATATATATATATATATGAGATAGGTACTTGTGATACATTATATATGTGGATATGTATTAAGGGTAAGATATATGGGATAAGGTATGGTGATATACATTATATATATAGGTGATGTATCTATATATATGTATGGTATATGGTTAATTCTTGAGTTTGGTCTTAATGTAGAATTAACTAGATGGTTAACCCTAAAAATAGCCTAGTTGACCCTTGACCAAGATTTGACCTCATAGTCTAAGTTTGATTGAGAGTTGACCAAGTTTGACTTTGACCTAGATTGGCTTAGAAATCATATAGATTGCATCGTAAACTTCATTTACCTTGTTTTAAACACATTATAACCTGTACTGCTCTATTTAGGACATTGTGACTCCGATGCAGACATCTGATATTATACCACTCTTTTCAGAGTGACAGGCAAGTACATTCTCTAATAGTTCTTTTATTTATTTGTCAATTACTGTACTTCAATTCTAGTTAGTTCTATTTGATTCTCTGTTACAAACACGATTTGATATTATTGGATCCATTTCATGCGACACTCATTTATTCATGTCTGCCTCTATTTCTGGAACCACTACTAGCATCACCTACTGGAATCACCTACTAGAATCACTTATTGTTCATGTTTTGGCTGGACTTGTACTATTTTCGTGTCGGATTATGGATTCACTTGTACTTGTTGGGCAGGGAAATATTGGAGTAGGCATGTGAACATTCCCAAATACTGGAATCACTCCCTTAGAATTATACTGGAATGATAGCCATCCCACACTTGGCCGAGTGCGCGATGTGCCGTATTACCTACAGCCGTTTACATGTCGATCTCGATATTTTAAAACACACTGTTAGAGTATAGTCTGGACTCACCCTGGAATCTTTGATCACTGGCTGGACTAAACTTATACTGGACTCATCTTGTACTGGAATCATCTGGTATTAGATTTACATTGTCTGGACTCACACTGGGATTACACTTGACTCATTTTATACTGTCTGGACTTATAACATGTTACTCTAGTTCAACTAGATGATATTTTATAGCCTTCTTTGCCATGCTTTTCCTCTTGTTTAGTTACCTTACTTTCCTTGTACCTTAACTGTTTCTCTACATCATTACTCGTACAAACTGCCATGTTCATAAATACAACTGTCTATAACTTCTTTATAGTTCTCTGTCGTTTACTTAGGATTTTTTGATGAATTATACTCGTTCCTATCCTGACTGAACCTGTTGAAAATATTACAGATGATTTCCTTGAGGACATTTGTCCTACTTGCCTTAGAGCAGGAGATGTCTTAGCTACCTTTGGCCCCGACACTCAGGAGTGATCGGGAGACTAGCTAGTAGACTTGGTTTAGTTTTCATGTTTTAGAACTTGAAGTGTAATAACTTGGTATACGAGTTTGTATTTGAGTTTGTTTGAGATATTATTATTTAGTAGTTTATAATTGTTGTTGTTAGTCTTTAGTTATAAACTTCTGTGTTATCTTATCGTTCTTAGACTGTGATTGAGATTTCATTATATCTATACTTGTCCTCCGTTCGGAGTTGAGATTTGACAAGTACATTATATAATTGTACGAGTTGTTGATTAGATAGTAACCTAGGACAGCGTTCTACCGCCGACACTGCGGCGTAGACTGGACGTACCCACTTCTCGTGCCCCTATACTGGGTGCGGGTCGTGGCACATTTTTAGTGGTGGCCCATGCAGGTCGAGTTTATGTAGTGGTATTCAAACTAGAGTATCACTACAGCTTGCGGTAGGAACTAAGGAATAGGCTTTAGTTGAGAGAGTACTCAATCACAGTTAGGACTACTTGAGAAGATTCCTGGGATGACCCTTGAGAATCTCGTTATAAACTATTTCGAAATTCGTTTCCGACAGTTTCTGTCTACTTTCTTGTTCATCGTTGAATTTGATTCTTGGTATTCATTATTATCTTGATTTTCTACCAAGATAACATTATGGGCTAGGTTGCCTCAGTCATAGAATCTAGAGTCTTTTACAGCCATATTAGCTGGTTTGGCGATGAGATAGAGTCTAATTTTGGATGTATTTCTCGGGTGTAGAAATTTAAGGTTTTCGCGGCCAAGCTAGCGACAATACAAAAATTTTAAATACCATGATTCTAGAGGTATGTACCTTAGTCGCGGACTCTATAGATTATCGCTGTAGTACTTACTGGCGTAATAAGGATTCTGGTAACATGGTTCTGGATAGACGGGTATGATTATCAGATTTTAGAATAGATACCATATAGATGGTGCCCTAGTATGATGGAATAGAATATCAGTATGGATGTTACTTGAGTATCATGGATTAGATAGAGGGAGCTAGGCCACCTATAGCGCAGCACCGTGCCCCGCACCATCAGAGGGATATACCCAGAGGGGCAGGGCTTTTGTGCTGACAGTCGAGTAGACCGACGCTATGGGTGACGAGTTAGCAGGACCGTCTTTCCTGTCCTTCTTTTCACCTTCATGTGTGATTCCATTAGTACTGCCAGGATATGCTTGTGATATGTTAGATAGCGTAGTTACCCTGATCGAGACTATGGAATCACGACCAGTAGGACTGAGTTTTGCATATTATCTTGACCTTGTTAGATTGGGGGTTTGACCTAGGAGGAGTACGATCATCTTAATTTCGAGGACGAAATTCTTCTAAAAGGGGTAGACTTGTAACACTCAATTTTCCAATTGAGGGTAATTTTGAAAATTTGTGATTATAATCATTTAATAATGACATCTAAATCATATTGTGATTTTTGATGATTTTTAATCAATTTAAAACTATTTAAAATGTTGAATTACGATTTTGATGGTTAACTAGTTAAACCCTAGTTTTGCTAAGCCTAGAGACTAACCATGACCAAGGGAGCCTAGTCATGTGATTAGGATGACTAATTACAACTTTTTAGACTAGGAGTATTTTGGTCATTTTGACAATCCTTTAGTTAAGCCTTAACCTAGGAGTTTAACCTAACCTAGATTAAGCTTGAGGTTAGAATCAAGGTTAGAACATTCCTACTAAGTGCCAAGGTTAGTAATATCTAGATATTATTATGGAAGGATATTTTCCTTAGGATATTTGTGAAAAGAAGCCTTGAACCAATAGGAAGGCTTGGAATTGGGTAGAAGAACCTCAACCACTCATCTAAAACCCTAACCCTAACCCTAATCCTTTCAACAGCCATACAAGCCCCCCTCCTATAAGTATCCCACTTAAGGGCCATTGCCTCTTTTTAAAAATCTAGAAGAACCCTACTTGTTCTTCCCTAAACTTCTTCCAATTACTCCAAATTGAGCCCAAATTGAGTCAAATCAATTGCATCATCATCCCCAACATTATAGGAGACTTGTGGGAGCTTGCTAGTGATGTTGGAGGATGTTTGAACCATAGCAAATCAAGGAAGACATCAAGTCGAGGCTATTTACATTGAGTTTGAACACTCAATAGGTAAAACCCTACAAACCCTAGTAAATGCCTGATTTCTTTACTTAGATGCATCCATTTAGGGTTCCCCTAGGTGTAGCCCAAGTTTGGTAGGAATCCGTGTCCATTTCGTGTCCGTATCGAACACGTATCGGTGTATTTCATTGCGTGTTCGATAAAATGTCACATAGAAATAGATTTCGATAATTTTCAAAATAAATTACATGGTTGTGTAGCCCTATATATACAGATTAATTATATATGTGACTGAGTCAATTTTACGCATGTTTGGACACTGTTTTAGCACTCGAACACGCAGCACGAGACACCGCATGGGGCTCGTGCGGCTGCCCTGCTGCTCGGGTGTCCTAGCGGACATGACATGACTTGGTTGGACACCAAAATTGGTGGACACGTGGGGGCACTGTCTGCCATCACCTACACAAAATTTGAGACAATTTCGTCGAGTAGGTTGTGAGAAATCACATGCGCACGGGTTATTTACTGTCACTTTGCACACTGTTTTCTTTTCACTGATACGCATCAATTGACACGACACGGGGATACTTGGACACTGGTCAGGGTGACACACACGTACCCCTATACCCCTTCTATCACTGTACATGTGCCCATTGTGTCTCGTGCACTGTGTTGAGTCCATTTCGACTTGACATGGCCGCACGAGGTCACTGCTCACTGATTTGCTGATACTTAGTAATTCACACATTTTGACACATCGTGTCCTGTTTATTGGACACGTCTGGCTTGTGAGCACCCTGAATTTTGGGTTGATTTTCTTTATTTTATTTTAAATTTTCTGATTGATTAGTTTCGATAAATAAATTATTCTATTTATTATCTTAGATGTACTTTTTCGTGCCCTTGATATTTGGAGTGTCAGGGATGTTCAACTCTGGAAATCTTCTTCACGAGTTTTGTAGTGGACATGATTACCTTCATGACGGTATATAATGTCCTACTCAAACTTGTTCCCTTGTACTCTTTCTGCTTCGCACAACTTCGGGTCGATTTTGACCATTTGATTATTAATTATTTTTCCCACTCTTTTCCTTGATCATTATTAGCACGTTATCGTGACTTTTAATTTGGGAGCACCAGACCAGTCATTTTTTGAAACCAACTTATCATGTATGATCTACTCGAGACGCTCTTCACCCATGACCTTCGTGTCCCACTCAGACACGCCATTTTGTGCTCCATTTGCTTCGTACAACTTTCCTGACACGTGACCCGATTTTATTTTACCCCACGGTGTGACATTCATTTTCCAACTTGATTTGTGGGTACCCTGTCGACCAAAACCTGTTAGCCCCAGTTACGGACATGGCCCACATTGAGCCTACTACCCGTATGATACTTGTGTCCCATTTATTGGAATCCCCATGTGCTACTTATTTGCCCATGATCATCAACACCTATTTTTATTCAATTTTTGCACAATGTCCGGATTTGATCCAACCCGGTTTGACTGAACCCAGCCCCAGCTCCATGTTACTCTCCATCACCATCACCCTCAGCCTCATTACCCTTAAAAAATACTAAATACTCATTCTATTTCTTTTTAATATTTATTAAAAAATTTTGTTGATTTAAATCCCTATAGGAATGACCAAAATTCCTATAATTAATTACTACCCTTGATTTCCCTCATTCAATCCTCACCCTACATTTTTTTTTCCCAACACTCACTCATAAATTACCCTATCCCCAGCCGGCCCTAACCCCAAAAGACAACACTTTTTTCTCTCTCCTCCCCTCTCATTCCTCAACAGCTCACACACACACATTTATATATCACCTCTTTCTCTCTCTCCCTTTCTAAAATATTCTTCACTCATAAACACACACACACAACCATCATTTTTCCCCACAGCCACCAGTAGCTTGGCCGAGCCCAGCCGTGGCCGACCACCACCAGCTGGCCGAGCCGGCCACCACCAGCCTCCCATACTCTCCTCCTCTTCCCTGAATCACCACCACCACTCTTTAAATAACACACACCACCATCAACACCATAGCCACCTCCACGTCCACCGTCCGTCGTGCCCCCTGTCCGGACCTAACCGCCGCCCTCGCCATCCAGTAATTAGACGTGGCCGCGCGCCACCGTACGACACTAAAACAGCAGCAACGACAGCAGTGCACGACCGGCAACCACAGCCGTGCGCGCGTACAGGGCTGGCCGCGCACCGTCGTCGGCCACCGTTACTCCGGCGACCCCCACACGGGTGTGCCCCACCCCGACAAACTCTCCCCTGGCGGCCACCGTCCTCCGGGACGCGCCGTTGAGGCGATTCGTGCGTTTCGCACGAAGTTCCGTCGTAACGCACGCGGAATCAAGTTCGTTTTGGCGCCCCGTCGTAGCAACTTCGTGCACGATTTTCGAGAAATTCGACTGTTGGATCGGTGATTTCTTCGCTCCATCACAATCTCGGTATATCCACCTTCACTCCTGTCAATTTTCGTCCGTTAATTTTATCGTTTGATACATCAAAACCGGCCACCAAGTTGACCGTTTAAATTGTATTAATTTTGGACAGTTTCGTGGGGTCAACTTCGTCAGCTTGTACCTCCTCCACCTCAGCTCCGTTTGGCGTGCTATCAGTTCCTATGCGAAGCTGGTATAACCCTCTTGCTACCCCTCCAATTTCGTTTCATTGTGAGTTTGTTTGATTGGTTGAATTCGACGCCAAAGTTGGCCGTCCGAATTCATAATTTCTAACTTATAAAATTCTATTTTTGAACACGGGACTCCAGATTTCATTTCTAACACCACTAGTAGATTCGTGGCGTCGTTCTGGCATGTTTTCATATAAAATTTGTTAGATTTGGAGTACGTGGGCTCTGGCACATTTTTCGGTGCAGAGTGGGTCCCACAGTCCGGATCAATGGGACTTTTTGATGTCGACTCATCGGAATCCATTTTCGGATATACCGTTGAGTTCGTATCGTCATTCTGGACTCGTTGACATATAATTTGCTAGGTTTTGGTGGACATTGGATCCGACACGCATTTCGGTACAAGTCGGATATCAATATCCGGGTCAACGGATCATTTTGAGATCGGCTCATCGGAATCCAATTTTGGATATACCGTTGAGTTCGTATCGTCATTCTGGACTCGTTGACATGTATTTTGTTGAGTTTTGAGAACTTTGGCTCCGATACGCATTTTCGTGCAAACCGGAATTCCAAGTTCTGGTTAACGGACCAAATTGAGATCAGGTCAACGGAATCCAATTCTGGAGATACCGTTGGGTTCTTATTGTCATTCTGGTTTCGTGAACATATAATTTGTTATATTTTATAGACTTATTTTCTTGCACGTATTTCGGTACAAAACGGCTCCGAAACGGATACCGTTTTGACCCGAAATTACCTTTTTGCCCTTGTGTCCAAATTGGACCGATGGGTAGGCTATCCTAGCTAATCTGACTATTCTGGACACGTTGGCGTTGTTTATTTCATCATCCGACAATGTTTGTTGATAATTTCTCTGAGTTTAACCTTTTTATAATTAATTAATAATTAATTCTTATAATGTTCGTATTTCGGGATTAGTACAACGAAATTGAGCTCAGTCAATTCCAGTGATCTCACATCGCTGAAATTGACAAGATGGACACGTGGATCACTATAATAAGGTTATCAACTTTATCGTTGATTATCTCATCTCGATTTGCGTGTCGTAAGTTTCGACGTACAAATAACGAAGTATACTTTATATCTTTAATAATTAGACTAGAATTGACCCTGTTTGACCAGAGTTGACCAGTTGACCCAAAGTCAACTGTAAGTCAACACTTGACCTAGTTGACTAGATTATTGACCGGAGTTGACCTAGAGTTGTTTTGACTTAGAAGAACCTAGGATAATATAGATTGCTTGTAGAGATTTATTTATTACAACTTGAACACCTTGTAACCTATGTTGCTTTAAATAGGACTCTGTGGCTTCAGTTGGACCCCTATACTTATTAGCTGTTCAGGTTATCAGGCGATACATTCTCTGATCATTTCATATCCTGGTTAGAATTATTTTCCTGCTTTAGATTACTTTACTTGATGCTGTCACGTTGGTAACACGGATTAGTACTATATGGATCCATTCTTGAGATGTTATCTCCTCAGGGAGCATCATATACTACATGTTCTGTGCGTTTCACTTACATGGTGTATCACTATGCTTCACGATTCTTCGATCACTTGTGACATGTACTCTCATGATCACAGAGTCTTCCCAGAATCACCCCATTTATGGGCATTCCCAGAATCACCCCATTTGTGGGCATTCCCAGAATCACCCATTTATGGGTTATCCATGTATCACCCCTTGTGGGCCTTTGCATGGAATCATAACATAACCTGGTTGGATCCTTGTGTATTGATTGGGGGTACGGGAGAGTAGAAGTAGACATATGAATAATATCCAAGTCGTACAGTTCCCAGAATCACTCCATAGTATAGTTCCCAGAATCTTCTATACCATTCACATGTTTATATTGTACTCTGACTCACTAGCCACTGTTAGTTCTCTACTTATAGTAGATATTTCTATTACAGTTCTCTCTCTGTTTACATACTGTATTTCTTTCAGATCATGTATCTTACTTTACTGCATGATTATATTTTCTAACCTGCTATGATCTGTTGAGATGTATTGTGCTCGCTCCTGTCCTGACTGGACCTGTTGATAAATTTTACAGATAGTTTGGAGGTTGCCTGCTAGCCTAGAGGAGACACATTAGAGGTTGTTTAGTTAGCTATTTTCAGTTGTCTGGAGTTATATTTACTTTGTAGATTACTATATTTAAGCTTTGAGACGTATTTCTGGGTTTGTGTATCTTAGACACTTAGACATCTATCTGCTGTATCTCTTTTGGATTTCATGTTTTATCTATCTTCCATTATGCTCTACCTTAGATGTGATTGAGTTTATATTATGCTATGTTACCCCCATTCGGGGAGTATAAACTGCTTAGCCTTATACTGTTAGATGCATGAGACCTAGGACAGCGTTCTACCGCCGACACTGCGGCGTAGGCTGGGCGTTGTTACGTTCTCGTACCCTCACAGTGGGTGCGGGTCGTGACAGGCTTCTTAGGACACATTGGGTATGCCTATACCTCTGTACACTAAGCTCTCCTATTTTAGTTGCTTGCATTACTAATTTAGTTTTGTATTGATATGTTTAATTGTAAATATTCATTCCCAGGTTGTTTTTATAATTGAATTTGTATTGGGATATGTTGTTAGGTCAGAGTTTGGTGAAATACCAGTGAAGGGTAAGCTAGGAAGTGGCAGGAGAGTACATGTGATAACATGTAAACTACAACAAGGTATCAGATGTATAAGTATACAGGTGAGGCTATAGTTGCCTGGGTTGCAATATTGACTGTTTCACTTGATACTTGATGGTATCAGTAACTTAGTTTCAGTCCTGTCCTCATTATTCAGTCCTAAATGGTGTTTCCGACATATAAAGGGTTGAGTTGCTGTCGAATTGGGTTATAAAACATGTTAACTGTGAGGGGTTGTATGTATGAGTGTATCAGTGAGGGGAGGGTGCAGCATATGAATTGATAGCAACTACAACAGCAGAAGCTTTTGCAACAATAGGGCATTCCAGGACTTTGTATTGCCTGCATATGCAATGCAGCAAGCTCATGTGTCAGTTGGCCTTAAGCCATTGGTTGTGTAGTGTCACTAAGGGTGTGTTGGGCTAGGCCAAAAGTGCCTAGTGTGTATAGTGAGTTGAGTGTGTGGCCATGTGTGTGGGTATTAGATAGTGAGTTGAGTGTGCGGTCATGTGTGTGGGAGTTAGACAGTGAGTTGTGTGTATGGCCATGTGTATGGGAATTAGACAGTGAGTTAAGTGTGTGGCCATGTGTGTGGGAATTAGACAATGAGTAAGAGTTAGACATATAGGTAGAGTTGTGAGGACTGAGAGTATGGGGATTAGATTCTCAGGTTGAGGGATCAGAAGGAAATCTGAATCTGTAGTTATTTCTCAGGTTTTGAGATGAATGAGGTTGAATGTATAGTTTTGAATGAATAAATGATTATGTGAATGAATACATGAATTGAAATTATGAAGAGTGGATTCCTAAAACACACTGTTCAGCCACATATACTCACACACTCTCTACACTATGCACAACTGAGACATACTACTAACCATCTACATTGAACTGTTCTATTTTCCTGAAATACATTGTTCAGCTACATATACACACACACATCCTATATCTACATGTGTCAGACACATACATCATTACTCTGTACTTTAAAATCTGAACCCTATGACACTCTCTACACACATGTATTGAATGAACTTGTCATGTACACACATATGTTAGGCTATATGCTAGATGTTATGGTTCATGAGTTCGGGGTTTTTAGCAATCTAATCCTGAGATTGTAGGGTTAAGGTCCTGTCCACTTTGGCCCTGGCCCCTTTGAAACCTTAACATGTCTAAGCCATATTGTTTATGCTATATATATATATATATATATATATATATATATATATATATATATATATATATATATATATATGTGTGTGTGTGTGTGTGTGTGTGTGTGTGTGTGTGTGTGTGTGTGTGTGAGATTGGTACTTGTGATACATTATATATGTGGATATGTATTAAGGGTAAGATATATGGGATAAGGTATGGTGATATACATTATATATATAGGTGATGTGTCTATATATATGTATGGTATATGGTTAATTCTTGAGTTTGGTCTTAATGTAGAATTGACTAGATGGTTAACCCTAGAAATAGCCTAGTTGACCCTTAACCAAGATTTGACCTTATAGTCTAAGTTTGACTGAGAGTTGACCAAGTTTGACTTTGACCTAGATTTGCTTAGAAATCATGTAGATTGCATCGTAAACTTCATTTACCTTGTTTTAAACACATTATATCCTGTACTGCTCTATTTAGGACATTGTGACTCCGGTGCAGACATCTGATATTATACTACTCTTTTCAGAGTGACAGACGAGTACATTCTCTGATAGTTCTTTCATTTATTTGTCAATTACTGTACTTCAGTTCTAGTTAGTTCTATTTGATTCTCTGTTACAAAAATGACTTGATATTGTTGGATCCATTTCATGCGACACTCATTTATTTATGTCTGGCCTCCATTTCTGGAACCACTACTGGCATCACCTACTGGAATCACCTACTGGAATCACTTACTGGTATCATTCATGTTCTGGCTGGACTTGTACTATTTTCGTGTCGGGTTATGGATTCACTTGTACTTGTTGGATGGGAAAATATTGGAGTAGGCATGTGGACATTCCCAAATACTGGAATCACTCCCTTGGAATTATACTGGAATGATAGCCATCACACACTTGGCCTAGTGCACGATGTGTTGTTTTACCTACAGCCGTTTACATGTCGATCTTGATATTTTAAAATACACTATTAGAGTATAGTCTAGACTCACCCTGGAATCTTTGATCACTGGCTGGACTAAACTTATACTGGACTCATCTTGTACTGGAATCATCTGGTATTAGATTTACATTGTCTGGACTCGCACTGGGATTACACTTGACTCATATTATACTGTCTGGACTTATATCATGTTACTCTAGTTCAGCTAGATAATATTTTACAGCCTTCTTTGCCATGCTTCTCCTCTTGTTTAGTTACCTTACTTTTCTTGTACCTTAACTGTTTCTCTACATCATTACTCGTACAAACTGCCATGTTCATCAATACAACTGTCTATAACTGCTTTATAGTTCTTTGTCATTTACTTGGGATTTCTTGATGAATTATACTCATTCTTATCCTGACTGGACCTGTTGAAAATATTACAGATGATTGTCCTGAGGACATTTGCCCTACTTGCCTTGGAGCAGGAGATAACCTTTGGCCCCGACACTCAGGAGTGATCGGAAGGCTAGCTAGTAGACTTGGTTTAGTTTTCGTGTTTTAGAACTTGATTGTAATAACTTGAGATACGAGTTTGTATTTGAGTTTGTTTGAGATATTATTATTTAGTAGTTTATAATTGTTGTTGTTAGTCTTTAGTTTTAAACTTCTGTGTTATCTTATCGTTCTTAGACTGTGATTGAGATTTTATTATATCTATACTTGTCCTCCGTTCGGAGTTGAGATTTGACAAGTATATTATATAATTGCGTGAGTTGTTGATTAGATAGTAACCTAGGACAGCGTTCTACTGCCGACACTGCGGTGTAGGCTGGACGTACCCACTTCTCGTGCCCTAAACTGGGCGCAGTTCATGACATCGTGTCCTTTAGGTATGATTTGGGAGATAGGGTTTATATTTTGGAGAAGATGAGTAGCTAGGGTTGCTAGGCTGTAGAAGGAGTGAGAAAGAAGATGAGAGAACAGACCACTATGGTTTGGTTCCTATCCTCTGTGAGATGAAGGAGAAGATGAAGGAAAGGAATTAGGATTCGGGTGTTGGGGCTGAGTGGAGAAGAAACCTAGAGTTAGGGTTCCGTTCTCCTTGTAGCTGGAGAAGAAAAGAGATGGAATGGAAGAGATGAGCTAAATTAAAGTTAGGGTTTCGTCAAATATTTGGAAAAGAAGAGTGCTGGCGGCTTGGTGAGTGTGTAACACCCCAGAACCAGAATACTGGAGAGCGGGGGCATACATAGCCAGCTACGTATAATGAAATGGAATCCACCTCACTATACGGTAACGGCTGTCTAGATATATGAGGGTTTAACTACAATCCATCAGTCTCCTATGGTCAATAACAAGCCTAAATGTCTCAATCTCAAGCAAGCAAGTAAAGTTACAAGATGTAAGATCACCAAATATACAATAGTAAGGTGTCCCAAACATTACATATTCAACTGATCATGAAGCTAGTCGTTACAAAATGTGAGGACTAGCAAGAGTTTAGTCATACATGATCAACCCTAGGATCTGTCAATCATGTTACCACTACTAAAATACCCCACTTTACCGACGGAAGTTTAGCGACGGACGGATTCCGTCGCTAATAGCGACCAGTTTCCGACATCTTAGCGACGAATTAGCGACAGACAACATAACATAATTTTTTCTAATTTTAAATGTAAAAATTTGTCGGATTTCCGTCGCTAAGTCGACGAACGTTAGCGACGGATTCTTTTTCGTCGCTTATTCGTCGCAAATGTTGGAGGCAAAATCTTTAAAACATTGGCGGGAACTTTAGCGACTAACTGGCGACGGATATATCCGTCGGAAAACACCTTTTAATTGGCGACGGTTTAGCGACTAATTTATTCCGTCGCTATTCCGTCGCTAGGTTCTGTGCCCTAACTTAAATTGAACCGACGGGGGGGAATTTTTCATTCCCCCCAAAACTCTCTCTCTCTCTCGCGCGCGGCTCTCTCTCTCTCTCGCGGCTCTCTCTCTCTCTCTACCAGGTATCTCTCTCTCTCTCTCTCTCTCTCTCTCTCTCTCTCTCTCTTTCTCTAATTTTAGGTTTTGGGGCCGGGGGGGGAGTGGGGGGGGGGGTCGGCTTCGCGGGGGGTGGAGAGGGCGGGGGGGGGGTGGTGAATGGGGTCGGGGGTCGGGGGGGTGTGGGGAATGGGGGCAGGGGGTAGGGAATGAGGGTCGGGGGGTCGGGGGGGTGGGGAATGGGGGCAGGGGGGTCGGGGGGTGGGGGGTGGAGAGGGCAGGGGGGTCGGGGGGGTTGTTGAATGGGGGCAGGGGGGTCGGGAGGGGGGGTCGGGAATGGGGGCAGGGGGGTCGGGGGGCGGGGGGTGGGGGGTGGAGAGGGCAGGGGGGTCGGGGGGGTGGGGAATGGGGGCAGGGGGGTCGGGGGGGGGTGGGTAATGGAGAGGGCAGGGGGGTCGGGGGGGGTGTTGAATGGGGGCAGGGGGGTCGGGGGGTGGGGAATGGGTTGCATTCTCCGATACGGATACGGTTTGGCATGTCCCGATCCTAAGAAATAATACTATTTCATTTAATTTAATTTCATTTAATTTCAAAACTACTAAGAAATAATACTTAAAACACTTAAAATTATGCCTAAATGTATAAATTATATGTTTTTAAATGTAAATAATTTATTAATAATTATTTGTTTTCCAATACCAAAAAAATCCGATACTTCGATCCGATACCGCCGATACTACCGATATCGCCGATACCAATACTAGATTGCTTAGACTTATATTGCAAGTTAACTAGATACAAGTTATGATACAATGTAAATGCAAGTATACATGTTAGCTAGATAGCTTAGACTTATATTGCAATCTCCTATTCACACGAGTATTGATATCGCCGATGCCAATACTCGTAGGAATATATAGTCCGATACCGATTCCGATACCGATACTTTGAACCTTGATTTAAATACATGTTAGTATAGTATCTTCACATATATGTTAAGAGTATATACATGATTAGCAAGGTAACTAGATACAAGTTATGATACAATGTAAATGCAAGTATACATGTTAGCTAGATAGCTTAGACTTATATTGCAATCTCCTATTCACACGAGTATTGATATCGCCGATGCCAATACTCGTAGGAATATATAGTCCGATACCGATTCCGATACCGATACTTTGAACCTTGATTTAAATACATGTTAGTATAGTGTCTTCACATATATGTTAAGAGTATATACATGATTAGCAAGGTAACTAGATACAAGTTATGATACAATGTAAATGCAAGTATACATGTTAGCTAGATAGCTTAGACTTATATTGCAATCTCCTATTCACACGAGTATTGATATCGCCGATGCCAATACTCGTAGGAATATATAGTCCGATACCGATTCCGATACCGATACTTTGAACCTTGATTTAAATACATGTTAGTATAGTGTCTTCACATATATGTTAAGAGTATATACATGATTAGCAAGGTAACTAGATACAAGTTATGATACAATGTAAATGCAAGTATACATGTTAGCTAGATAGCTTAGACTTATATTGCAATCTCCTATTCACACGAGTATTGATATCGCCGATACCAATACTCGTAGGAATAGTCTGATACCGATATACATTGTAGAGCTCTGTTTTGCTATTCTGGACATGTTGTGACCTGTGCTATTCTAAATAGGAGCCAGACACACTCCTGAGATGGGGGAGTATGTATAGTGATGTGGATTCTTACTAACTTATCATGTGAACCCATTTATGGGCCCTTCATTGAACCTTCTCATGTGCAACTTTCAGTCCATTCACAGTTCCCTATATTGTACTCTACATCACCTAGTTCACTTATATCTAACATCCTAACCCTAATCCAAATTTATGAGTATCGGTATCGGGCTATTCTTATGTTTAGTTTGTCTTACGATATAGATTTTCACATCCAAATTGAGGATGAGTCGTTATTTTGTTGATCGTACATGGATGTACAAACGGCAACACGAGAGTAGAATTGGTGTGAGTGATGATTTTCAGGCAGGCGTGGAAGTATTTCTTAATTATGCAATGAGCAAAGCTCAGTACATGGACGGTAACAAAATTAAGTGTCCATGTGTTAAATGTCACAATAGACGTTACGAAGAAGTGGTGACTGTGAGAGATCATTTGACCCGTAAGGGTTTCGTACGTAATTACGGCCTGTGGTCATCGCAAGGTGAACTATATTCGGAAAGACAGGCTGCGGAAGGTGCTACTTATGCTTTTGATGATAATGCTGCAACGGATGTCATCGAAGACCACGGATGCTCTGTTGATTATGGAGATCTGCAGAACCTTGCACGAGATATGGTGTATGATGCGGCAGGGCCTAATTTTGATCCGGAGGATCCTAATCCCGAGGCGAAGGAGTTCTATGACATGTTTCAGGACGCAGATACTTCTCTATATCCTGGTTGTGAGACTCATTCCGCATTGTCAGTGACGATGCGGTTGTTGAACATAAAGTCTGATTTTAACTTGCCACAAGCTTGCTATAATCGGATCACAGAAGTAATCAAGGAGGTGTTACCGAAGGAATCAAAAGAGCTACCAAAAAACTTCTACAAGTCAAAGATGATGGTCCGACAACTGAGACTGGGGTACGAGAAGATAGATTGTTGTCGCAACGGATGCATGTTGTACTACAAAGAGAATTGCGTATCAGAAAGTTGCAGCTTCTGTAATGCGGATCGTTACAAGCCAGTACAGGGAAAAGGAAAGTCGACTAGAAAACGACGTCCTTACAAGTATATGCATTACTTGTCGATCACGAAGCGCTTGCAGAGGATGTATGTCTCTAAATACAGCAGAACACATGACGTGGCACAGCGAAGAACGCATAAAGGACGAAGGAGAATTGTCACATCCTTCGGATGGAGAGGCGTGGAAACATTTTGATTTGTGTCATCCAGATTTTGCTGCAGAGCCTAGAAATATACGCCTGGCGCTATGTGCTGATGGCTTCGCCCCTTTCGGACAGTCGGGATCTCAGTACTCATGCTGGCCGGTCATTCTTACCCCTTACAATCTGCCACCATGGATGTGTATGAAGACTCCTTATATGTTTCTGACAGCTATCATACCCGGTCCTAAAAATCCGACGAAGAACATCGATATATATTTACAGCCGTTGGTGGATGAGCTGAAACAGCTGTGGGAGATCGGCATCACGACCTATGATATTTCCAGGAAACAGAACTTTCAGATGAGAGCTTGACTCATGTGGACAATCAATGATTTTCCAGCATACGGTATGCTGTCGGGATGGGGTACGCACGGCAACATGTCTTGTCCGATATGCATGGAAAATAGTAAGGCGTTCCGCCTTAGGCATGGAGGAAAAACTTCTTTCTTTGACTGTCACCGTCAATTTCTGCCCGCGACCCATCCTTGGAGAAAGAATAAGGACGCGTTCAGATATGGAAAACAAGAATTTTCTCAACCTCCTGCCAGATTTTTGGGATACGATATTTGGGAAGCTGTAAAGGAATTGCCCACCGCAATGGAAGATCCATCGAACCATCGTGTCGAGGGGTTCGGACAAAGCCATAACTGGACCAAACGGAGTATCTTCTGGGACTTGCCTTATTGGAAAGATAATCTTATAAGGCATAATCTTGATGTCATGCATATCGAAAAGAACGTGTTCGATAATGTCTTCAATACCGTCATGGATATTAAAGGAAAGACGAAGAACAATCCAAAAGCAAGACAAGACATAGCCGAGATATGCAAGCGTCCTCATCTGAACTTGATACAAAGGGGTGCTGGTGGACAATTAAGTAAGCCTATAGCGCCATACACATTGAGCAAGGAAGATAGATTAATAATCTGCAAGTGGATATCTAATTTAAGATTTCCCGACGGCTATGTTTCGAATTTGTCTAGATGCGTTGATCTCAATGAACGCAAGCTAACGGGAATGAAGAGTCACGACTGCCACGTGTTTATGGAAAGATTACTGCCCATTGCTTTGAGAGCGTTGTTGCTTTCTGCTGTATGGGTTCCGTTGGCCGAGCTGTCTACATTCTTCAGGGATATCTGTTCAACTAAGCTGACGGTGCAACATATGGTACAACTTAAGGAGAAGATTGTCTTAACAATCTGCAAGTTAGAGAAAATATTTCCACCGGGCTTTTTCGACAGCATGGAGCATCTACCGATTCATCTAGCCGTGTCGGTGCATCTGTTCATTATCGATGGATGTACCCCTTTGAAAGGTAAATAAAAATCGATATAATTTAAGTGAAATTTAAGTGGATTTTACAATTTATTGTTAATTCTCAAGATAATTTGTCTCTTTAGGTACCTACACCATCTAAAGAAGAAAGTTGGCAACAAGGCTCATATAGAGGCTTCGATATGCGAATCATATCTTATCGAGGAGGTGTCAAATTTTTGCTCCATTTATTTCGATACTCATGTCGAGACAAATCGAAATAGACCTAAAAGGAATGAAGAAGACGTTGAGGATGGAGGTATATTCAATTTAAGGGGCAAGCCTATTGGGGCTAGTAAGAAACGGTGGTTGACCGACGATGAGTATGATACCGCTCACCGATATGTCTTGTTAAATTGTGACATACAAGAAGTGAGAGATTTGGAGAAGTAAGTGACTACGCCTCGTTATAATCTCTAATTTGGTGAATTAAGTGACTACACTTATTTTTATTCTCTCTAACAGTGTATTTAGAGGTGAAGTCAAAGTGAGGACACCATATATTACAGATGAGGGACTTCAAAGAGAGGTTGATTGTACCTTTCCGTCCTGGTTTCGTAAATACGTAAGTAACTGAGATAATATGTTATGCGGCTACCATTAAAATATATGCAGCTAAAATATTTAAATTATCAATACATGTTTACAGGTTTTATTGCCTGAAACAACACTCATAAATGAGAGCATTCGTTATTTGGCATTGGGACCGAAGAAGCATGCAAAGACTTTGTCAGGCTATGTCGTTAATGGCTTCAAGTTTAAGTCAACTCAGCATGCTATAAATGCCAAATTTCTCAATGACGGCTTCGATACCAAGAATTCTGGTGTTTGCATAAGAGGCACCATCTATGACGACGAGCCGGACTTTGACTATTATGGAGTGCTTCGGGAGATTGTAGATTTACAATATAGTGTCCCATATGATATGCATATTGTGATGTTCAAATGTGAGTGGTTCGATACGAGACCAAATATCGATTGGAGAATCGATAAACAATTTGGATTCGTCGATATAAATCATCGCAGGAGGTATAGAGGGTCCGACACGTTTGCGATAGCAAGTCAGGCTGTTCAAGTCTACTATACAAGCTACCCAAGGCATCGTAGAGATCGATTTGACTGGTGGGCAGTATGCAAGATTAAATCTAGAAATACATTCAACGTTCGAGACCCAGCATACCAAGAGGACCAGATCGAGAAGCCCCAATACATGGGACAACAGTCGGATACCATGGACGTGGAAGATGTCGATATACCTCATGCTGAGGAAAATAGAGGGGAGGAAGAGGTTGATATACAAGACTTAGCTGTCAACCAGGGGAGAAAGAGGCATCTTGTCCCAAGTATTGAGCCTGAAGAAGAAGTAGAAGAAGAAGAAGAAGAAGAAGAAGAAGAAGAAGAAGAAGAAGAAGAGGATGAGGATGAGGATGAGGATGATGATACAGATGAAGTCGACGATGAGGATGATGATATAGATGAAGTCGACGATGAGAATGAGGATGAGAACGATGACGATGACGATGAGGACGAGGACGATAACGATGATTAGATTAAATATCGGTATATATTAGAAGCACTTACAACTAACTTAGTGAATTCAGTTTAGACGGACACATTCTTATTTCAGTTTATGTTTTTGTCGTTCGATCATCTACTTATTGTATGATTTTCTTTTTACAGATGTCACTCTTAGTTCTCATTGTCTTGACGGCACTCGCCGCCCTGCTGCTGGTATATATATTTTAGTTCAGTTTTATATTCATTTATACTTCTATATTGTTAATTATATTTATGTGTTCTATTTACAGGTCATGGTCACTACCACTCGTGCTGCTGGTAGCGGCAGTGGCCGTGGCCGTAGTGGTGCTGGTGGTGGCGGTACTGGCCGTGGTGGGCGTGGTGGTAGCGGCACTGGCCGTGGACGTGATGGTAGCGGTCGTGGTGGTAGCGGTCGTGGTCGCCTTCCACATTCCCCGGATATAGAGTCCTCCGATCCCGACCTGGAGAGCCCGGCCACAGACTCTTCCTGCCGTCGATCTATCTCTGCGCTACCTTCATCTTCATCGAGGCCTGAGACTCCATCCGCTAGCGGATCCGTTCCGCCCCCGGATGCACCAGCGGGTACACCATCAGTTACTGCAGGGTGGGCTCCGGAGTACCCCCGGATTCAGCTTCATCCTGCTACCGGTGAGTACATCCGCGGACCCGCGGATCCTCCGACGCCTCCAGAGAGGCCGATAGGCGAGAACCGACGAGAGCTATGGCCCGCAGGTGATACGTAAGTAAATTTAAGTTAATTTATTAAATTTGTTTCATTTATTCAAGTTAATAATCCAGTCTTTGCTTCTTTGTAGGTTTTTTCCGTATGATGCTGCCCGGATACTCGGGCAAATTATCCGGGAAAACTACCATGGCCCCTACCTCAATTTTTCTGAGGTGCCTCAGAACATGCAGTACGTCTGGCTCGAGGAGATGAAGGTATATATATATCTTTTGGTTAATTATTAATTATTCTTTAATCCACTAATTTTTTAATTACGTGATAATTTAATTTGTATGTCAGACGACGTTCTGGTGGCCCCCCCATCGCGAGGAGTTGATTCGCAAGGCCTACAAAGCCGCCACCGGGAAGAAGATACGGGATGCGGTGTACGACGTTCGTACGGCGCATTCGAGGAAGAAGTAGCTCCGGGAGGAGTACTACGAGCAGATGTTGGATAAGATGAATACTGCTCAGTACAGGGAGAAATCAGAGAAAGCGAAGGCGAGCAGACAGGCCGCTGGTCGGCATACGGGAGGTTCAAGGCCCCACGCAGCGACGCGTGCAGATTTGGTGAGATACCGCAAATTCATTTCACTATTAAATTCGGTACTATTAATATACGTAGTTAATTAAATTCGACGTATATTTCGTATGCAGGCACAACGGGCGGTAAAGGAGGGGAGAGAGCCGGAGTCGGTCACCGCCTACGATGTATTCCTGCATACACACAAGAGGCGGGCAGACGGGAGCTTCGTCGACGCGAGGGCCCAGGCGACTGATGTAAGTAATTACGTTTATGAGATTTATATTAAAAATATAATTATTGTTAACTTAATTAGGTGAACGTAGGATTCAAATTATAACTTAGGGAAACATAGGATTTAGATTATAACTTAGGAAAACTTATAGTATAAACACATTCATTGGATAGGCTGCATATCGTGAGGCCCTTAGTCAGATTGAGCCCCCTGCCGAGGTTGTCGGCGAAACGACGCCCACCCAGACGCCCTCTTCTATGGCCGCTCGCTACGACGACGTGTTCGTAGAGTCTGTCGGCGGCTTTAATAAAGGGCGCGTCTACGGCGTAGGTTCCCTGGCGGCGTCGTTGCAGGGCGCGACTCCGAGATATCCACCGCCCCCGCCTCCTTCCGCGCCCCCGTCGGACGATATGAGGACGCAGCTTGCGACTCTCACCTCCGATATGTCAAAAATGCGGAGTCTAATATCGGATGTGCTGGAGCGCCTTCCGCGTCCTTCTTCTGCTCCCGGTCCAGATCCGTCTGCTCTCGGTCCGTCTAGTGCGGTTGCCGGTCCTTCCGACCCTGGACATTATTCATTTGACCGTTCTGCCGAGGTCCGCCTGGTACCGGATACTGCGCTCATTGGGCTCATGGACTTGATGTCGCCAGAGCAGCTCCGTACGCTTCCAGAGCATGTGTTGTCCCAGGTGCCGGCGTACATGGTGGAAGAGTACATCCGCAGAGCCGAACGATGACGCGATCCATCTCAATGATATTTGTACTGTTTTTGGATATTTGTACTGTTTTTGGATTTTGAATTCTGGATATTTTGGAAGCGTACATGAATGTTTGGATATTATGAATTTGTGTATTTGTGTTTGGATATTTGTACATAGATGTTTGGATATTTCTGTTTGATATTGGATATTATGAATTTGGATATTTGGATATTTAGATATTTGTTGATCGTACATGGATGTTTGAATATTGGATATTATGAATATGTGTAATATTTACAAAAAGGAAATAGAATGTTTCTGTAATTTTTTTTAATTAATGTTGCATTTAGCGACGGACTAGCGACTAATTAGCGACGGATATATCTTTTTAGCGACCGATGAGCGATTAACTAGCGACGGAAAATCCGTCGCTAACTGGGTTATATAAATATTTGCAGTTACCGACGGACGAGCGACGGACAATCCGTCGCTAACTGGTTGAAATAAATTTGCAGGTAGCGACGATCTAGCGACCAACTAGCGACGGAACTTCCGTCGCTAACTGGGTACGATTAATATTAGCGACGGAATATCGACTACCTAGCGACGGCAAATCCGTCGACATGGTTCTGGAAATATGGTAGGTTTCCAGAGACTTAGCGACGGATAATGGGTCGCTAATCCGTCGCTAATCTGTCGAGGATGACGACGGACTAGCGACGGCTTAGCGACCCATTATCCGTCGACATGGTTCTGGAATTATGGATGCTTTCCAGAACCAGGCCGACGCCCTACCCGTCGCTAATCCGTCGCTATAACGTCGAGGTTAACGACGGAATGGCGACGGAATAGCGACTGATTTTGTGTATCAGGAACCTCTCTGATACGCTTTTACCGACCTATTTACGACGGCTTAGCGACGGATATTTTAATATTATATGGCATGTAAACCGACGGAAACAAGTCGCTAATCCGTCGCTAATCCGTTGAAAGGCAACCGTCGGTAATCAGTCGCTAGTCCGTCGGTTAATCATTTGTCCGACGGCTTAGCGACGGACAAATTTTAGCGACGACGTATTTCCCGACGGCCATTTTCATCAAATATCCGTCGCTATGCCGTCGGTAATTTATGTTACCGACGGATTCGCGACGGATGTGGCCGTCGCTAAAGTTGGTTATTTTGGTAGTGTACAGCCCGTAGGCAGACAGTAATAAGGTATACAATACGAGCTAACAGGTGCTCGCCGGCTAAACACCTCAAAATGAGAATTTTGCAATAGAGTGGGAGAGCCAAAAATAAACCCACTCGTTGCCCTGGTTACGCCTGGTGGTCACCATCGGGCTGGAAAGTCGGTAGATCCTCTGGAGCTGCTCCGAAATCTAGCCATACAAAACCAGTTGGGTCAGATCCCAGAAAGAGCAAGTGCCACAAAGGAGGCTTCACTTAAGAACTAAAACCAGCATATCAGAAATAAAATTAAAGTATTTACAAAAGTGCTTGATAATAAAAGAATAACAACAGTCATAATAGAGTATGAGGGAACCACTCAAGTAGCCAGGTCACAACCCTTAAACCAAACAAGGACCGAGGTTGTAACCCTTCACCTGAATAGAACTCTGCCTCCAAATCTTGTTGGTAAAGTAAAACACAACAAGCATGACGTGGGGTGCAATAAGACAATAAATGAATAGAGGACTCAGAACTGCTCCGGGAGCCAGGTTACAACCCTTAAACCAAACAAGGACCGGGGTTGTAACCCTTCACCTGAACAGAACTTAGCCTCTAATCTTTATTGTTAAAAGTGATAATCATACGATCAAGCCTGCAATAATCGAGCACTGAAACTACACCATACAATCGCTCCCGACCAATCAGTGACTACGGCTTTTTACTTTAGCTAACTAGGGTTATCATAAGCCTTAGTTACTAGCAATATGCAGTGAGATGTTCCTCCAGCCACAAGCCCTGCAGCAAATCCAGGTTATCCAGACGACTTGGATTCATTAAGCAGTGCCTCGTTCTTTTTCTTGTATCAGTGAATCTAGACTTGGGCCCTACTCGTCGGCAGGATGCAAGTCCAATAATGGTGGCAGGGATAACGGGATCGCCTGTAACTGGGGAAATCTCTCATGACTACTGAATTATTCTAGTTATTAGTCTTAGCCATTTACAGTAGGTACCCCTGATCGTGGTACTCAGGGATCCCTGTCCTAGATATGAAGCAAACATTATCGGTTCACTTGTACAAACACAATCATCCACGGTGTCCAGGCCATTCAATCTTGTCATGACATGCTAGCCGTCGCAACAGCCTTCGGGACATATATAATGTCATGTTTACTGTCAGGAGTACGCCACGTCGGGCCACTATCATGTCATGTCATTTGTCAAAAGTGCACCACGACAGGTCACCCTCGTGTCAGGGAACATACATAAAATTAATATAACACAAGCATACGTTTAGTAATAAAATATTAGCAGGGGCAAGGGCTGTGGAGGACTCGTGCGGCTCAGAAAAAATTTCATGCGGCCAGCATATAAATGTGCATGCGGCCAAGCACATAATGTGCATGCGGCTACAATTAATTGTATACAACCAAGCACATAAATGTGCATGCAGCTACAATTATTGCTAAGGCCATACGGCCACAAATATTAAGCATGCAAGCACATGCTTGCAAAGGCCATGCGGCCAGCTTAAATATTTAAGCATGCAAGCACATGCAAAGGCCATATGCGGCCATCTTAAATATTTAAGCATGCAAGCACTTAAGCATGCAAGCACATACAAAGGCCATATGCGGCCAGCTTAAATATTTAAGCATGCAAGCACTTAAGCATGCAAGCACATGCAAAGGCAATATTTGCTAATGCATGGGAGCTTATGCGGCCATGCAAAAAATTAATGGCAATACATGCGGCCAAGCAAAATTGCCATATACGGCCAAACAAACAGCAAATGCCACACGGCCAAACAAGTGATTGGCCATGCGGCCAAGGCAATTAATTAATGCTCATGCGGCTCAGAGCTAAGAATGCCCATGCGGCCAATTCAATTAAATATTCAATTAAATGGCCATACGGCTCAGAGCTAAGAAATGCTCATACGGCCAAAAGTGCAATTAATGGCTCCCACAGAGAACATGTCCATAGAAAATACCATGGCCTTCATGCTCTACCAAACAACAATAGGAACCCAAATCCGAACTTCCGTAGGTCAAATTTGAGCTAAAATGGAATTCTCTACAACATGGAACCATCAAATAGCAAAAATATGCAGGTTTGATAGATCAAGACTCATGAAAATCGAAAATACCACAACGCTAGATTTTACAAGAAATTAACCATGAAAATAAAAAATGCTAAGTACTAAAGTGGGTTAGAAACACATGAGAAAGACAGTGGAACAATAAAAGTAGAATTTCTCCTTGAAGCAAGATGCACTTACCTACACCTTCCTGGTAGGTGGAGAGTAATGGTGAGGAAGAAGAAGAGTGAATGAGGAGAGAGAAAGAGTATTCGGTTAATAAAAGATGATGGTGGTGGTAGGTAGGGGTTTGGTTCACAAACCGAACCAAGCCAAACAAACCGAACCGAACCAAGATAAACCAATAAATAAAATGCCAAAATAAATCAAGCAGGGAGACATACAATACGAGTCTAAATACGTACACGTATACCAAAATACGTAATACGAACAATGGTCATTATAACTTTACCCACCTTAAAAGAGTTCTGTCCTCGGAATTTAATCAAGAGGCTTGAGATGCAAGAACAAGCTATACTAATCACAGGCAAGCAATACTAGTCAAGCAATCAAGCAATTATTCATGCAAGCAAGGAATCAAAGGCATGAGGCATAAGAAAGATATTATACCTCACGAGTCAAACAGGTTGGAATATCGCGATCGGATATCATCCTCACGCTCCCACGTTGACTCACCCAAGGAGTGATGACCCCAAGCAACACGGACTAACTTGACAGTCTTGTTCTTGAGTATCTTCTCTCTTTGGTCCAATATGGATACGGGCCTCTCCTGATACGAAAGGTTGGTACCAACAACCAATTTCGAATGATCCAGGATATGACTCAGGTCCAGGATATACCGTCGTAGTTGGGATACATGGAATATGTCATGCACCTCAATCAGAGATGGCGGAAGAGCGAGACGATAGGACACATCTCCTACTCGCTCAAGAATATCAAACGGCCCTATATACCTAGGAATAAGCTTTCTCCGTACGCCAAAACGAATGATGCCACGGTTAGGCGAGATCCTCAGGAATACATGATCGCCGACAGAAAATTCAAGGGGACGCCGATGAGAATCGGCCCAATAGTGCTGACGATCTTGTGCAACGTGAAGATAATCTCTGACTCTCCTGACCACCACGACTGTCTGAGTGATCATTTCTGGACCAAGCATCTGCCTCTCTCCAACATCGTCCCATGGTAGTGGAGATCTGCACTTCCTACCAAATAGTGCCTCGAACGGTGCCATCTGGATACTAACTTAGAAACTGTTGTTGTACGAGAACTCCACCAGGTACAGGTGATCTTTTCACGAACCACCGAAGTCGAGCGTACAAGATCTCAACATATCCTCAAGAGTCTGGATCGTGCGTTCCGACTGACTATCTGTCTGCGGGTGATAAGCTGAGCTGAACTGGAGGTGAGTTCCCAAACTCTCTTACAGACTAGCCAAAAGTGCGACGTGAATCTCGAATCTCTGTCCGAGGTGATATTGACTGGTACTCCATGAAGTCTGACTATCTGCCTGAGGTACATCTCTGCTAGCTGAGCCGTCGACTGACCAACTCTGAATGGAAGAAAGTGAGCCACCTTCGTGAGCCTATCAACTATAACCAAATAGCATCTCTACTGGTCGGGGATCGAGGTAATCTAGTCACAAAATTCATGGTTATATGCTTCCACTTCTATTCTGGAATCGGCAAGGGCTGAAGAAGTCCAGCTGGCCTCTGATGTTCAGCCTTGACTTGTTGGCAAACCAAACACCGAGAGACAAACTGATCTATCTCCCTCTTCATGCCATTCTACCAAAAGTGATGATCGATATCACGGTACATATTCGTGCCACCGGGATGAATCGAATACTAAGAATTGTGAGCTTCCGACATGACCTCCTGTCTGATACCTCCACTGGGTACACAAAGACGCATACTATGTCGAAGTATACCGTCTTCATGAATGCATAATTCTGGTCGTCGTCCTGCTTCATATTCTGCTCTAAGCCACTGAAGCTTAGAATCGGTGGACTGAGCTATCTTGATCCGCTCAACTATACTGGACTGAACTTGCATGCTGGCCATCAATTCTACACTGGTAGGAAGGATAACTTCTATACCCATCTTCTGAAGATCTGCTAACAACTCTGGTTGTGCTGTCAGGAAATAAACTCCGGCTCTCCTGTTCAATGCATCTACAACAACGTTGGCCTTCCCAGGATGATACTGCAGGTAGACATCATAATCCACAAGCAGCTCCAGCCATCTTCTCTGACGCATGTTAAGATCCTTTTGAGTGAACACATACTTTAGGATCTTGTGGTCGGTGAAAATCTCCAACCTATCTCCATATAAGTAGTGTCTCCAAAGCTTGAGTGCAAACACTACTGCTGCCAGTTCCAAGTCGTGGGTCGGGTAATTCCTCTCATGATCACGAAGTTGTCGTGACGCATAAGCTATCACCTTCCCATGCTACATCAAAACACATCCTAAACCTCTGCCTGAAGTATCACAGTACACTAAAAATCCTCCGGTCCCATCTGGAAGTGTAAGAACGGGTGCCGTCATCAAGCCTCGCTTCAGCTTCTCAAAAGAATCCTGACATTCTGCTGTCCAAGCAAACTGCACCTCCTTGCGGGTCAACTGCGTCAATGGCGCTGAAATCTGAGCAAAGTCCGAAACAAATCTCCGGTAGTAGCTGGCCAATCCAAGAAAACTGCAAACTTTTGCAACTGTGCTGGGCACTGGCCATGTCTCGATAGCCACGATCTTCTGGGGATCCACTTCTACTCCCCCTCTGGTGATGATATGACCCAAGTATGAAATGCGATCGAGCTAGAACTCGCATTTACTGAACTTGGCATACAACTAGTACTCTCGAAGAATCTGGAGGACAACTCTGAGATGCTGCTCATACTCCGCTTCACTCTTGCTGTAGACCAGGATATCGTCTTTGAACGTGATCACGAACTGATCCAAATAAGGCATGAAGATACGATTCATGAGGTCCATGAATATCGCTGGTGCATTGGTCGCTCCAAAGGGCATAACAAGGAACTCCCAATTTCCATATCTAGATCTGAAAGCTGTCTTCGGGATGTCTTGCTCTCTGACTCTGATCTGGTGGTATCCTGACTGTAAATCAATCTTCAAGAACACTGTCGCTCCTCTGAGTTGATCAAACAAGTCATCTATCCTTGGGAGAGGATATTTGTTCTTGATTGTTACTGAGTTCAAGGTACGATAGTCAACACATAATCTGGACGTACCATCCTTCTTTTTCACAAGAAGCATCGGGGCTCCCCAAGGCGATCCACTAGCACGAATGAATCCCTTGGTTCTGAGTTTTTCAATCATCTTGTACAATATCTCCAATTCTGACGGCGCCATCCTGTAGACTCTCTCTGACACTGGTGCTGTCCCGGGAATCAAGTCGATAGTAAACTCGATCTCTCGCTCTGGCGAAATTTCTGGAAGCTATTCCGAAAAAACATCTAGAAATTTCTCGACTATCCGGGGTAACTGCACTGCTGCTACGGCCATGCGCAATATTGGAGGAGAAGGTTTAACTTCGTCTCGAGAAAAGAAAAACTCTGGCTCGCCTGGAATGCTAAAAACAACTTTGCCAATATGGCAGTCTATCCTAACATACTGGTCCCTCAGCCAATCTATTCCTAAGATCACATTATAATCGACCATCGGAAATTCTATCAGCCTAGCGAAAAACTCTCTACCGCTAACCACGATCCGACATGAGGAAAACACTCTATCTACTCCCACAAGACCATTACCAGTAAGTATATTGAGCCTTACTGATAACGACTCGGGCTTCAGTCCTATCCGTATCGTGAATCGTACAGACATAAATGAATACGATACACCAGAGTCAAATAACACTGAAGCCGGAAAGGTGTTGACGAGAATAGTACCTGCCACTACCTCACCTGGCGCCACTTCTTCTTCTCCCATGGTTAAAGCCAACACTTGACCATGTCCTCTGGATGTCGGCCCTCTCTGTTGGAATCCTCTCTGTCTATTCTGAACTTGCGCCTGGACATACTGCTGAGGCCTTTGCTGCAGAAAAGCTTGGGTCTGCGTCGACAACGGCCTCGGGGATGGAAACTGCTGCTAGACTGGTACTAGGGCTGGTCCCCTAACTGATGAACTGGTCATGGCTGGTGATGAGTCAGTCCTGAACGGGCCGGACCCTACCTTGTGGTCCGGCGCTCCACAAAGCAAATACAACCCTCGAGCCTTGCGACATTCTGAAACAACATGTCCAGACTTTCCACAATAAGAGCAACCCATGGGGAAAGACTGCTTCTGCTGCTGAGGATACGTCGGGGTTGAATGCTGAATCGATGTAACTGAAGCTGTCCTTCTCGGAGCTCCAATAGTCAAAGCCCTAGCTGCCCGGGCTGGAGCTGACGACTGATTCATCTGGCCGTAAGATCGCTTTCGACCTCCGATCCTGTCCACAATCCTCTGGAAGGTATACTCATGCCTCTTGGCTGCCCTCAATACCGCATCAAAAGTTTGATGCTCAAACTGCTCCATCGCCAGCAAAATCTCTAAGTGGAGTCCCTGCTGAAACTGCTAGGCTCTATCGAACTCGGTCGCCACCAAGGTGGGAGCAAATTGACTAAGCCTGGAAAACTCGGCCGTATACCCATCGACCGTCCTGCCCATCTGCTTCAAATTGGTGAACCTGGTCTGTATATCGTACCGAGCTACAGCAACGAAGTGCTTGGTCCGGAATCTCTCACGGAATATTGTCCAGGCAATAGGTGCCACTAGTCCAATGGCCGGCGCCGCCAACCAGCTGCGGGCTAGATCTAATAACTACATGCGCACCACAGCCACCTTCTCATCTTCTGGGGTCTTCGCTTCCTCCAACATCACCTCTGTGTCCTGAATCCACGCATCAGCAGCGATAGCATCTTCGCTACCATCGAAGAATGGAGGGTTCAGGCGTTTGAAACTGTTCGCTGTACTGTTCCCATGATGTCCACCTCTGCCCAGAGCATCTTCCACTTCCTGATACAAGGCATCTCCTCGACGATCCTGCGATGCAAGTAACTCCCTGATAAGTCCAACCAAGGCTCCATCATCCTGCCTTGCGGGCTGGGCTGGCTGCACCGGGGTTCTGGATCTCCGGAAGGCATGACCCGGAAGGCTGCTCCTGAGTGCTGGGCCTGATCTTCTGGTTGCTGCTGGTCCACGGGAGGTGCTTCGCCTTTCCGATCGGTAGGACCAGGAACAATGCCTCTGAAGAAGAGGACATAAGGAACAATAAGGAAGGACCAAGATAGATCAACGATACAAGCATGTGATCAGGTCGAGAATCTCAGGGATTAGAAGATACGGGAAGAGATCAAGGACGAGTGTCGATTGAGACATCTATTCGGTAAACCCTTACATATCTTGATTTACAAGACCTGTATGGGCTACCACTTAAACCATGTAACGCCCAGAACCAGAATACTGCAGAGCGGGGGCATACATAGCCAGCTACGTATAATGAAATGGAATCCACCTCACTATACGGTCACGGCTGTCTAGATATATGAGGGTTTAACTATAATCTATCAGTCTCATATGGTCAATAACAAGCCTAAATGTTTCAATCTTAAGCAAGCAAGTAAAGTTACAAGATGTAAGATCACCAAATATACAATAGTAAGATGTCCAAAATATTACATATTCAGCTGATCATGAAGCTAGTCATTACAAAATATGAGGACTAGCAAGAGTTTAGTCATACATGATCAGCCCTAGGATCTGTCAATCATGTTATAGCTCGTAGGCAGACAATAATAAGGTATACAATACGAGCTAACAGGTGCTCGCCGACTAAACGCCTCAAAATGAGAATTTTGCAATAGAGTGGGAGAGCCAAAAATAAACCCACTCGTTGCCCTGGTTACGCCTGGTGGTCACCATCGGGCTGGAAAGTTGGTAGATCCTCTGGAGCTGCTCCGAAATCTGGCCATACAAAACCAGCTGGGTCAGATCCCAGAAAGAGCAAGTACCATAAAGAAGGCTTCACTTAAGAACTAAAACCAGTATATTAAAAATAAATATTAAAGTAGTTACAAAAGGGCTTGATAATAAAAGAATAACAACAGTCATAATAGGGTACGAGGGAACCATTCAAGTAGCCAGGTCACAACCCTTAAACAAAATAAGGACCGGGGTTGTAACCCTTCACCCGAATAGAACTCTGCCTCCAAATCTTGTTGGTAAAGTAAAACACAACAAGCATGACGTGGGGTACAATAAGATAATAAATGAAGAGAGGACTCAGAACTGCTCCGGGAGCCAGGTTATAACCCTTAAACCAAACAAGGACCAGGGTTGTAACCCTTCACCTGAATAGAACTTAGCCTCTGATCTTTATTGTTAAAAGTGACAATCATACGATCAAGCCTGCAATAATGGAGCACTGAAACTACGCCATACAATCGCTTCCGGCCAATCAGTGACTACGGCTTTCTACATTAGCTAACTAGGGTTATCACAAGCCTTAGTTACTAGCAATATGCAGTGAGATGTTCCTCCAGCCACAAGTCCTGCAGCTAATCCAGGTTATCCAGGCGACTTGGATTCATTAAGCAATGCCTCGTTCTTTTCCTTGTATCAGTAAATTTAGACTTGTGCCCTACTCGTCGGCAGGCTGCAAGTCCAACAATGGTGGCCGGCATAATGGGATCGCCTGTAACTAGGGAAATCTCTCATGACTACTGAATTATTCTAGTTATTAGCCTTAGCCATTTACAATAGGTACGCCTGACCATAGTACTCAGGGATCCCTATCCTAGACATGATGCAAACATTACCGGTTCACTTGTACAAACACAATCATCTATGGTGTCCAGGCCATTCAATCTTGTCATGACATGCTAGCCGTCGCAACAGCCTTCGGGACATATATCATGTCATGTTCACTGTCAGAAGTGCGCCACGTCGGGCCACTATCATGTCATGTCATTTATCAAAAGTGCGCCACAACGGGTCACCCTCATGTCAGGAAACAAACATAAAATTAATATGGCACAAGCATACGTGTAGTAATAAAATATTAGCAGGGGCAAGGACTGTAGAGGACTCATGCGGCTCAGAAAAAATTTCATGCGGCCAACATATAAATGTGCATGCGGTCAAGCACATAATGTGCATGCAGCTATAATTAATTGCATGCAGCCAAGCACATAAATGTGCATGCGGCTACAATTAATTGTGCATGCGGCTAGAATTAATGCTAAGGCCATGCGGCCACAAATATTAAACATGCATACACATGCTTGCAAAGGTCATGCGGCCAGCTTAAATATTTAAGCATGCAAGCACATGCAAAGTCCATATGTGGCCAGCTTAAATATTTAAGCATACAAGCACATGCAAAGGCCATATACGGCCAGTTTAAATATTTAAGCATGCAAGCACATGCCAAGGCCATATGTGGCCAGCTTAAATATTTAAGCATACAAGCACATGCAAATGCTATATGCCGCCAATGCATGCAAAATAGCCATACAGCCAAGGCAAATAATGGAGCCATGCAACAGTACATATGCGGCCAAGGCAATATTTGCTAATGCATGGGAGCTTATGCGGCCATGCAATAAATTAATGGCAATGCATGCGGCCAAGCAAAATTGCAATATGCGGCCAAACAAACAACAAATGCCATGCAGCCAAAAAAGTGATTGGCCATGCGGCCAAGGTAATTAATTAATGCTCATGCGGCTCAGAGCTAAGAATGCTCATGCGGCCGATTCAATTAAATATTCAATTAAATGGCCATGTAGCTCAGAGCTGAGAAATGCTCATTCGGCCAAAAGTGCAATTAATGGCTCCCACAGAAAATATGTCCATAAAAAATACCATGACCTCCATGCTCCACCAAACAACAATAGAAACCCAAATCCAGACTCTTGTAGGTCAAATTTGAGCTAAAATGAAATTCTCTACAACATGGAACCATCAAATAGCAAAAGTATACAGGTTTGATAGATCAAGACTCATGAAAACAAAACATACCACAACGCTAGATTTTACAAGAAATTAACCATAAAAATAAAAAATGCTAAGTACTAAAGTGGGTTAGAAACATATGAGGAAGACAGTGGAACAATAAAAGTAGAATTCCTCCATGAAGCAAGATGCACTTGCCTACACCATCCTGTTAGGTGGGGAGTAATGGTGAGAAAAAAGAAGAGTAAATGAGGAGAGAGAAAGAGTGTTGGGTTAATAAATGATAATGATTGTAGTAGGTAGGGGTTTGGTTCACAAACTGAACCAAGCCAAACAAACCGAACAAGATAAACCAATCAATGAAATGCCAAAATAAATCAAGCAGGGAGACATGCAATACGAGTCTAAATACGTACACGTATACCAAAATACGTAATACGAACAATGGTCATTACAGAGTGTATGAGAAATGAAGAGAGAATGAAACGAAGGGTTAGGTTTTTTTATTTCTGTCGGTTGAAAATGATGAAAGGAGGAGAGAGAACATGGTTGTGTGGGTTTTGTTGTTAAGGTTAGTGTTGTAGTCATGTGCCCGGCCGAATTTGCAGAGATGTTAGGTTTATGATGTTAGCTGAGGTGTTATTCGGCTAGGTTGGGCTTGACTGTTTAGTAAAAAAAAATGAGGAATTAAATCTGCTGTAGTAATATTTGGGGTCTATGGGCCAGAGAAAAAAATTAGAAGTAGAATTAGATATGTTAGCTAGGTTTGAATGCTGGATTGAGGGCTTGGGCCTGTTAACTATAATTAATATTATTGTTAAGTTTTAGTTCCACTACTAGCACAGTTAATATGGTAAAATATTTTCAAATGATGATTATACTACTAATTATTATTTAATGATGGTATTTCTTGATTAACTTGACTATTATAGAGTTTTTAAATAATTTTTGGGCCTAATACTATTTTTAAAATAACACAAGGTTATGTTCTTGATTAACTATTATATATACAATATTAATTAGTAAATTAGTAGTCATATTTTAATTGGTTCTTAGGGATTCTATACAATAATTGTCAATATTGCCTAATCTATATACTCTAGCATCTATGTATAGTAAGAGTATTTAGTATTTAACTAAATAGTTAGTTGGTAGTTGTAGTAGATAGATAGATTGTTAACAATTTTAGCCAATTGTTATTATAGAACCTAACCAACTTGTGCATAATCTAGGTGGACATAGCGATTTATGCTTTTCTATTCTCGATCTTCCAGAGCAAGGCAAGTACACCGACTTGAACTTTTACTTTGTAATTGTAACACCCATATCTCAGAACACGTATTTTTGATCAAGCCTGCATGTATCTTAGACCTGTATTTATTTTCTCGGATTTTGGCCTGTAATTGTATTTCTGGCTCGACTTGCAGATTTTGGTTTTCTCGTAAAATAGGTTTTTACATGACTTGGTTTTATGTTGTGGAGAAGGTTGGTTTGGTTTGGTTTGGTTTATTTTGCATTGGAGCACCTTAGCTAACCTCCAGCCTACACTCAACTTATCCTCCACCATTAAAATCCTTACCTAATACTCTCTCTCTCTTTATTACTTTCCTCCATTAATTCTTCTTCTTCTTCCTCTACACAACACCATCACCCATAGGCAAGTGCACCTTGCCACCACATGAGAACCACATTTTATTTGTTCATTAGCTAGATTAGGCCATGATGATCAATATTAGTGCTTGACATTTTGTGATTTGGAGTCTCCATTGTTCTAGATCTAGGTTTTAACTATTTTCAGATTTACATGGTTTTGATCTATTTTGGTTGGATTTTTGTGGGTTTTGATGCTTCCATGTGGAAGAGAATTCAATTTTACTCAAGTTAGAACTTTGAAAATCTAGATTTGGCTTTGATTTGACTAAGATATGAAAGATTGAATTTTTGGGTGTTCTTGATGTTCCTCTCGGCCTGGAGAAGAAGATCTACAGTCTGCGCACTTTAGCGCAGCACTGGACCGCGCAGCCTCCCCGCGCCGCGCTCTTTAGCGTTGGTCGCTGACTGCGCAGCCTGGCCGCTGCCCGATTGTGTAACCAACCCTGCGCCATCGGCTCCTGCGCACTTGACCCCTGTGCAGTCTGCATCCTGCGCCATCCATTGCCTGCGCAGTCTAAGCCTGCGCAGTCTGCATTCTGCGCCATCCATTGCCTGCGCAGTCTAAGCCTACGCAATCTGCATCCTGCGCCATCCATTGCCTGTGCAGTCTAAGCCTGCGCACTTCGCAGCCTGCGCCAACCATTCCTGCGCAATCCAACCCCCTGACCCCTTGCGCAATCCATTGGCTCTTGGAGTATTGGTTTTATTTTTTTCCTTAAGCTTGGCTCTTCTATAGTCCTGTATATTGATATTTTATTAGATATTTTATGCTCATTTTATATCCTTACGCCTTTTGTCATGAACTTGATTTTACTTAATATGTTTGGAATGACTATTGTACATGGCATGGTATGACAAGGAACTAGCATAACACGATAGTGACCCGTAGTGGTGCACTCCTGACATGACCAACCTGACATGATAGTGGCCCGTCGTGGCGCACTCCTGACAAGTACCCTGACATGATTTATCTTGATAACTTGATAGTGGCCCGTGGCGGCGCACTCCTGACTTAACTTGACTTGTAACTTGAAACTTGACTCGTATAATCAACATGACACCGTGGGTGTTCCTGCTTGCTTGCTTGTGCAATCTACTTGTCTTGTCTTGCATCATGTCTAGGACGTGAATCCCTGGTTCCCACGGTCAGGGATTCATACTGAACATGGATTAGGCTAATGACTAGATCAAACTATAGTTCATGGAGAATTTCCAGTCACAGGCAATCTCGTTATCTGGGCGCTCTTAATTGGACTTGTAGCTTGCCGACGAGTAGAGCACATTTCCAGTACACTGTCATATGTTGCACCCTCTAAGTCACCTAAGGGTATATCGTCTCCGGGGCGATGTACCCAACCATACTCTCAACCCGCGGAAGGATAACTGGATGGTATGCTGGGCTTGGGACTGGGAAATTCTCATTTGCATCTTGTTAGTAATTAGGCTTGTGACAACCCTAGTTAGTTAAGTAGTAAGCCGTAGTAATTGCTTGGCCGCTTGTGAATGAATGGAGTCCAGCCGTGTCTAAGTTTTATCTAGTCCCTGTACCTGGCTACTCTTGTACATGATTGTTTTACTTGCTTTAACAATAAATGGATAGAGACAAGTGCTATTCAGGCGAAGGGTTACAACCCCGGTCCTTGTTTGGTTTACGGGTTGTAACCTGGCTCCCAGAATGGTTCCAAGCCCCTAGTCGTTTATTGTCCTGACGTACTCTTTATTACTTGTACTTTTCTTTCATTTTCTTATGTACTGATATACTAGCTTTTGTTCTTATTTCGTGGCCTCCTTTGTGGCACTTGCTCTTTCTGGGGTTTGACCCAGCTGGTTTTGTGTGGCCAGATTTCGGAGCAGCACCCGAGGATCTACCGAACCTCCAGCCCGATGGTGGCGACTAGAAGGAACCCGGGCTACGAGTGGGTTTTCTATTTTGTTTCGCTCACTCTATTATAAAATTATTCTTTTGAGGCGTTTAGCCGACGAGCACCTGTTAGCTCGATGCACTTTTACTTACTGTCTGCCTACGGGCTGTAAATATGATTAACAAATCCTAGGGTTGATCATGTATGACTTAACTCTTGCTAGTCCTAGCATTTTGTACGACTAGCTTCATGATCAGCTGATATGTAATATTTGGGACGCCTTTTATTGTATATTTGGTGGTCAAACATCTTGTGATCATATTACTTACTTGAGATTGAGACAATAGGCTTGACCATAAGAGACCGTTGGCTTGTAGTAAACCCTCATATCTAGACAGCCGTGGCCGTATAGCGAGATGGACTTTATTTCAATATACGTAGCTGGCTATGTTCGCCCCCGCTCTCCAGTATTCTGGTTCTGGGGCGTGACAGTAATTTTGTCTTACTTTATGTTCTCATATTAGACACGAGATTCACACGATTGTATTATGTCTTATTGATCATATTGTGTCTTATTGTTTTCTTGCGGGGATTCGAGAAATATTGTCTATTGTGTGACCACACCCCCTTAGCTAGGTTATTGTGAATAGCCTAATCGTACACCTCATATATGATTAAGCTGCACCTTATGTCATGTTCCAGAACCAGAATACTGGAGAACGGAGGACAGACACAGCCAGCTACATATATAGAAGTGTAATCCACCTCGATATACGGTCACGGCTGTCTAGATGTATGAGGGTTTATCTACAAGCCATCAGTCTCTTATAGTCAAGAACAAGCATAGTGTCTCAATCTCAAGCAAGTAATAATAGTTACAAGATATTAGACCATCAAATATTCAATAGTAAGGCATCCCATACATTTCATATACAGATGATCATGAAGCTAGTCGTACAAAAGCGAGGACTAGCAAGAGTTTCAGTCATACATGATCAACCCTAGGATTTGTTAATCATGTTGTAGCCTGTAGGAAGACAGTAAGTAAAGTATTCAACACGAGCTAACACTTGTTCGGCGGCTAAACACCTCAAAAGAATAATTACAATAGAGTGGAAGAGCGAAAGAAACCAACTCGTTGCCAGGGTTTCTTCTAGTGCTCACCATCTGGCTAGAAGGCGGGAAGATCCTTGGGTGTTGCTCCAAAATCTAGCCATACAAAACCAGCTGGGTCAGACCCCAGAAAGAGCAAGTGCCACAAAGGAGGATTTACTTAAGAAATAAAATCAGCATATTAGCACAAGATAAATAAAGGATAACCAAAAAAACATGAGTTAGAGAAAACAGGGTGATAAACGATAAGATAACCAAAGGACTATTCCAGTAACCAAGTTACAACCCATAAACCAAACAAGGATCGGGGTTGTAACCCTTCACCTGAACAGAACTTAGTCTTTAACCAATTATCGAATAAGTAAAGCGTAACAGTAATGGGCTAAAGAAACCATGTACTGGCCTTGTCTAGGCAAGACTAGACTAGACTCCATCCATCAATCACGGCCAAGCAATGAGTACGACTTGATACTTTAACTAACTAGGTTATCACAAGCCTAGTTACTAACAAGATGCGTTGAGATGTTCCAACAACCACAAGCCCTGTAGACTTAATCTAGGTTATCCAGTTGTAAGTTGAGAGAGTTGGATTAGGTGACCTGGGAGTACAATACATGACAGTATGCTAGAAATTTGCCCTACTCGACGGCATGCTACAAGTCTAATTAAAGCACCGAGATAACATGACTTCCTGTAGCTAGGAAATCTCTTCATGGACTACTTGATCAATCTAGTCATTATCCTAGTCAGTTTCAGTATTAATCCCTGACCATGGTAACCAGGGATCCATGTCCTAGACATGATGCAAGACGAGACATGTAGCTTATACGAGCACAAACACCTACGATGTCAAGACAAGAGTTACTTAGCAAGTCACGATAGCCGTCGCAACAACATACGAAGATTATCATGTTAGGTTACTTATCAAGTCAAGAGTGCGTCACAATGGACTACCATCAAGAATTATCATGGCAAGTTACTTGTCAAGAGTGCACCACGACGGGTCACTATCAAGATTTATCAGAGAGTGTACGTGCCATGCCAAGACCATGTTTAAAGCTCAGAGTACATGTGCAACAGAGAAAATAACATTATAGGACTAGCCAAGTAAAGAGTACAAGCAAAGTCACAACTCACACTAAGGACCATGGAGGCAAACATGGATAATTGTAAGTGAAGGCACAAGGGGTCAATGGGGTTATATGGAGAGCACGTGCCCAGAGCTATGCGCCCACTGCTATGCGCCTAGGGCATGTCTTATTATGGAGAGTCAAGGGTTTTGGGAAGGCATGTGCCAAAAGCTATGCGCCTATGACTATGTGCCCACATGTATACGCCCAAAGGGTGGAGTCAGAGGTACTTGGAAAAAATTAAGAGACTAACTTCCAAGGCAAGGTGGGCACATAAGGAAAGCTATGCGCCCAAGCAAAGGAGACATGGTGCACTTAGCCACATATCCAGAGCTATGCGCCTAGACTGGGGAGTCCTTGGGCGCATATATAGGACTATGCTCCCAAGCAGAGATCATGGGAGTCTTGGGCGCATATAGATGGCTATGCGCCCAAGGAAGAAGTGTTATGGGCGCATAACAAGCTATGCGCACAGCATGGTTCTTCTTCCCCAAATCCGAGAACAAGTGTTCATGAACCCATGAACTTCCAAAGTCCATAAATTATTCAAAATAAATCAAAATCCGGGTTTTAAAAGGTTAAATTTCGGTAAAATGAAATTCTCTACCACATGGAATAATTAGTTTTCAAAAATAAAGATATTTGATAGATCAAAACTCAAGAAAACCAAAAATAAACAAAACTTAGATCTACAAGAAAATATCCACCAAATTGAAAAATGACAAGTTTTAAAGTGTCTTAAAGTCACGTGGGAAAAACATTAGAACAATTAGAAATCAGTTCTCTCATGAAGCAAGCTAGCACTTGCCTAGGGTTGGTTGGAGAGAATGAATGGAGGAAGAAAAAGTAAATGAAGCAGTAAAAAAAATAATGAAGAGAGAGAGAGAGAGAGAGTGGAGTTATTATTTACATTAATCCTTTCCATTTCTAACCTAAACCAAAATAAACCAAGCGAAGCTAAACCAACTTAAACCAAGCCAAGCTATGCTAGACAAGTCATGATACGGGTCGGGAATCCGTATACGTACACCAAAAATACGAATAACAAAAAAACGGGAGTGACAACTCTACTCATCTTAAAAGAATTTCGTCTTCGGAATTTAATCAAGAGGCTAGAGATGTCGGGACAAGCTATACTAAAGCAGAAGTAATCTACGACTAGCAACCAATCAAGCAATCATTCATGCAAGCAAGGAATTTAAAAGCATAAGACATAAGGAAGACATTTTGCTAAAAACCTCTCTGCCAGTTCTATATCCGGGCTTGGGTCTGGGCATACTTGTTTCACTTAATAAAATGCCTAAAAATTGGCTTTTGAAAGAAAACGAGAAAAAGTACCAAAGTACAAGTTGTTCTGGGAAGTATTGCTATGGAAGTTTGATCTGAGAGCGATCATTTTGTTCCTTGGACCATATGATGATGATGAAGAAAACTGCTTGAAGAAGAGAACAATCGGAAGAACTAAGTCACCGAAAGGGTATCGAGCAACGACACTGATGGCACAGTCGAATGCTTTCTTGCTTTGCTTCACCCTGTTCTTGAGAAAAAGTTAAAAAAATGCTTCGGAGAATATCACTCTGAACGTATGAGTTTTCTCAGAATCTCCTTTCCTGTATCTCTCTATTGATCTCTTGATCTTGTCTGTGTTAAAATAAGTCTATTTATAGACTTGACCCTTTGTGCATAAAAAGTAACAAAATCGGGTCTCTACGCGAGCAACTATCACCCACGATGTAAATCATCCTCTACGCACGTTGACACGTGTCCCATGTAGAGTTTTGATCTCTATGCATGGTGACACGTGTCCCACTACTTTAACAAAATGGAGAGAGCACGTACACACGTTCCTCGATAAGTGTGGCATGAAAGCCACGTAAGCAAACCACGTTCTCATGTAGCCAGGAAAGATCGGGCGTAAAAATGACCCAAAATATACTTCTTGCGTAAAGTAGCAAACTGGGCGTAAAAATAGCCCAAAATATACTTCCAGCGTAAAGTGGCTAAAAATAGCCTTGAGCGTAAAATTAGCTCAAATAAACTTTACGCACACAATTGTCTTGAGCGTAAAAGCTCGAATAGCTATCATGCGTAAAAAGAAGCAGTTTATTGAGCGTAAAGTAGCCCATCTGCACACTAAAAGACAAGTGTTGGGTTTAGTATAAATCAAATCCTCTCGGCTTCTGTGTACTGTTCTTGTCAGAAAATCCTGCTTTCAGATCAAAAATCACGCACAATAAATGCAGCCTGACAGCCTGTCCCCGGCGTAAAGTTCAGTGGACAGCTCTTGCGTAAAGTAGCTCGCGTAGAGAGTATCACGCGTAGAGAGTAGCTCGCGTAGAGAGTAGCTCGCGTAGAGAGTAGCTTGCGTAGAGTTTAATTCTGTTTGATTTGTGTACAGTTCTCAACTTCTTTGACCTAGTCCATGAAGCACTTTTTATCCTCCTACAAGACCCCCTTCAAAGTTTACAAATTATTTTTCAAAATTTGAAATACTTTGAACAGAAGCGTAAAACTCGGGATTTCAACAATCCGCATAAATTTCGAAATACTCAACGGTCCTCCATGTAAAGTTCGGGATACTCAACAGTCCACGTAAAAGCCGAGATATCCAACCGTCAGCGTAAATTCAGGGAATTTGAACCGATTTCAAAATTCTCTATGAATAGGGTTTTACGAGTAGAGAAAGAACTTTACTCTTTCGAATTCTCAATCCATCTATTCTCTTTCCCTTCATACTCTCATTTCAATCCGATGGCCCCCAAGAGCAAGTCTGCGGCCGGCAATAAGGATAAGAAGCCCACCGCTTCGTCGACATCTGAACGTGCAGAAACCAACACCCCATCCTCGGCGACGCCCCAACAGAGCAACTTCGTCGTGGCTCTGGCAATGAAGGTTAAAGCACTGAACTTCGGCCGCGAATTCGTCGGAGTAGAAGACCCGAGCTTTTCACTTCGCACCCACGTTTTGCATGTCAGCGTAGAAACTGAAATAATTAAATACGCCCACGTTATACATATCAGCGTAAAATTAAGAACATACGCCCATGTCTATACGTGCCAGCGTAAATATTTCAAAATACGCTCACATCAACATGTGCCAGCGTAAAAATTAGAACATGCTCACGTCAACACATGCCAGCATAAAATTAAAATACGCTCATGTCAATACATGCCAGCGTATAATTAAAATACGCTCATGTCAACAAATGCCAGCGTAAAAATTAGAATACGCTCATGTCAACACAAGCCAGCGTAAAATTAAATTATGCTCATGTCAACACATGCTAGCATAAAAATTAGAATACGCTCATGTCAACACATGCCAGTATAAAATTTAAAATACGCTCATGTCAACACATGCTAGCGTAAAAATTAGAATACGCTCATGTCAACACATGCCAGCGTAAAATTAAAATACGCTCATGTCAACACATACCAGCGTAAAAATTAGAATACGCTCATGTCAACACATGCCAGCATAAAATTTAAAATACGCTCATGTCAACACATGCCAGCATAAAATTTAGAATACGCTCATGTCAACACATGCCAGCGTAAAGTTCTCAATACGCTCACATTAATATGTGCCAGCGTAAAATTCACAAATGAAAGACTTTGTGTAAAACAAAGAACTTTTATACTTTTAAAAGTTTTTTATCAACTTTAATAAGCGTAAAGTTTGCATAGTCAGAGTCTTTAATCTTTATGCGTAAAACTCAGACCAAATCATCTGCATAAAAATTTTAAATTAGATTTTCACTAACTTGATTTTTTTCCTTTGGCAGTGGATTTGCAAATTCACCCACTTGCAGAAATATTTGGCTCATCATCTGGTATAGTGGGTCAAATTATTTGGAGAACCTGTCCCATATGGGGTTTCCCCAGTCGAATCCAGAATATCCTGCAGAGAGAGCACAGCTGATAGCTACTCAAGGGGACAGAATGTTGCTGTCCATGATAAATGGAGAAGTGTTGACATCGCTGGATGGCCAACAATTTGTAAAGCCAGCGTTCTTATTCGGAGATGCGATAGACTTCAAATCACAAACACACCCCATGAAAGAGGCTTGGGTGTTCAAGTTTGGAGTTAGAGCAATGTACCTCCCTGACATGGATAGAGATTATCCCTTGTCTGCATTTATCCATGACACCCATCCCCGAAAGATGCTATGGAACCTGACTTCCAGCAGTCGTGGTAGGCCAGAAAGCATCATTTTTAAGAGAGAGAGAGAGAGAGCAAATGACATAGGCTACCACACTAGTACTCCCAGTTGTGGTGTTGTCCCCTTCTCACGTTTGTTACCTGCATTTACCCCAAGTGAGGATTCTGCTCTGATTCAGCCAGTGCAGACCCAAATGTTCATTAATAAGTTCATAAGGGCTGTAGTATTATATCCTCAAGCCAACCCCAGGCTACCAGGGTGGCTAACTCCTTTTAACCAGAACTGGATTCAGATTAGTGTTTGGATTATGAGGAACTTCCAGACAGAGCTAAAAGACATCGACCTGTATGAAGCAGTGGCCTCTACTAATCAGGGTATACCACCGAACAGTAATTTATTCATGGCTCTGATGGAGATATATATCAGTTCAACAGAAACTTTTACGACCCCAAAAGGTGAAATGGGTCTCGTACTTCACGGGATGTAATTCATCTCTAAGTTGCCAATGGAGGAAGCCCCATATGAAGAGTATGTTCCCTCCAACCGGGAACTAACAGAAATCAGGAAGAAAAATCCTCAATTAGTTGAGGTATATGAAGAGTTGATGTGCCATTACATGATCTGTACTACCATGTATGAAAGTGGATCTCATCTGGCTACATCAACAAGTGGATAACATATCTCTTTTACCATAAGGATAAGATATCCAAAGATGATAAAAAAAGATTTCAGGAGAACAAGGCTCCAATCATGAACACTGGATCAACAATCCCTCCTGATAAAATACGGGATATGATGGTTGGCTACAAATTCCCGAACAAATATTTGTCCACCAAGACTGGAGAGTTCTCTGCAGGAACCGAAGCCTTGAGTTTTCTCAGATATGGCAGCCAGAAGATCTCCAAGAAAGCCTTGCTGGCAGGCTTTCTTTCTTTGTGGTTGAGAAGATGGGTTATACCGGGGACCGGTACAATTGATAGAATCCACCGAAACGTACTATGGCCAGCGGTACGTTTGGTATTGAAAGTTAGAATCAACCTGCTATCGGCAATGGTGTGCCGAATAAACGCAGGTTTGAGGACTTTTGGTGAGGAAGTAATCAACAATGCTCCTCATCGGAACGTATTCCCTAGGGTAGAAATGCCCTACACATACCTTATGGGCTGGCTATTGCATCACAACTGCAATTTGTTACTACCAGGCCCTGAAGATGATGCGGAGGCCTTCCTCCAGAAGTTTAGCAAAGCCACATGGATTGCCACGACAGTGGCAGATACCAGAGCAGTATTGAATTATTCTTATGGTTGGAACTTTTTCTGTACCCGGCCACCAGTTCCAGTCGACTGCTTCGGAGTACAATTTGAAGATGAAATTGAAGGAAGAACTCTATTGTTAGCGCCAATTTTCAGATGGCTACAGTGCATCAGACCCTCCCATCTGATGTACAGAAATGTAGACAGCTGTGTGTTCGAACCATATCCACCAAGCCGGTTCGCTCGCCAGTTTGGATATGACCAACTTCATGTTGGTAATCCCTCCACCAGTTTTCGTCATTATGGGAAGCTGACTGATGGTGCAAGAGGCTGGAGATATTTTAGCACTGCCTGTACCGGTGCCAAATTTTGAATATCGACTGCTACAAGCACCACCGAGCTGCGTATACTTCATACGTATACTCGCTTTTATGCTTCCATCCGCTCCTTCGCCCATGGCTACAACCTGAGAGGTAGTCTAAGATGGCCTAAGGAAGAAAATATTGAAGAGCCAGTCAGGGTACCATCAGACATACCTGACGACGCTGCCATTCCAGATGCGTATCTGAAAGTAATCCCAACGGGAATGGAGGAAAAAGCTACGGAACCTATAATTATTGGCAAGACTCAAAAACGAAAATAAGGTACAGCTGCTACTCTTTTAGAGAAGACCCCTGAAAAGAAGAAGAAGGTTACCACCAAAGGGCCTTCTAGACCAAGAGCCGCTACCCCAGAGATTGATATTCCAGTCGAGGAGCCGCAATATGTTGCATCTTCTTCAGCTCATCCTGGAGAAGGGTCCTCGACCTCCCAACCAGCAGTGTCAATGGAAGCGGTGACGGTCCTATCTCCGGGACATCTCAGCTCAGCACTTCGTTTGACTTTGCCACAAAAGGCACAAGTTGTTGAGTATGTCGCTCCAGTACATACTGTTGATCGAGAGCCCATCCCATCAGATGAACCAGCTATTAATTTTGACGATGATGACTGGGATGGGGACTATGATGCGTACTTGGCACGTCCTACTCCTACTCCAGGTAAATAATTTAATTATACAAAATCTATACAAAATTATGATATTTTGTATATTAACTTATTTTGTTTAATTTTTGTAGGTATTATCATCACATCAAAGCTTATGGCTCCTCCTCCTTCTCAAGAAGATATTTATGAGAAAAATGCGGAGTCTGAGGAAGAGGATTCTTCTTCAGAAGAAGGAGATGCTCAAGAAGAATGTCCTCCATCTATGGAGGTACAATAAGAGCCAGAATTATCCCTTCCTGTTGAGGGCAAGGATAAAGAATAAACTGCAATAAAACCTACTGTAGATGATGAAGAGGCTAATGAGGAAGAAGTAGACTTCAATGAAGAATCAGTTGTAAAAGGACTCATTACAACTGAAATACTTGAAGAACCTGCAGAGCCGATTGCCAAAGAAGGTGATGAAGGCATAGTCAAATCATCAATTGAAGCTGGGGACGTTGAATTAGCATCCTCTGCTATTGCTACTGCTCCAGAAAAAGTTCTTGAAGAGACAATGCCCGAACCGGAGTCAGCTGCCATAACTACCATTCCACCTGCACAAATCACCGCCACCGAAACTCAAGTAGTTTCGACTTCAGAACCGGCTGGAGTAACAAATGCTGAAGACCTGTCCCTGAAGCTCCTGGGGATTAGTTGGCCATAGTAGCAACGATAACAACGGCTTCATTTCAGTCTGCTACTAAGGCAACAACATCTGCTCCTAGTCTTCAGAAAAGAGATCTGGTAGACATCGCCGCAACGCCGAGTTCAAGTACAGAAATGAATCTCTTAGTTGAGATTCATACTGATACTTTTTACAAGACTCTGGCGGCTCTGATCAAAATGGTCCTAAATAAGGGCCTCAGTTATGAAAGTCTGAAGGTGGCGATTGCTCTTACTATCAGAAATGTCGCCATGTTCAATGATGCAACGAGAGCAGCGGCATTGGAGAAAGTCGTGGAGGGACTTGAACGGCCCATCAAAGAATATATAAAGCTGTCAAGTGAAACCACTGAAAGTCTCATCCAAGAGGAGTATAACGCTTTATCAGCTGAATACCTCGCTCGAGAAACAACTTTTAATGAGGCCCTCCATGAGTACAACATCAAGGTAGCTAAAGGAAAAGCTTTTTTGGCTGAAGCTATGCCTCAGCTGGAGATTCAGAGAGAAGCCTATGAAGCTTCGAATATAAAAATTCATCAACAAAATGATAGAATTCGTGAAGTCGAGGCTGAGCTGGCTCGCTTGAAGGCGGAGAGGGAGCAGATGATCACAGCTCGGGACCAGCAGCTAACTCAGAGCTCAATTTTGGAGGAACAAGTCTTCGGAGCTGAGGCTACCATCAAAACCCTTGACGAAGCCAAGGACAAGATGATAGTCACTTTTGCTGGACTTTCTCACAGATGTACTCCCGAAGCTCGACGCTCCGTAGCTACTAATAATGTATTGAGCTCTCGTGAAAAACGTCTAGCGGAGCTACAAATTTTTTTTAAAGATGTCTCTGCTGCGCCTTAGGCAAAATAAAGAATTTTTTGTAACCTTCTATCTTTTTTCATTCTGTAATGTTTACAAAAATGAATAAAATATTTGTTTTGTGACCCTATCATTTATTTTATAATTAAACAATAGGTATGAGATAGAAAACACTTATCAGAGGTAATATGGACATGACAAGTGTTCTAAACTCAATAAATTATATCTATCAGAGGTAATAGGGACATGATAGATGATGAATCTTTTTTTCTGTTTAGAGTATATGATACTATCAGAGGTAATATGAACATGACAGATCGTAACAACTCAAAAAAAAATCGATTAATATCTATTTAGAGGCCAAAAGGACATGATAGATAGAAGAAGAAGTAGACTTAATATTTATTCAGAGGTCATGAGAACATGATAAATAATAAATCTCTTTTTTTATAATCAGTTGGCAAGAAAGAAGATCAAAATTTTCTTTTAGGAAGACAAATGATCAGCTTAACCAAACATTGGTAGCTGGAGAATAAAGAAGAAATTCAAACATAATATTTCTTCAAGAATTTGTCATTGATCGGCATCATAAGCCAATCTCCATTAGGTTTAGACAACCTATAGGCACCATTGGGGAATACCAACTCGACTACATAGGGACCTTCCCATTTTGCTTGGAATTTCCTTTTGCTCTTATGAGTCATCACCATCGGTCTTCGAACATCTAGAACTAGCTCACCGACTTTAAACACCCTCTCTTTAACTTTACGATTGAAAGTTCGAGATATACGGGCTTGATAAAGCTCAATGTGTTGTTGCGCTTGAAGACGCTTTTCGTCTAATCCTTCAAGTTCTTGAAGTCTTAACCGATTATTATTCTCTGTAGTAAGCTCATTAGCAATGGCTATTCTAAGAGCTGGAATCTGAATTTCTAGTGGAAGAACAGCCTCACATCCGTAAACCAATAAAAATAGTATAAAACCAGTAGGAGTTCGGACTGTTAGTCGGTAAGCCCATAAACATTCTCCAAGTTTCTCATTCCAATCACGTTTATTAGAAGAGACAAACTTTTTGAGAAGTTTAATGATTGTCATGAATTATCCGTCGGGGAATCTCAAAGCGATAAATGACATGGTGTTTGATGAAACTAACCATATTTGATATTTTTACTTCAACAAGGGGAATAGCTTCCGCCCATTTAGAGAAATAATCGGTTATAGCCAATATAAACCGATGTCCTTTGACAGAAGGAGGGTTAATCGGACCAATAATATCCATGCCACAAGCTTCGAAGGGCCAAGAAGCTGCTGTAGGATGTAAGAATTCAGATGGTTGATGAATAAAATCAGTATGAATCTGACATGCTTTATATTTTCTGGCATAATCCACAGCATCTGCTATCATGGAAGACCAATAATATCCTATTCTTCGAATACGGTCATGCAATTTCAGACCCGGTTGATGGGCACCACAGACACCATCATGAGCTTCACGGAGTATTTGTTTAGCTTCACTCTAAGAGAGATAACATAGTAAAAGTCCGTCATATGACCGACGATGTAACATATGTAAGGAAGAATCATAGTAGAATCGAAATGGTCGTCTCTTGATTGATGCAGCTTCTTTTGGAACTTCAGGTAAAATCCCATGGACCGCATGATCAATGAATGGACTTCTCCAATCCCTTTGTTGAGAACTTGATTCTGTAGCATAACTCTGTTCAATATATAAGTTATTATTTACACAGAATAAATTCCTATCCAACAAAGTGATGGTATTTTGTCTTCTAATTAGAACAGCTAAGTCTGCAGCTAAACTAGCAAGAGTATCAGCTTCCAAGTTCTGAGGACGTGGTACAAATTCGATGAAGAATCCTTTGAATGAAAGGACAAATTCAATTACCACTTGATGATAAGAAATGAGGTCAGGATTTCTGACTTCATATGTCCCTCTGACCTTATTAACAATCAGTTAAGAATCTCCATAAGCTTCCAGGAACTCGATGTCCAATTGTTTTGCTACTTGGAGACCAATTAGCAGTGCATTATACTCTGCCACATTGTTGGAGCATGGTTCATTAAGAGAATAAGCAAGGTATATGACCATTTTGTCAGGAGAGACTAGGACAATACCTACTCCGGATACAATATTGCCTTTAGATCCAACCCGCGATGCTCCATCAAAATCTAGTCGCCAAATGTCATCCTTCAGATTCATGTTACAATCCACGACTTCATCTGGAATGTCCTCATATAGTTTCGATGTTTCAGGTATAGGGTGAGCAGCTAAGAAATCAGCTAATGCTTGGCCCTTCACTGATTTTTGAGGTACATAGACCATGTCATAAGGAGTAAGCAATATCGCCTAGGTGGCTAACCTGGAGTTAAGAATGCTCGATTTTCTCATCAATACCCAAATAGGATTTATTCTGGAGATGACATGAATAGTCTATCCTGACACATAATATCGTGTCTTTTGAATGCCAGATATTCTTTTTCCACAGGACTGTATCTGTGTTCAGCTCCGACCATCATTCGGCTAAGATAATAAATTGCCTGTTCATGTCCTATATCATTTTTTTGTGCAAGAAGAGCACCAAGGGAATGATCTAAGGCTCGAACATATAGCAAAAATGGTCTTTCCACCACTGGGGGTACCAAAACAGGTGGATTTGTAAGATATTATTTGATGTCATTGAAGGCTTTCTGACATGCTTCATCCCAGACAAATGATACACCTTTCTTTAATAAACGGGAGAAAGGTTGACATCTTCCAGAAAGATTAGATATAAATCTTTTGATATAAGCAACGCAACCTTGGAAACCACGAAGTTCTTTTAGATTACGTGGAGGACACATTTCAAGAATTACTTTGATTTTGTCAGGATCAACATGGATGCCCTGTGAAGTGATGACAAATCCCAAAAACTTGCCACTGGAAACCCCTAAGAAAGACTTAGTAGGATTCATCTTCAGTTGATGTTGGCACATCAACTCAAATACCGTCATCAAGTTTTGAATGTGATCAACTTTTGATCGACTTTTGATAGCAATATCATCTACATAACATTCAACTATTTTCCGTAGATGTTCTTGAAAAATGTTGCTCATAGTCCGTTGATACGTAGCACCGGTATTTTTTTCAGACCGAACGGCATAACCATATAGCAATAAACCCCAAGTGGTGTACGAAAAGCAGTATGCTTTTCATCTCCTGGGTGCATCTTAATTTGATTGTATCCTAAAAATTCGTCCATGAAAGACATGCGTTCAAAACCACATATATTGTCTATCATAATGTCGGTAATCGAAAGTAGAAATTCATCTTTTGGACAAGCTGCATTAAGATCCCAAAAATCTATACAAACTCGAACTTTTCCATTCTTTTTCATAACAGGAACAATGTTGGCAACCCAGTCTAGGTATTGTTCTTCATGAACAAAGCCACATGTGATCAGCTTTTTGACTTCTGCTTTAATTACGTCCATCATATCTGGTCGAAAATGCTGCTGCTGTTGTTTTACATGCGTGGCATTAGGAAGAATATTAAGTTTATGAGTAGCTACTTTAAGATCTATCCCCGACATATCCTCATAACTCCATACAAAGATATCAATATATTCTTTAATCAGTTGTATCAACTCTTCCTTTTCATCTTCAGAAAGATTTTTACTGATGAATATCGGCTTGGATGTAATCCATCTCCGACGTCAATCTAGACAATTTCATCCTCTGTAGATGGCTTTCTTTGTTCAAAACGAAGCTCCCATTGAGTGTCCATTTGTTGTGCCCAAGGGTCATTCTCAAATGGTTCCGATTCACCATCAGTTTGAACCATGTTGACTGAGAATATACACTCGGATTCATCATAATAGTCTCCCTCTGAATATAAGGATTGTAAAAAACTGGAAGAACATTCTTCTTCTATATTTTCTTTGTATATGTAGAATGTATCCGATTCGATGAATTGGATTTCTTCAGAATCTGAGGATTGTGAAGAACTGGAAGAAAATTCTTCTTGTATATCCTCATTAAACATGTGGAACGGATCATATCCCAACCCATGCCGAGTTTTCTGGTAAAATGGATCACCACATAATGGTAACTGTCTACCTTTACCTTGATTGAGACCCTGCATAGTCTTCAAATCATATCCCATATTTGGATAATCTTGAGAGATTGTTGACTATATTTATCAATTTGGATTCTTCCTTTATCTTTATCTCTAAGATCATCTGTCTGAATAACATGGATATTTCTAGCCAGACCAAACACAATTTGGTGCTTGTTTTTCTTATCAGACGTAATCACAAAATAAGATTCTTTATGACGTCTATAAGTTACACAAGCTTGTGATAAAGCGGCTACAGAAAGAAGATAGGGAGAAGATGTTAGGAACCTTTGAGCATAAGGTCCCACATCGACATGAGAAGGAAAGGAATTTTTTTATGGTCAATGTATAAGGTTTTCTCTGTATTTATGTCATTTTTATGATGACTTTGATCATCAGGAGATAAAGTCATTCTTTCAATGAATTTGACAGCCATATACTCCAAAGGAAATCTTCATTGATATTAGAAAGTACAGAATGATCAATATTTACATCATTTACAATTTGACTACTACGCTTCGGATTGATCATTAACGAACCTTCATCCGTCTTCTGCGTAGACTTGCCAAGGTTGATGATCAGTGGTGGTTCTGGATCATTCGTACGAAAAGTACGTCCCTTGACCTTGATCATAAGAGGTTGAACTTGGCTCTTGGCTGTAATACTCACTGATTCCTCAGATGAAGCCCGAGTTCTTCCTTTAACCTTGATCACTAAAGGTTGGTCATTGACAGGTTGGGGTTGGATTCGGCCTTTGACTCTAATCTTCAAAGGTTGCTCTTCCGGAGGATCTTCATTGACAGATTGATCTTTGGCAGGTAATCGATCTTCGGCCATATCCGATATCTCCTTCACATGCTCCTGCTTGTAGAGTATTGAATCAGAGAAATAAGCTTCAACACCCTTAAAGGGATTGATATCTGCAAATTCGGTCTTCACGATCCCTTGAGAATCCACGTACTTGAAGCATTGGTGGAGAGTTGAAGGCACAATGTTATGTTCATGTATCCACGGTCTTCCAAGGAGGATGTTGTAAGATACATTTGAGTTGATAACATAAAAGGTCGCCATAGTTCGAAGATCACCAATTTGAATCTTCAGATGAATCTTCCCCAGTGGTTTACTCTTTCCAGAGTTAAAACCAACTATTGTGGTAGTAGTGTAAATCAAATCACTAGTAGGGATCCTCAAAGGTCGTAGCATACTTTGAAGAATTATACTAATTGAAGATCCAAGATCGATGTAAATCCTGTCAATTTTAGTAGATTCAATATACCCGGTGTAGCACAGAGGCCTATCATGCTTGTTATGCTTCAGCTTCATATCTTCTTGTGTGAAGGTAATATTAGGAATTGCTTCCATCACACTATGACATTGTGGACACGACACTGGTATATTATCAGGAGTCTTGAGTTAAGCTAAGCATGAATCTGCTTGTAGCAATGCTTCATTCAAAGTTTCGCGGCTTTCCTTAGAAAGGCGAAGCAACTCAAAGATAGAAAGTCTAGCCGGAGTATTAGCTAACTGGGCTAGAATATCAAATTTGTAGGGCTTCATCACTACCCCTTGATTTGAAGCAGATTTCAATGGGACGTCGAAACGAATTGCTTTCTGTTTTCCTTTCTCAACCACAGATGGTTTAGCAGAAACAGAAGATGATTGAGCTAGAAGTGTTTCAGTCACACCCTCTGCTTCTTCTGAAGTCCCCTCATAATCTTTGTGGTACACTTTACCAGATCTCGTACCAGCATAAGTTTCTTCTTTAGACTCCAGAGAATGAAGTACCATATTACAAGTTTTATTCTTCTTTCCTTTAGTCTTTTTCTTGTGAGGATTTTTATGAGGAACCTCAAAACCCAATCCAACAATGGATTTTTGACTTCAAAGTTGTAAAGGAAGTCACATTCCTTTATCATAATTCAAGCCTTTCGTCTTTTAAAAGTCATAGCCCATCTTTTTCATGAGATGGACTGATTGCTGACTATACAAATAAGTGGGTAGTGGACTTTCAATAGATGGTTTAACAGAGGAAGAAGAGACAAAAACCTCTGTAACCACAGGGGAAGGAGGCATACTCGGGATAGAAGGAAAAATCCCTGTAAGGGCTTTCTCATAAGCAGTAAAGACCTGTTGTGCCCTGTATAAAGGGACACTATTCATTGCTAACCATTGTCGATGAGTAAGTTTGAGTTTGGTAGGAGGAGCCAAACTTGGAGGGCATATATTTAAACCCCTCAGTCTACCCTCCAAAGGAATACGACCCCATAAATGATCCAAATCATCGTGGTCTGGGGTTAAAACATGAGAAATCATGTTGCAGGTTTTGACTTTTTTACCTTTCTTAGATTTTGAAGTTTTACCTTCATTCTCCATTTCAGGCACTAAATCAGGGTGTACCCACATGATTTCACCATTTTTTAGTATAAGAGACAAAAGTCCTTTATTTTGCTCTCTGGCAGGCGGGATATTCACAATATTCATCATCGCCTTTAGAATTGGGACAATTCCATCTGGGACTTGTTGTGGAAGAAAACCTCCAAATTGAAGAGAAATCATACTGGTTGTGACCGTATGCTCATCGTTGGTTAAAGCATTGGCATTGGCATTTATCAGTTCTTGGATTTTTTCTTCTTATAGACATAACAAGCCTTGGTAGGATGATTTATGTATATGTGATATATACAATACTTGGGATTGTCGGTCAGATTCACCTCATTAGGTCTCTTCGGCTCTGGAATCTGGAGTTTACCACTCTTTACCAGACATTAGAATATCCCTGGGATATCACTGTCATCGAAAGAGTATTCTTCTTTTGGCTTGGAAGACTCTTGAGTATTCGGTGTCGTTTTGGGTTTTGAAAGATTAACCACTAAGGTTTCCTTCCCTTTCCCATTACGATTGCCGGAATTATTACCTGAAGAGTTTTTCTTCCCTTTGTCTTCTGAAGCGAAGATCATCCCGTGTTCATGAGCCAACCTACCATTGGTCTCGGCTGAAACTGCTGCTATGAAGAACGAGGCCCAATCTGTCAATTGAGAGCCCGTAAAGACAGCAATGGATAGTCGTAGATTTATCTTGCATGTATCGATCAATGCTGAATCTGGCATACCCGAAGGCATCTTCAAAGTTGCCTGTCGAAAATATTCGATAAACGTCCGAGTATCTTCTTTCTCCTTTTGCTTGATTTCTATTAGGGAGGACATATTCATGTCTATTCCTCCCTCATAGAAATGGGAGAGAAATATTGCTTTAAATTCCTCAAAAGACGATATGCAATTGTCGGATAGACTGCGATACCAGTCATAAGCTGAACCCGTTAAGCACCCGATGAAAACTCGGATAAGAAGGGCATCATTCTTCTGTAAATGTACAGTCATAATATCAAAATAATTGATATATTGACTGGAGAAGCCTTTCCATCAAATAACACCATGGATTATGGCTTGAATTTTGGAGGAAAGGGTACATCATTCCAATGAGGAGATAGGGTTGCTTAATCCCTAACCTCTGGAGTTGATCCTTGTGCTTCAGAACTTTAAACTGTGCTTTTACCTCTCGCACTGCTTGAATAGCTTTGCTAGTTTGAGGAAGCATATTCGATTGAATAGTTGCTGGATATACCGTGACCCCCACCGGAGGTGGTACATCTTCTGGAATGATAGGATCTGGAGATACAGAATTTTGATTGATAGCAGGCTCATGACTAAGATTATTCAAGGGTATATCAACCCCTTGACTATCTTGAATTTGTGCTGCTACCTGCACCAGAGTTATCACTGCTGGCTGAGTAGTTTGCTGAGTCATTATTATTTGCTGCATACTTTGCATCATAGCAAGCATGTCCTGAGCGTTTTTATGCGCCTAGAGTTGTGTGCGTAAATCCTGAGATTTTTGTACACAAAGGACTACATCAGCATTATGCATAATTTGAAGGTTTGGTACCTTGCGTAAAGTAGTGTAAGAAGGTTGTTGATAGAAAACCGAAGTTTTACCAACAATAGAATTCATGTTTTTACGCTGTATGCGTATAGGTAAATTCATTTTAGATGCAGAGGCATCATTATGAATTTTATCTACTCTGTCACCGATATGAGATTTACCTTTACGCGTAGAGCGTAAAACATGAGTATCTGCCACATCATAGACGGGAGATTTTCCTTTACGCATGGAGCATAAAGCTTGGATGTCTACCACGTCACAGACGGGAGACTGTTTTTTACGCACAGAGCGTAAAGTTTGAGTGTCTACCACGTCACAGACGGGAGACTGCTTTTTACGCACAGAGCGTAAAGTTTAATTTTTACGCGTAGAGCATAGAACTTGAGAGTCTGCCACGTCACAGACGGGAGACTGATTTTTACGCTCAGGGCATATCACTAAGTAGAGACTGCCTTATTACCGACGGGAGTCTCCACACCAGGAGTAGGAAGGATTCCTTTGCCTTCAGAGACAACAGGGAGATCCGAGGATGGTTTGGACTTAAGAATCCAAACTTTTTGCACCTTTCGCGATTTCTGAACATTGGAGCAACGAGTACTACCCCAGTTCGGAGCATTTCTTCGTAGACTGTCCGATCGAAGTGCACAACCAGAGTCTTCTTTGTTGATCCGATCGACACATTATCATATTGAGCAATTGCCTTCTCGTCAGAGAAGAAGGTTATTACCCAGCAGAGTCGCCATTTTGTTTCACTTAACAAAATGCCTAAAAATTGAATTTTGAAAGAAAATAAGAAAAAGTACCAAAGTACAAGTTGTTCTGGGAAGTATTGCTATGGAAGTCTGATCTGAGAGCGATCACTTTGTTTCTTGGACCATATGATGATGATGAAGAAAACTGCTTGAAGAAGATGAACAATCGGAAGAACTAAGTCACCGGAAAGGTATCGAGCAACGGCACTGATGGCACAGTCGAATGCTTTCTTGCTTTGCTTCATCCTGTTCTTGAGAAAAAATTGAAGAAATGCTTCTGGGAATACCACTCTAAAAGTATGAGTTTTCTCAGAATCTCCTCTCATGTATCTCTCTATTGATCTCTTGATCTTGTCTGTATTAAAATAAGTCTATTTATAGACTTGACCCTTTGTGCGTAAAAAGCAACAAAATTGGGTCTTTACGCGAGCAACTATCACCCACGATGTAAATCATCCTCTACACATATTGATACGTGTCCCATGTAGAGTTTTGATCTCTACGCATGGTGACATGTGTCCCACTACTTCAACAAAATGGAGAGAGCACACACACATGTTCCTCGATAAGTGTAGCATGAAAGCCACGTAAGCAAACCACGTTCTCATGTAGCCAGGAAAGATCGGGCGTAAAAATGACCGAAAATATACTTCCTGCGTAAAGTAGCATACTGGACGTAAAAATAGCCCAAAATAAACTTCCAGCGTAAAGTGGCAAAAAATAGCCTTGAGCGTAAAATTAGCTCAAATAAACTTTACGCACACAACAGCCTTGAGCGTAAAAGCTCGAATAGCTATCGTGCGTAAAAAGAAGTAGTTTATTGAGCGTAAAGTAGTCCATCTGCACACTAAACGACAAGTGTTGGGTTTAGTGTAAATCAAATCCTCTCGGCTTCTGTGCACTGTTCTTGTCAGAAAATTCTGCTGTCAGATCAAAAATCACGCACAATAAATACAGCCTGACAGCCTGTCCCCTGCGTAAAGTTCAATGGACAGCTCTTGCGTAAAGTAGCTCGCGTAGAGAGTAGCTCGCGTAGAGAGTAGCTCGCGTAGAGTTTTATTCTTTTTTATTTGTGTACAGTTCTCAACTTCTTTGACTTAGTCCATGAAGCACTTTTTACGCTCCTCCAATACTGCTAGGGTCTCTGCTGCTGGAAGGCTTGTACCTGAGGTGACAATAGCCTCGGAGGTTGGTACTACTGCTGCATTGGTGGTAGACCCTTAACCGATGGACTGGTTAGGTTTATTGACGATGAACTGGCTCTATTCGGATAGTACCCAATCTTATGGTTTGGTGTCCCACAAGCCAAGCACAATCCCTGTGATCTGCGATATTCTGATACTACATGCCCTGGCTTTCCGCAATGAGTGCAGCCCATTGCGGATGACTGCTTCTGCTTCTTTTGCTGAGGGGACGTCGGTGTCGAGTGCTGAACCATCGAAACCAAATTTGCCCTTCAGGAAACTCCAATAGTCAAAGACCTAGCTGTCGGGGCTGGTACTGAGGATAGACTCATCTGTCCATGGGACCTCTTCCTGCTTTCGGTTCTGTCCACGATCCTCTGCGAGGTATACTCATGCCTCTTTGCTGCTCGCAAGGCTGCATCAAACGTCTGCTGCTCAAACTGCTCTACTGATATAATAATCTTTAAGGGAAGCCCCTGCAAGAATCGCTGGGCTCGGTCCAATTCGGTTGCCACCAAGTTGAGAGCAAACCGACTAAGTCTTGAAAACTCTACCGTATAACCGTCGACCGTCCTTCCCATCTACTTGAGATTAGTGAATCTCGTCTGTAGATCATAGCGAGCTATTGCGTCAAAGTACTTGGTCTAGAACTTGTCGCTGAATTCTGCCCATAAAATAGGCATCGCTAATCCAACAGCTAACATCGTCCACCAGGTGCGGGCTAAGTCCAATAACTGTAGGCACACTACAACCACCTTCTCTTCCTCAGGAATCCTAGCTGCTTCCAAGATAACCTCTGTGTCCTGAAGCCATGCATCAGAAGCGATAGCATCTTCACTGCCATCAAAGAAGGGAGGGTTCAGGCACTTGAAATTATTAGCTGTATTGTTCCCTTGATAACCAACTCTGCTAATATCATCTTGTACTGTCTGGTACGGGCATCGCCCCAATAATCTTGTGACACAAGCAATTCTCGGATGAGTCCCACCAGGGTTCTATTGTCAGGATCTACATGCTGGACGGGTTAAACTGGGGGCTTTATATCCTCGGAATGCATGACTCGGGAGGCTGCTCTATAGTGTTGGGCTTGGTCCCCAGGTTGTTGCTGGTTAACTTGAGGTGCTCGGCCGAGGTGATCGGCAGGACCAGAAATAATGCCACTAAATGAATGACATAGGAAACAATAAGGAAGGACCAAGATAGATCAAGGATATAAGCATGTCAGGTCAAGATTTCATAAAGATTAGGAGACACGAGTAGAGATCAAGGGCGAGTGCTGATTGAGACATCTATTCGGTAAAACCCCCGCACATCTTGATTTACAAGACCTGCATGGGTCACGACTTAAACCTTGTCACGCCCAGTACCAGAATACTGGAGAGCGGAGGACAGACACAGTCAGCTACGTATATCGAAATATAATCCACCTCGATATACGATCACGGCTGTCTAGATGTATTAGGATTTATCGACATTCCATCAGTCTCTTATGGTCAAGAACAAGCCTAATGTCTCAATCTCAAGCAAGTAATAATAGTTACAAGATGTTAGACCATCAGATATTCAATAGTAAGGCGTCCCATACATTTTATATACAGATGATCATGAAGCTAGTCATACAAAATATGAGGACTAACAAGTGTTTCAGTCATACATGATCAACCCTAGGATTTGTTAATCATGTTGCATCCTGTAGGCAGACAGTAAGTAAAGTATTCAACACGAGCTAACACTTGCTCGGCGGCTAAATGCCTCAAAAGAATAATTTATAATAGAGTAGGAGAGCAAAAGAAACCCATGCGTTGTCGGAGTTTTTTCTAGTGTTCACCATCTGGTTGGAAGGTGGGGAGATCTTCGGGTGCTGCTCCAAAATCTGGCCTTACAAAACCAGCTGGGTCAGACCCCAGAAAGAGCAAATGCCACAAGAAAAGCTTCACTTAAGAACTAAAACTAGCATATTAGCACATGATACATAAAGAATAACAAAAAAAACATTAGTTAGAGAAAACAGGGTGATAAACGGTAAGATAACTAAAGGACTATTCCAGTAACTAAGTTACAACCCGTAAACCAAAAAAGGACCGGGGTTGTAACCCTTCACCTGAACAGAACATATTCTATAACCAATTATCGAATAAGTAAAGCATTACATTAACGGACTGAAGAAACCATGTACTGGCCTTGTCTAGGCCAGACTAGACTAGACTCCATCCATCAATCATGGCCAAGCAATGAGTATGGCTTGATACTTTAACTAACTAGGGTTATCACAAGCCTAGTTACTAACAAGATGTATTGAGATGTTCCAACAGCCACAAGCCCTGCATACTTAATCCAGGTTATCCAGTTGCAAGTTGAGAGAGTTGGATTAGGTGACTTGGGGTTGCAATACATGACAGTATGCTGGAAATGTGCCCTACTCGATGGCAGGCTACAAGTCCAATTAAAGTACCCAGATAATGGGAATGCCTGTAGCTGGGAAATCTCTTCATGGACTACTTGATTATTCTAGTCATTATCCTAGTCCGTTTCAATAGGAATTCCTGACCGTGGTAACCAGGAATCCACGTCCTAGACATGATACAAGACGAGATATGTAGATTATACAAGCACAAACATCCATGGTGTTAAGATTTACTTAACAAGTCAAGATAGTCGTCCCAACAACATATCAAGATTATCATGTTAGGTTACTTATAAAGTCAAGAGTGTGTCACAATGGACCACCATCAAGAATTATCATGTCAAGTTACTTGTCAAGAGTGCACCACAACGGGTCACTATCAAGATTTATCAGAGAGTGTACGTGCCATATCAAGATTATGTTTAAAGCTCAGAATACATGTGCAACATAGAAAATAACATTATAGGACTAGCCAAGTAAAGAGTACAAGCAAAGTGACAACTCATACTAAGGACCATGGAGGCAAACATGGATAATTGGAGAAGGCACAAGGGGTCAATGGGGTGATATGGAGAGCATGCGCCTAGAGCTATGGCCCAAGGCTATGCGCCTACAGCTATGCGCCTGAGGCTATGCGCCTAGGGCATATCGCATCATAGAGAGTCAAGGTTTTAGGAAGGCATGCGCCAAAAGCTATGTGCTTATGACTATGCACCCATATGCATGTACCCACATGTATGCGCCCACAGGGTGGAGTCAGGGGGTACTTGGAAGAAATCAAGAAACTAACTTGCAAGGCATGGTGGGTGCATAAGGAAAGCTATGTGCCCAAGCAAAGGAGACATGGTGCACTCGGCTGCATATCCAGAGCTATGCGCCTAGGCTAGGGAGTCCTTGGGCGCATATATAGGGCTATGCGCCCAAGCAGAGAGCATGGGAGTCTTGGGCGCATATAGATGGCTATGCGCCCAAGAAAGAAGTGCTGTGGGCGCATAACATGCTATGCGCCCAGCACTGTTCTTCTTTTCCAAATTCGAGAACAAGTGTTCATGAACCCATGAACTTCCCAAGTCCATAAATCACTCAAATAAATTGAAATTCGGGTTTTCAAAGGTCAAATTTGGGTTAAATGAAATTTTCTACCACATGGAACAATTAGTTTTCGAAAATAAGGAGGTTTGATAGATCAAACCAAATAAAACCAAAAATGAACAAAACTTAGATCTACAAGAAAATATCCACCAAATTAAAAAAAGCCATATTTTAAAGTATCTTGAAGTCACGTGGGGAAAACATTAGAACAAATAGAAATGAGTTCTCATATGAAGCAAGCTAGCACTTGCCAAGGGTTGGTTGGATAGAATTAATGGAGAAAGAAGAAGTAAATGAAGAAGTAAAGGAAATAACGAAGTGAGAGAGAGTGGAGTTGTTATTTATATCAATCCTCTCCATCTCTAACCAAAACCAAAATAAACCAAGCCAAGCGAAATCAAGTTAAACCAAGCCAAGCCATGCTAGACAAGTCAAGATACGGGTCGAAAATCCGTATACGTACACTGGAAATACGTATAACAAAAAACAGAGTGACACCTTATTGTGATATCGTAGTTTCCAGTCGGTCACACATTAGTTTAATATTTTAAATTTACTTTTGCATTGATTGTCTTGTTTATTGTTCCAGTTCTGGCACCATTGTTTCGTATTGTAGTTTAGTCCATAATATTACTTGTGTATTTTAGATAACATTGTAGACTATTTTTTGTCGGGGTTGTACTTTGTTCCTTTCAAGACTGGATCTACTGCAGGTAAGCTTGAGGCCATACTCGAGCATGATGACATTATTAGATTTGAAGAGATCTAGTCTAGTTATTTCTTAGATTTTGTTTAGAGACTTTATTCCTGGATATTGTATTAAGATTTTTACAGTTGTATATTTTATTCTTCTTACTGAATTTGTCTCCGGATGATCTTGTATAGTTGTTTTTAAAATGACTTAGTGGATTATGGTATTTTATTCTGGGACGTTATAGATGATGTGATGTTTTATTTTACTTTGAGTTTCTTTAGTATTGTACAGCTTACTACGTTGTGTCTTCCAATGTAGGCTGGGCGTGTCCAACTCGTGTCCGAATAATCGGAGCGGGTCATGACAGCGGAAGGGAGATCGAGAGAGTCGAGAGGGAGAGATAGGAGCAAAGAGGGGAGAAAGAAGGCTCACAGGAACGATCGTCGACAGGCGTGTTTGCCATAAAAAATCAAAGACAGGTATTACAGAATTCTGAAATTGATTGCAAACTCGCTTGTATAAAGAAAAGCCTAGAATAAAATCCTAGAAAACAATCTAAGTACAATTGTTTAGTTTTGATTCTAGGGGTGACGGTGGAGGCTCGAAAAAGTGCTATCAAATCTGCCTTACTCTGTGGACTATCTGACACAGTCTTTAGATCTTGAAGAAATTGTCTTCTTGAGGGTTGCCAGCCTTTTACAGGGGTGTGGCACCCTGCTATTTATAATAGGAAGTATATTGAGCCGCATAGATGGCCTGCGACCACGTGGCTGATTGGCACGCAAAGACCCGCTCTTTGGCTGTCATCTATCAATTTATTAGGATTTTGTGGCAGCAAATCTGGGCAGTTTAGGACTTGGTCTGATTGCCACGTGTCCTGTCGCAGGGATCATTTTGTTAGCAATATAGATCTCTCAATTTTTGACCAAGTGGGGCCGCATGAGACTCATGCGGCTTAGGTCGCAGACTTTTTTAGCCCAGACATAGCTTGAGGATTTAAGCCGCATAGATTCTGTATTTTGGCCATATAAAGCTCATGCGGCTTGGATCATAGTTACTCTTGGCCGCATGAAGTTCGAAGACTTTGGGGCTGCATATGTCTGAACCGCTTAGGTGACACTCCTTCTGGCCGCATGAAGACGTACGAACCATGCTTTTGGGCGACATCTCACGTCTTATCTTTTTGTCGAAGTGTCAAAGCTGTCATTTTTGTCAGTTTTGTCAGGACTTGTCAGCGTTATCTGATGAACTCCTCTTGGCCGCATATCTTCCTTCTGCAGCTGGTTGTCGACGGGCCGCATATGTCATTGAACCAATCATGCGGCTTTCCTTTATGGGACCTGTTTGGCCCAAAGTACCTATGCGACAATTTTTAATCCGTATGAACCCATATTTTTATGCTTTACAAGACCCCCTTCAAAGTTTTCAAATTACAAATTTGGAATACTTTGAATAAGAAGCATGAAAATATGTCAAACCACAGGGAGTCTCAAGTCGCAGGAAATTTTTGAACTGTTGAGAGATCTTGAGTCGCAGGAAAATCCTGAGCTGCAGAACAAATCTTGAGCCGCAGGTCACTTCGAGCCGCAGAGAGCCTGCCAGCTGTCACTGCTGTATTTAATTTTCTTGATTCGGTTGTGGATCTCTTTTCGAGATAAAGTCGACGGTTAATAGGGATAAATCCCCAAACGTCGACATTATCTTTAATGATCTTGAGAACCGAAGAGCTCGACGGTTATTAGGGATAAAGTCCCCAAACATCGTCTTATCCTTAATGTTCTCAAGAATCGAAGAGTCTCTTTTCATCAACTCTATAAATGAGTCATTCAGATAGAGCTTTTCTCTTTCACTTCTTCTCCTTCGACTTCATCATGCTTTCTGCTATGGCTCCAAAAGTTTCCAGGTCGACTGGTACGGCGCCAAAGGGAAGGGACTTGCTTCTTCGTCGAGAGCGGCAGACGCTCCTTCCATTCATTCCGACGTGCAACCTCCTCTCAAGAGTAAGGATGGTGAGCAGACGATGACTAAAATTTTGAATGGCCATAACACATATTTTTATGTGCGGGCCTGTCATATATAGCTTCTGCTTTTAAGCCTGGTCGTGCATACCCTTTCTCATTTGGACCACATGTGTTTGTATGATAGTGCCGTATGGACTGAGCCGCATGACCGCTGCTCATTCGAACTTGAACCGCATAAGTGCCTCAAGATTGATCTATATGAACATTTCATGACTGAGCCGCATAGGTGCCGCGTGAGCACTTTATGATCGGGCCACATGAATATGTATGGCTGGATCGTATGATTGCCTCGTGACGGATCTGCACGAGTATTGGGCCGCATGAGTTCTGTTTTGGCTGGGCCGCATAACTGGCTAGGCCGCATAACAGAGTTCTTTGTTTTCTTGGTGCTAAATCCTTTTTTTTATGTTTTTGTAGGGATCTGGCTAGCAAACTTCTCCAGGACCGGTGTCGGCGATGGAGTAAAATATAACATTCTGGCGCCTACATCAGACAGCTCAAAATTCTCCATGCTTCTGAAGTTTTCCCTACGCTTTTTTGGCATACACATCAAACAACTCAGGACTCTTCATGCTTCGTAAGAGTTTTCCCCAAGTGATAGAAAGGGCCTTTATACCTCAGAGAGTTGGACAGTGGTCAAGCGTCGTTATGAACGTCCCGCCTTCACGGCTCTCCAAGTGGGAAACCACCATCAGGGACCATATTTGAAGGTATGGTCCTTCGGGGGAGCGGGGCTAAGGCATTCGCAATACGGAAGGGAGGATAGCATGCTATTTATCCCTCCTCCAGGCAGCTCCTTGGGGATTCAACAGCTTTGTTTGCTTCTCAGCATAAAATGACTTCCTTCGAGGGCCACGAAACAGCTTGAAGACGAAGCGCTGTCAAACCAAACTATGTATTGTCAGATTTTCCTTTCTTTGCTTTCTGCTGTCGATGTAGTCCTATGAATGTAACTGATCTTGAATAAGCAGAGTATGTTCACCTATTCTTTATTGTGGTATTTTGTGGTGCTTGTACTAGAGGGCCTAATACAGCATTTTGTTTGATAAGGAACTTCCCACTGGGAAACTTTTGTAGACCTATTACCCATTTGTGCATCTGGAAATGCGAGCAAATAGATTTGAATGATATTTTGTGGACCTACTACTCTTTGGTCCACCGGTGGTGCAAGTAATAGATTAGGATAATTTTATGGACTTATTACCATTTTTGTGTACTGGCGATGCGAGTACTGATAATAAGTGGGGAGAAAACCAACATATTTACTCAGGATTTGAATGATACTTTGTGGACCTACTACTCTTTGGTACACCAGTGGTGTGAATAATAGATTAGGATAATTTTTATGGACTTATTACCATTTTTGTGTACTGACGATGCGTACTGATTAAGTGGGGAAAAACCAACATATTTACTCAGAGGTAATGAGAACGTGATAAATATGGGTCAAAATAAAGCCTTCCTACTCAGAGGTAATGACGACATGGTAGGAGTAGGCCAAATGGGGATACACAGAACAACTCAGAGGTGTTATCAACGTGGAAGTTCTATGTATTGGGTGATTTATTTCTGATGGATGGAAAAAACCAACTCAGAGGTAATATGACGTGGTTGTTTTTCCATTGGGGAATATTGTGGACCTATTACCCTTTTTGTGCATTGATGGTACGAGTAATAGATTAGGACAAGTTTATGGACCTACTACCCTTCTGCACACTGTGTTGTGGGTAATAGATTTTGAGGCAAATTCTTGGTGGAGAAAAGCTATGACCAAAGTTCATAGATATGACCAAGAGATGAGATATGAATTTATTCGGAGTAGCCAGAGAGTAAGTTCAGTGGTA